>CM019068.1:91658123-92126597 GCA_009667805.1 Leptobrachium leishanense | reverse complement strand
AAATGCTATACTCATGCTGCAAGCCCAGCTTGAGGCAAGAGTGGAATAGCGATTCCCACCATTAAGATAACTACTATAACCTCTCAGACCTCTGATCTGTGATCCTTATCTTTATGGTTCAGAACAGGCAATGGGAGTTTTTTTCTACTTTGTTCAGTGTTAAAGAGTAGGAGATGGAGTTTATCTTATAAAAGCAGAAATTGAAAGGTATTAGAACAAAAAGGTAAATTATGTCTTTTATTCTGCAAACTTTTTGAAAGGATAAAGAGAATCGTAACGCAGTTGTTAGTAGATAGAAAATACTGTATTTAGAGCAGGAGTCAGCAATCTTGGCTCTCCAGATATTTTGGAACTACATTTCCCATGAGTCTCCATCCAACCTAATGAGTGGCTGAACATCCTGGGAGATGCAGTTCTAAAACCTCAGGGAATATCAAGGTTGCTGAGCCCTGATTTAGAGGATAATTGAAAAGTGATGCATAAGAATAGGCACCTAGGATTTGGTTTGAGGTAATGTAAGGTGGAATCGAAGTGAGTCAGTAAGTTTACATTCACAATTGTTTTGTAACAATTTAAATTATGTAATATATCTACAGGCAAGTATTGCTATCTCCCATATGCAATGGAAAATGTTATTGTCATATCAAACTGAATAGGATTCGGAGCTTGAAAAACCTCAAATATTGCTTTGATGTTTGATTCCAGGTTTCTTAAAGGAGCAAGCTTCAGGTTTCCTGTCTCCCCCTCTGCCAGTCCATAAAGCCCAAGCTATCCAGAATCTGGGATTTGGAACCATTAATAAAATTATTATGGAGTTTAAGGAACCATTTTGGGACCCTGATTGTATAACAATTCAGTTGGTATGGGAAGGAGAATCTCCTCTTGCACAGTCCAAAATAAACATGAAGCAAGATTGGGTGAAGAAAATTCCTGGATTTTTTGTCTTGGAGCGACCAGAAAAGTAAGTTTAAGAAACATCTGCTGTAAGGAAAGTGTATAGAAATATACATTTTGCCATTTGTATAGTTGGTGTGCCTGCCTGGGCTGTACGTCAGCAGTTTATTAGGGTGTGAAAGTAGAGAGTGATCCAGACATCCTCTGAGAGATGAGGAGCACCCTACAGACCCCTCCTGGTTTATGAAGGGATAATTTATAAGACGTACATAAAGGAGAACGTAAAGGAGTTATTCAGAGACCACTGAATTCCCCACGAAATTGCACCGAACGTGTCACGTTTCCACATATCAGCCAGGCCCCCCTGGTGTTGTAAGCGATCCAGGCCAGCTCTTGTGGCGTTCTAGGCTAGCCAGTCCAAGCTCTCCGCCCCTGGACTTTCCTGTGGCTGATTTGGCCTGAGATCACATGACCTGCCCTGTTCCCATAAATATGGCTAGCAGTGCATTAGCTCCCTGCTCCTTGAGGATTGTTTCCTGAGTGTCTGCTATTGCTTTTTATCTTCTGTGTTACTCTGTGAATGATCTTTGTCTGGTATTTGACAACACTATTTGGATTATCCCTGCCTGCTATTCATTATTATTCTGTGTATGACTATTGGCTTGGTTTGACTATTCTCTTGTCTGCACCCTGTACCCTGTATATTGATATCCTATGTACCGACCTTTGCTTGTCTGACCTGCTCTCCTTGCTCTTGATCCCTAGCATACGGCTGACACTCCACTACGGTATTTAGACCCTCTTGCATTCCCTGACTACTCTATTGTTTATCCCTGTTTATATTCTGTGTCATTGATTTCCTTGTGTTCTGTTCTCTTGTCTTTGTGTATTTACCCAGCAGCATATTATCAGTGTTAGAGGCCAGTTTAAGGACTTCATCCTAATTCAGGGTTTTGTGTTGCTGCTGGGCATTTCGACTTGTTGTCTCCTGTTAAACCCCAATGTTATTGTGTTAATTATTCCTTGCCCTGTATTCTGTATAGAATTAGAAGGCAAGTATAAGGACCTTGCCCCAGATCAGGGTTTCCTTGTGTGTCTGTCTGTGTGGTATCCTAGTACTGTCATCCTTGTCCAGGATCTGTGTTATTCTGTGTGCTGTGTCCTGTATTCATGCAGCCAGCAGCAAACCTTCCAAAAGGGCTTAACAACACCCAGTATAAAGGGCCCACCTTGGCTCCAGCCAAGGTGCACCGTGACAGAACGGTGTTGAATTGCCAGTGAAATATGGTGAAATTTGGAGTCAGTGAAATTCCCCTTAGAGAAGTAATGTTTTATCTATTCAGACAACACCTAACAGCACCTAAATGTCAGTGAAATGCCCTGATTTTTGGTAGTGTCTTTAGACAGCTTTAAACAGGCGTATCCCATAGGTTTCAATGTAAAAAATCCCCGTTCTCTTTATTTATTTTTTAAGCAAAATTTTTAATTCAGATTTTATTTTTACATGGCTTTTTTTGTTATTTTGCAACAGACTTTTTTTATTGTTATTCATAGGATCTTGTATATTATTCCCAGGCATTTTCATGCACTAGGTTTTTTTAAATGCGTGTTGAAAGTTGCGTTTGTTTTTTTTATTACCCCTGTTCAGCGGCTTGTTGGCTTTTTCTGGCAGCTGGTCGGCGATCTGTTTGGTGGGTCGTCGACTTTTTCAGATCGCTTCGGCAATCTGTCGGGCAGATCGTTGATTGCATTCACCAGTTTTTCAGATCGATTTGGCAGTTTTTCAATTCGTTCCGTGGTTTTTCAATTTGTTCGGTGGTTTTACGGCAGTCTTTTTGGATGCGTTTCGCAGGTCGATTCGCCTCACTTTGGGAACTCTGCGGTGAAAGCTGAATTCACTACAGGGTTGGCAAATTTAACTCGCCAAAATACGGTGAATGAGAGCAAAATGTTGGTGACATTTCGGTGCTCTCTGAATAACCCCTTAAGTAAAACGAAAATAACTTAGGTACAAGGAGGTATTGACACAAATGTCAAAAATAGAACGAAAGGACGTTCAGAGTAATCGGCACTATCTCTTATAATGAACTGGTGATCTATTGTGCTGCTCACCTATTTGGGTGTACCTGTCACCTTAACAGATTGTCAAACAGAAAAATACAAATAAATGTATTAAAAGGGAGCGCAATACATATATCGATGGATAAATATAAACAAGGATTAACTTAGCTTTAAAATAGTCAGCATAGGGTTGGACCTTCTTATTCGGAAATCTGATCATATAATACCATCACCCTATATGAAAAGAAAAATTGATCGCGTAGTACAGTATGATAATTTATAACACACTAAGTAGTGTAAATGGTCACACTCACAAAGGTGGAGCCCCCAATGGCTCGTATCAATTGGCCTTTAGGTCTCTTATAGAAGGGGGACCTCGCCCATGTAGGAAGTCTTGAAGTTTTCTTAGGATAGAAGATATCCAAAGGTGGAGCCCCCAATGGCTCGTATCGATTGGCCTTTAGATCTCTTGTGGAGGGGGAACTTCGCCCATGTATAAATCTCTAAATTTTCTTAGGATGGTAGGATGTACCTCAAATATAAAGGATAACGCTATAGTGCATTATCATAGATACACAGATATAAGTATACTGTAGTAAAAAACTCACGTGATTCAGAGCCTTCCGATATGATGGCTCTGTATATAAGGCATATGGACCTCTAGTTGGACAGAGGGGGTCCTTCCTCCAAGATAGAGATAGATAAAATAAGCCTCCAATAAATTGAGGAAAAATAGGCATAAAAATAAAAGAAAATTTAATAAATAAAATCCGATTGGAACAAATCGGAAAATAAATCCGAAAATAATCAGAAAGAACAAAATATATAAAATAAACAAAATACGAAAAGAAATAAATCCGAAACGCGTTTCGCTTGCGTTCTGCAAGCCTCCTCAGTCGGTAATGGGATGTTGTTCGTTATTGCTGTTTAAATATACTTCCCGTTCGTAAATTACTTGGTCGATACGATTCACCTGGTCGCATCGGATCATCACTACTTCCGATTTCCGAAAGATCAAGATCACATTTCTGTTTGGAACCAGTCAGTAGTGCTTCCGCTTTCGCTAGTCCGATGCGCATGCGTAGTTCGTAATTTTTCTTTCGTTCGTTTTCCGGATGTTGACACCGGAAATCACAAGTCGTCCCATTTGGAGTATATTTTAAATGTATGATTAACAAAATACATAATTTTCCTTTAATTATCTGTAGAAAGTGGATATGCAAATAATGAAATAAATACGAAATAAGTACGAAAATGAATAATAATGAATACGAAAATAAATATAAGCAAATACGATAA
This sequence comes from Leptobrachium leishanense, assembly GCA_009667805.1. NCBI lineage: Eukaryota > Metazoa > Chordata > Amphibia > Anura > Megophryidae > Leptobrachium > Leptobrachium leishanense. The sequence continues at coordinate 92,122,343 of CM019068.1, read as the reverse complement.
GAAAAAAAAAAAGGAAAATGTGATGATATGATATAAAGTGCTCTCATAAATGTAAAAAATTCAACTGAGAGGTATTCCTTTAATCCAAAGTAAAATATCAATTAAAAAATCAATTAAAAAAAATGACATACTTCAAAATCCGTGTTTAGACCTCTAGGAACCAGAGTATCCAAATAATAAATCCATCTCATTTCAATCTTAATCATTTTGCGGTGGAGATCCTCCCCTCTCCATTGACTCTGAACCTTCTCAATAGCCAAAAATTGGGTGTTTTTAGGGTCACAATTATGTATTTCTTTATAATGTAATGGTACACTGTGCTTTTCACTACCATTACATATATTGTTCATGTGTTCGTTAATTCTGACATACAAATGGCGTGAAGTCTGACCAATATATATTTTATTGCATGGGCATCTTATTAAATAAATCACGTTCTTAGAGTGACATGTTAGAATTGATTTGATCTTATACTCTTTCCCTCCTTCTATAGCACAGAATTGTTGAATTAATCTTTTATGATTGTTCGTTTTTCGGCAGGCTATACAGCGGCCACACCCGTAAAAGCCTGGTTTTAGATTGAAAAATTCTTTCTTTTTCTGAGTAGTTGGTATATGACTCTTGACTAGTTGTTTCCTGATGGTATCACTACCTCTAAAGATAATTCTTGGTTTCTCTGGAAGAATCCCATTAAGAAAAGGATCCCGTTTGAGGATTGGCCAATACCTATTGATTGACTTCTTTATGGTTTGATTAGTGGTATTATAGTTAAGGACTAGAGCAACTTCAGCAGTTTCTCTTTTTTCTTTCTGTTTATATTTCAATAATTGTTCTCTGTCCATTCTAAGGACATCTTCTCTAACTTGTTTCAAGGGCTCTTCTTTATATCCTTTCTCTTTGAAGTCAATCATTAATTTATTGGTTTGCTGTAAATATTGTGGTGTGTCTGTACAATTTCTTCTCATCCTCATCATTTGTCCTTTTGGTATAGCTCGGAGCCACGGTTGGTAGTGGTTACTCGTTTGGTGGATATAGCTGTTAACTTGTACCTCCTTAAAATGGGTTCTAGTTTTAACCATTTTATTTTCTATATAGATATTTAGGTCTAAAAAATCTATTGTCTCAGTGCTTATACATGATTCTAATCGAATACCCAAAGAGTTATGGTTAAGATGACATATAAATTGTGTAAGTGAATTCATATCCCCCTGCCAGACGATGAGAATATCGTCGATATATCTCTTATAGAGGACGAGGTTTTGCCCCCCGCTATGCCCTGCCCATACTGCACCGGATTCCCAGTGAGACATGAACAGATTGGCATAGCTGGGGGCAAACCTCGTCCCCATGGCTGTTCCATTCTGTTGAAGGAAAAAATCTCCTCCGTACCAGAAAAAATTGTTAGTTAGTATTAAAAAGATACCCTCAACAATATATTCTATTTGGTCCTCCTTAAAGTTTCCAGATTGAGTTAAAAAATGTCTTACTGCTGAACAGCCAGCTTCATGTGGAATAATTGAGTACAAAGAAGCTACATCACATGTGGCAAAGATATAATCATCTTGCCACACAATGTCTCTCAATAAATTCAAAACTGAAATAGTATCCTTCAAATATTTATTTATTTATTTATAAAGGATTTTACCAGGAAGGATACAATGAGATTTCTCTCGTTTTCAAGTATGTCCTGGGTTCGAGAACATTGAGTGGTTACAGAAATACAAAATAGTAAAATGCAAGATATTAACACAAGACCAAATACACAGATTAACAGTAAAATGCAAGATATTAACACAAGACCAAATACACAGATTAACAGAAAAATAAATATGGAGGAAATAAAGTCATTATGTTACATGTTTACAGGTGCATTTCGTATTGAGGTATGCTAATAGGGAGCTCTTAAGGGACTTTAGACTGGGGAAGATTTGACGGCGTCTGGGAGGTTATTCCATATTTGCGGTGCTCTGTAGGAAAATGAGGATCTAGCCATTTTCTTTTTGTATTGCGGTATTGCAAGTAAGGTGCTGGTCCTGGATCTGAGGTTATAGGATGAGGGAACTGCCGGGGGAAGCAGCATATTCAGGTAGGGTGGTAGCTTCCCAGAAAAGCTCTTAAACACCATATGCAGGTGTAGTTACTACTATCGGTTGTAGGAACTGCTGAAGTTGCTCTAGTCCTTAACTATAATACCACTAATCAAACCATAAAGAAGTCAATCAATAGGTATTGGCCAATCCTCAAACGGGATCCTTTTCTTAATGGGATTCTTCCAGAGAAACCAAGAATTATCTTCAGAGGTAGTGATACCATCAGGAAACAACTAGTCAAGAGTCATATACCAACTACTCAGAAAAAGAAAGAATTTTTCAATCTAAAACCAGGCTTTTACGGGTGTGGCCGCTGTATAGCCTGCCGAAAAACGAACAATCATAAAAGATTAATTCAACAATTCTGTGCTATAGAAGGAGGGAAAGAGTATAAGATCAAATCAATTCTAACATGTCACTCTAAGAACGTGATTTATTTAATAAGATGCCCATGCAATAAAATATATATTGGTCAGACTTCAAGCCATTTGTATGTCAGAATTAACGAACACATGAACAATATATGTAATGGTAGTGAAAAGCACAGTGTACCATTACATTATAAAGAAATACATAATTGTGACCCTAAAAACACCCAATTTTTGGCTATTGAGAAGGTTCAGAGTCAATGGAGAGGGGAGGATCTCCACCGCAAAATGATTAAGATTGAAATGAGATGGATTTATTATTTGGATACTCTGGTTCCTAGAGGTTTAAACACGGATTTTGAAGTATGTCATTTTTTTTAATTGATTTTTTAATTGATATTTTACTTCGGATTAAAGGAATACCTCTCAGTTGAATTTTTTACATTTATGAGAGCACTTTATATCATATCATCACATTTTCCTTTTTTTTTTTTTTTCTTATCGTATTTGCTTATATTTATTTTCGTATTCATTATTATTCATTTTCGTACTTATTTCGTATTTATTTCATTATTTGCATATCCACTTTCTACAGATAATTAAAGGAAAATTATGTATTTTGTTAATCATACATTTAAAATATACTCCAAATGGGACGACTTGTGATTTCCGGTGTCAACATCCGGAAAACGAACGAAAGAAAAATTACAAACTACGCATGCGCATCGGACTAGCGAAAGCGGAAGCACTACTGACTGGTTCCAAACAGAAATGTGATCTTGATCTTTCGGAAATCGGAAGTAGTGATGATCCGATGCGACCAGGTGAATCGTATCGACCAAGTAATTTACGAACGGGAAGTATATTTAAACAGCAATAACGAACAACATCCCATTACCGACTGAGGAGGCTTGCAGAACGCAAGCGAAATGCGTTTCGGATTTATTTCTTTTCGGATTTTGTTTATTTTATATATTTTGTTCTTTCTGATTATTTTCGGATTTATTTTCCGATTTGTTCCAATCGGATTTTATTTATTAAATTTTCTTTTATTTTTATGCCTATTTTTCCTCAATTTATTGGAGGCTTATTTTATCTATCTCTTTCTTGGAGGAAGGACCCCCTCTGTCCAACTAGAGGTCCATATGCCTTATATACAGAGCCATCATATCGGAAGGCTCTGAATCACGTGAGTTTTTTACTACAGTATACTTATATCTGTGTATCTATGATAATGCACTATAGCGTTATCCTTTTTATTTGAGGTACATCCTACCATCCTAAGAAAATTTAGAGATTTATACATGGGCGAAGTTCCCCCTCCACAAGAGATCTAAAGGCCAATCGATACGAGCCATTGGGGGCTCCACCTTTGGATATCTTCTATCCTAAGAAAACTTCTAGACTTCCTACATGGGCGAGGTCCCCCTTCTATAAGAGACCTAAAGGCCAATTGATACGAGCCATTGGGGGCTCCACCTTTGTGAGTATGACCATTTACACTACTTAGTGTGTTATAAATTATCATACTGTACTACGCGATCAATTTTTCTTTTCATATAGGGTGATGGTATTATATGATCAGATTTCCGAATAAGACGGTCCAACCCTATGCTGACTATTTTAAAGCTAAATTAATCCTTGTTTATATTTATCCATCGATATATGTATTGCGCTCCCTTTTAATACATTTATTTGTATTTTTCTGTTTGACAAGGAGGTATTGCATGAAGGAAGAGCAGGGAGGATGACGATACTAATGAAGGATGTATTCAAGAAACCTGAGTGATAGCAATTATTGAAAATATGATAAGAAAAGGCTGTAGTTAGTGGAACCCTAAAAGGGTACTATAAGGTCTGCTACAGTCTACAGTGCAAGAAGGATGAGAGCTGAGAAAAAGGCGCAAAGCAGAGCGAAGACTGGTAAAATAAATATTTTTACAACTGAAACTCTGTTTATTTTATGCCTACAAGAGTTTAAAGATACTCCAGTCACTGAGATCATTCAATGCAGACTGAAGCACCGAAGCTGTCAGGCGGTGATGGAGCAGCTCACTATTGCTTGTCAGGTAGTGCGAGTGGGGAGAGTATTTTTGAGGGGCTTGGCAGATGCGATGGTGGGGGTGCAGGATGGACACATTTTGTGCATGCCTCAGAAGCAATGAGACTTGACTTGAGGGTTTGGGAGGATTTTTTAAGTGTTTTGATAGTCTCACAGTCTTCCTGAAGGAGAGGCAGGATACAGCGTTGGAACTGTTTTCAAGTGCAGCGGATGGTTGTGGCTTTGGGGTGTATTTTGAGGGGTGGTGGTGTGTATAGGCTTGGCTGGACTTTCTGGCGGGGCTGCTTTTGCTAAAGTACTTGGTGGTCCTAGAGCTCTTTCCGCTGGTGGTGTGATTGGAACTGTAGGGGTCATGCCTGGCAGGTGATTTGGTGGTGTTTATGTTGGATAACCAGGCGGTGGTGGAATGTAGTTAACAACCTGTTGCGGCATCCCTGCCAATGGCCCATCTGTTACGGTGTTTTGTTTTGCGGTGCCTTGAGGATAACATCTTGTGGAGGGCTAAGCACATTTAGAGGATGAGGAATTCAACTGCTGATGCTCTGTCCTATCCCCAGTGAGATCATTTTCAAATGGAGGCTCGTGGGGCAGTTCGCTGTGGAGAGAAGTGTCCGAAAGATCTGTGAAAACTTTGAACATGGCAGTGGGGAGTTGGTTGACAGTGATTTTGATGTGGAAGGCGTATCTAAAGGTCTGAATAGATTGGGAAGCATTGGTGCAGTTGGCTGGTGGTGTTCCTGTGAATGCGAGCTATTTGGATCGGCTGTTATGTTACCGGAATCCACCTGGTTCTCTCGGGAGTAATGTCGGACCGGCACGGACAATGACTGCTTGGACACGAGTCTCTTCAGGAAAGGCAAACTTTATTGTGACGTCACAACAGATGCTCAAACAGGATTCAATCGCAAAGAATGAGCCCCGATTACATACAGACATCGTGGTTTATACCAGGAATAGATAATTAGGTACATCTCAATTAGCCCACCCCGTTGTGACACTATCCCACCCCACGTGGGTCCGTACCTCCCATAATTGAATACAAAGACATTCCACACATTGGTCATAAATAGGCAAACTTCATGCTATTCTGACAATAGAGGATTTACACTCTCTCTGATTCCTGCCTATGCCCACCTCCCTAAAGCTTGTTTATTGTATATTCTAGATAAGGCCTTGTCTGGTTTCACACTCCTCTTTGTTCAACAGCCTGCTTCTCTGACCTTGATGTATCTATTCTACATCCTGTCACTTGTATGCCAGCTACGGCCTGCGTTCTCGTTAGTTTAATTGCTTTGCTGTTAGTTTAACACATTCCTAAGATTCTATGTAAACTACATCCTAATTTCAGCTAATATCTACTATTCATATTCGAGTGAACCAATATTCTGAGCAAGATGGCCACCTGGCTCAGTATGGCGACCATCTACTGGCCTGAGTCCCTTACATTCCTCCCTTGGCTCAAGTCTCAGATTCTCCCTCTGAGGCTTGTAGCCACTACACTCCGCTAGTACTATTCTCGAATACTTCGTACTTTAGGGGACCCATTCTCGCTGGGAACATGTCTTGTGGGATCATCAGTGGTATCTTTAAATTTCACAAGCAGGTGCCCTCTTGGCGCCATCTTAGACTCCGCATCTCGCTTTTGTCTCCACATGGTACGGTTTTCCATTACTGGGTGTGTACCATTCCAGATGTGGGAGATGTCCACTTTCTCAGTTGTGCTTGGGCACCTGGGGCACGCTCCATAGGACAGTCCACAGACCAGGCCAGCAAGGCACAGCACCAGCACCAAGAATGCCCCAAATGTCAAAATTCCCTGGGCAATTCTCTTTACAGTCACATAAACCCAATCCCTCCCCACCGGAATTTCAAAAGTAAAAGTCATCTCTGGTTGATCAAGGGTCGTGGCAGGGCCCCTAAAAATAGCCCTTGGGGTATCCCCCGGGGGATCCCTTTGCTCCCTCGTTGGTGGGTGGTCAGGCATTATTGTGTCCGTCAAAACACCCACTTGTTGAGTCTTTTAGGTGCTCGAGACTGTGGTCTTTGTCAGCTTTAGCCTCAATGGATTGGTCTCGTTGGTGACAGCCTTCCACTCTGGATCAGGATTGGCTGCGGCTGCCTTCAGTCTGGAGTGATGTATCCACGGGACCACCTTGGCAACTTTCACTGCTGTAGGGGTTGATAACAGGACAAGGTAAGGACCTCTCCATTTTGGGCCTAGGGGGTCATTTTTCCACTCCTTCACCCAAACCGAGTCACCTGGATCATACTTATGCAGTGGGGGATATAAAAGTGAGGTAAATTATCTCCCACCCAAGTATTTAGCTTTTGCATTGATTTCCCCAACAACACAACCTGTTCGTTTAGCTTAGTTTCACCCAATGCCCTAAGGTCCCCCCCTTCATCCATTAATTAGAGGGGTAGGCCATCCAAACATGAGTTCGTACGGACTTCGCTTCAATTGGGGGGTTGGGCTGCACCTAATGTGCAATAAAACTATCGGCAGTACATCCAACCAGCCTAGTGATGTTTCTTGGCACAGTTTGGACATCAAAGTCTTTAGTGTATGGTTCATTCGCTCAACTTTTCCTGAGCTCTGGGGCCTGTAGGCTGTATATAGCTTCCAGGTGATGCCCAACAGGCGGGCGAGCTGCTGCAAACAGTTCTGCACAAAAGCTGGGCCATTGTCTGACCCTATTTGGAGGGGAAGTCCATAACGTGGTATTATTTCTTTCATCAGACTTCTCACTACTTTCATTGTCTTCTCCATCCTTGTAGGGAAAGCCTCCACCCATCCTTCAGGGTGCACACCATCACTAATAGATATTTGTATCCTTTGCAGGGTGGTAGCACTGTGAAGTCTATTTGCAATGATGCCATTGGGGACAGCCCGATTGGCTGCTTCCCTGGAGGTTGAGATGGGCCCGCTCTTGGGTTATTCTTGGTGCATGTCACAAACTGCTGGGCTATTGCTTTGCAGATCACTGACATTCCCGGTACATAGAAATATGGCTTCAGTTGTTGCTCCATCATTTCTCTTCCTCCATGAGTACTTGCGTGAAGTGCTCTCACGATCCCTGGAGCCAATGTTGCTGGCAAGACTATTCTCCTGTCTGCCAATTGGAACCATCCATCTTTTCCACATTCTCCTTGTTCCTCCGACAGCCACTTCTTCTCTTTCTCCGAATACACAGGTATCCATTCACTCAACGGAGCCGGTAATAGTGGGGCTACCACTACTGATCTGGCCTTGTATCTCTCGAGTTCCTCCTGTTTTCCCCAGATGAGATATCTCTCACTGCTGACACAAAGAAATTCATCACACTTTTCTTCATTCGTGGTAAATTATTTTCGATAAAGGTCTCTTTGAGGAAGAACTTTACCAGTGGGGCTTGATATTCTTCTGCTCCCAGTTCCCCCAAGCTTAACAGCATTCTCGTGATCCTCAAATTGTTATGAGGGTTAACTGTTAGGTTGTCAAAACGTTCGGTCAAATTTTCTGCTCGTTCAACTTCAGTTATTATTGTATCTTCTCCACTCTCCCCCACTAATTTTACGCCGAAGAACTTCAGCATCATCTTGTATGCTCGGCGGAGTCTCTGCTGAATTTCTGAGGTGTCATTCATGAGACGTGTTTCCTGGGGGTTTAGAGGTGTAGAGTAGAAATTTCGGTCTTGTGAGCGAGTTGGGAAGAGCCACTGAATATAGTCATGGTTGTCTTCAGGGTAATTCAAAATTGGCACTCCACTTTGGTAGGATAGTTTCGATGAATTCTCCTTTGGGTTAAAATTTTCTCCAATTCATGTAGAATTCGTAGTTTGGCATGGAAGGTTCATCGTCTTGCTTGCAGAGGAGGACTCTGGAAGCTTGATCAGGGGGTACCAGTGGCTTTGCAGCGGCCTTTGCGGCCTGGTCAGCCCGTCTGTTTCCTTTAGGTATTTCGTCGTGACCTTTCTGGTGGCCACGACAGTGCATGATACTGACAGCAGTTGGTTGCCACACCGCCTCCAGCAGGGCCGCGATTTCAGCTGCACACTTTATCTGTTGTCCTGATGACGTGAGTAGTCCTCTTTCTTTGTATAGTGCACCATGTGCATGGACAGTCATAAAAGCATACTTGGAGTCGGTGTAGATGTTCACGCTTTTTCCTTTAGAGATTTTGAGGGCCGTGGTCAGGGCTGTTATCTCAGCCAGTTGTGCAGATGTATGGCCTGGTAGGGCTTTGGCTTCAATAATTTCTTCTGCTGAGACGACTGCATAGCCGGAGACTTTGCTTCCATCATCCATGTAGCTGCTACCATCGGTGAATAACTGTAGATCGTATTCGTCTAGGGGTATGTCTTTCAGATCTGGTCTGCTACTGAACACTTCGTCCATGACTTGGAGGCGTTCATGATCTTCACAGTCAGGTAGTAACGTAGCAGGATTCAGGGTAACGATGAGGTCCAGATGAACATGTGGATTCTCACACATCATGGCTCGGTACTTCGTCATCCGGCTATTGCTGAACCAGTAACTTCCTTTCACATCGAGCAGGGCCTTGACTGCGTGTGGCACCTTGACATGCAGGACTTGTCCGAGGGTCAACTTATCAGCTTCAGCTATGAGCATTGCGGTAGCTGCCACTGCTTTCAGACATGGGGGTAGGCCGCAGGGTCAAGCTGCTTGGATAGATAGGCCACAGGCCTTGGCCATGAGCCAAAGTTCTGGATTAGCACCCCCGTAGCTGTTTGGTTATGTTCATGCACGTACAGCTGGAAGGGCTTGCTGTGATCTGGCAATCCCAGTGCTGGGGCCTCCATCAGGAGGGTCTTTTCAGGAAGGCAGCTGTCTGTTCTTCTCCCCAAAGGAAAGGGTCATGCTCACCCCCCTTGGTGGCTTGATGGAGGTGTTTGGCAATGTCAGGAAAGTTGGGGATCCACAGGCGGCAGAAGCCTGCAGCTCCTAGAAATTCACGGACTTGTCTCCTTGTTTATGGTTGGGGTATACGGCATACTGCTTCCTTTCTTTCAGCTCCCAGGGCGCGTTTAGTACCTGTTAATTGAAAACCCAGGTATTTTACACTTTGTTTGCATATTTGTGCTTTCTTTCTGGAAACTTTATATCCTGCTTGACACAGCAGGTGTAACAGTGCTTTTGTGGCGGAGAGACAGTCTTTTTCTGTAGGGGATGCGAGCAATAAATCATCTACATATTGCAACAGAACAACTTTGTCTGGCTGAGCGTTGAAGGACAGAAGGTCCTGGCTGAGCGCACACCCGTTGTAGATTCCTCCCACTGAAAGGCAAAGAGGGGCTGGCTTGCTGGAGCGAGACGGATGCAAAAAAAGCGTCTTTTAAATCAAGCACAGTGTAATAATTTGTATCACCAGGAATTAATGCCAATAAATTGTACGGATTGGGAACCACAGTGTGCAGGGTTACTGTGGCTTCATTAACTGCCCTTAGATCTTGGACTGGGTGGTACTCCTGCGTACCTTTTTCTGAACTGGCAATATCGGTGTATTCCACGGTGACACACAAAATTTTAATATCCCATAATCTTTCAGTCTCTGTAAATGTGTCTGTATATTTTGTTTGGCTTTCTGTGGAATGTGATATTGGCTTAGAGCCACAGGCGTCGCGCCAGGTTTCAGATCAACATACACTGGAGGAATATTTACAGCTAATCCGGGCGGGTTCTCTTCTGCCCAGACTCCAGGGACTTCTAAAAGTAGTGTGTATGGGTCTGGGGCGTCCGGCAGGGTTGTTGCCGTTCGCTATTCTTCTCTTGGCATAATTACTGCAATTTTTACAGGTTGGCTATTCTGGCTGGCTGGATTGTACTGCCGTACAGAGCTGCCACTCTCAGACAGATCTAATCTAGCGTGACCCCCGGGAAAAAATATAATTTGGGCTTGCAATTTGCAAAGAATATCCCACCCCAGGAGTTGGATGGGACATTCAGACATATCTATATATACTCATTGTATACTTTAACCAAAGAGAAGGACCATCTATATATACAAACAATATTCACAGAAGTCTCTCTCCCGTAGCCAAAACGGACTCTTAATAACACATCAGAAAAATAATATTAGTAATCATTTAAAATACTCTTATAACAATAGAATAACCATCTTATCATAAATTGCATAGAAATATATTTTAATTGCATTTTTAATCATAATTTTGCTATATCTTAACTATATGGGACATGAAACAGTATAAAACTTGTTACTTTGACTATATCTCGAACTGCTCTTTTCAATATTATCTTCTGACCGTTTCATATATTTCTTTTTTTTTATAATTCTTTATTTTCCATTTTTCAAATACAAAAAAGGGCATCTTATCACAAAACCACAATGTTAGAGATTGCTACTGGTTAGCCCTGAGGAGCCCCTGCCAAAGGACCGCAGGGGGTAGACCCCGAGGAGGGGGTAAAAGAAGAAATTAGAAAAAGAAAAAGAAGCACAAACATGGAGGAAAAAGAGAGAGGAAGAACCTCATAGGGAGGGGAGGAGGGGGAAGGGAATAGGGTGCCGCCCAAAAGGAGTACATAACCCAGGTATCATAATCCGCCAGAAAAAACAAGCAGTCCAGCTCTTAACCCACATCAAACTCCAGCCAGGGGTCCCAAATCTTACTATGTTGGGGCATGGTGTCATGTACAAGAGCCGATAAACGATCCATGTCCATTATTATCTCTGATCCGAAGATACACCTGCGCCATAGTCGGAAGGGACACAGATCTCCAGCCTTGGGCCACCGCTCTTCTAGCCGCCAAGACCATTTTATGCACCAGCTTATTCTCCGGTCTCGATAGGGCGTCCTGGGTGCGGTGAAGAAGGAATGTCCATGGGTCGAAAGCCACTCCACACTGTAGGACCTCTTGAATGAGAGCATGAATTTGAAGCCAGAAGCGTCGGATCAGGGGCATGTCCACCACATGTGTAGAACGAGCCCTTAGTGCCGCAACCTCTCCAACATAAGTCAGAGGAAGACCCGTCCATGTGAGAAAGTTGTGAGGGGGTAACATACCAGCGAAACAGCATCTTGTAAGCCTGTTCCTGATGGGCCACATTGATGGAGCAGTGTGCCACATTGTCCCAAATATCCTCCCATTCTTCACTGGGCAGGGCATCCCCCACATCTCGCTCCCAGCGTGCAACATAAGTTGGGTCCCCCCAGATTGGAGAGCCTGAACAGAGGGAGACGTAAAGCGAGGATATCATTGATTTCGTGATGCGAGCGTCATTACAGCGAGCTTCAAACGCCGTCAAGGAAGACGTGGCAGCCGTACGGACTTCAGGCGTCCGCGCATAGTCCATAACCTGCAGGTAGCGAAAGAAGTCCGCTGGTCCTACCGGACCTCTCTGTCGGATGTTCTCAAAACTGAAGTGGTGCCCCCGCTGAGTAAAGGTGGTGGAGCCTCTGAAGGCCCAAGTCCTCCAGAGTTGCAAAGGGCGAGGGCATAAGCCCGGTGGAAACTGTCGGTTGCGGAGAAAAGGCATCATAGCTGAGTGTTCTTTGGCTAAAGTGAAGCGACGGTTCACCGTGTCCCAAATTTGGAGAGAGTTAATGGTGGCAGTGCAAGTGGAGCGAAGGATAGGACGATAGGTTTTGGGAAGCCAAAAATAGAATTGCGGCAAGTCCGGAGCAAAGAGATGCGACTCTAAGTCCGCCCAACGGTGCGTACCAGGTGGTGCATGAAAGGTAACAAACTGTGCTAGTTGGGCAGCATGATAATATTGTAACAAACTCGGAACTCCCAAGCCTCCCACCACCCTCGGTCTATGTAACACTCTTCTAGCCACCCTATGTCGTTTATTATGCCAGATGAACCGGTCCACATGGGACTGTAGATGCGCCAACGAGGCTGGAGGGACAGGCACCGGGAGGGTTTGGAACAAGTAGGATTCGGGGAGTAGATTCATTTTTACGCTAGCAATGCGACCCACCCAGGAGACATTAAAGGCATCCCAAGTGTCCATATCAGCTATAAGACGTTGGATCAGTAACATCGTAGTTAGCTCTAATCATTGCTTTGGGATCACTAGTCAGCTTCACTCCCAGATACGTGAGAGAGGAGGTGGAGAAGTGAAATCCCGTGAGGAGACGCAACCGGTCGACCTCCGGTTTCGGTATGCCTATCGGCAACGCGCGAGATTTATCTATATTTATCTTAAACCCGGAAATATCCGAGAAATCCCGAAGAAGGGAGAGCAATGGGGTACAGAATGGCCGGGTCCGTGATGGTCAGGAGAAGGTCGTCCGCATATGCTGACACCAGGAATTCCTCCCCCCAATCTGTAAACCCGTGATAGACGTGGAGGACCGTAATTTATCCAGCAGGGGTTCAAGGGCTAGAGCGAAAAGCATGGGTGACAGGGGGCAACCCTTCGCGTTCCATTACCTATGGGGAAAGATTCCGGGGAGGCCCCGTGGTGATTATTTCGTAAGGGGGGAATTATACAGGACCCGGATAGCAGCGCAAAACCAGGTGGAAATCCCCAGTGCTCCAGTAGGTGAAATAAGTAAGGCCAGCCCACCCTATCGAACGCCTTCTCCGCATCCAAGGAGAGGAGCAGAGAAGGCGTCCCCGTTGCGCGAGCTCTCTCGATCAGGACCACATTTCTCCTTGTATTTTTCGTATGCCTGTCTCGTGGGAATGAACCCGACCTGGTCCGGATGAATGATGGAGGGGAGGAGTGCTCCTAGTCTGTTGGCCAGGATTTTCGTAAATTCTTATAGTCAACATTCAGTAAAGAGATCGGTCTATTATTGTGGGGGAAGGAAGGATCCTTTGCCCCTTTAGGATCAAAATCACATCGGATCGGAGGAAAATCCGAGGCACCGGTCGTCCCTCAGAGGATAATTATATAGTTTAACTAGATATTTGCTCAAGTGAGGAGAGAATTTTTTATAATAAAAGGCCGTAAACCCGTCCGGGCCCGGGGCCTTATGGGGTTTCATTTGTTTAATCACTGAAGCCACCTCGGCTTCTGATACTTCTGACCCCAACCCCTCCAGCAAGAGGGGAGGGAGCTCCGGGCCTTTCCACGTGGCCAGGAATTCCTGCACCTCCCGCACATGTTCCGGATTGCGGAGAGAGTGATCCGGGGAGTGGTTATATAATTTCTCAAAGTACGCAGTAAAATCTGGTTTACCTCGCTGGGGATAGTAGTGATCGAACCCTGGGACGTATGGGCCGAGGTCACCAATTTAGATCTAGTTTGGTTCCTCAATTTGCGCGCTAACAATAGTATGCGCCTTGTTAGAATATTCATAAAAGGTCCGCCTGGTCCAGGCTAAGGACCGGGCCACATCCGTCAGTAAGGCTGACCGGAGCTCCCGACGTACAGTTGTCAGGGCATCAAATCAGCCTGAGAGTGAGAGGATTTGTGCGCTGCTTCCCGGTCCGCTAGCCTCTCCTGAAGTTCCACCAGCAGACTCATCCTCTCCCTCTTCAGCCTGCTACCAATCTGAATCAGGTGACCTCGTATGACCGCCTTATGGGCCAGCCACAAGGAGTCAGGACCGATATCGTCTAGGTCATTCTCCTCAAAATACCTGTTCAGGTGGGCAGACACTTCTTCCAGCACTGCAGCCGATTGTAAGATGGAAGAGTTGAGGCGCCAGGACCAACCCGATCGATACCCGGCAATGTTCACCCATACAGACACGGGCGCATGGTCAGACCAACTAATGGAGCCTATCGCCGAGCGGGTAGTTAATGGGATCGTTCTGGTTGGCAATAAGAACAGGTCTATCCTTGAGTATGAGGAGTGGGGATGAGAATAAAAGGAGAAATCGTGGTCTCCTGGGTGATGGAGTCGCCAAATGTCGAGGAGCTGGCGCGTCATGTATGAACCGAGCTAGCATCGCATCCTGAGGAGACGCCGTAAGTCTGGCACCTAACGCCCCTGATTTCCTGTCAATTGCTGGGGCTGGGGCGCGTTAAAGTCCCCCCCATGACCAGAAAGGAGCCTTCCGTCAACTGCAGGAGCGTCGTAAGATGGGCCCAGAAAGAATCTTCCGGGGTGTTGGGGGCATAAACATTCAACAAAGAGATAGCCACATTATTAATTGTCCCCCGGATTAGGATATACCTGCCCTCATCATCTCTATCCACATGTTGAACCGTCATCTGGCATGCTTTATGTAATAAATCGCAACCCCCCGGCGTTTCCCGGTGCTGGAAGCGAAAAGGAGCGTGGGAAGGTGCGGTCTGTAAGACTGAACTGGCGTGCCGGGCAAAATGCGTTTCCTGCAGGAATGCTATCTGACATTGTGCGCGTTTTAATTCTCGGAGGACCAGTCTCCTCTTCGTAGGGGAATTTAGTCCCTTAACATTCTGGGACAAAATATGGCATTCCGGGGTCATGGGCGGAGTGGAGGGGAACGCCAGGGCAGGCCAGATCAGGTACACAGGACAGGGCGGCACCCCTGAGGACCCCAATGGGGGGAAAGGAGACAGAGGGACCAAGGGGGTAAAGGACTGGGAGGTGAGGAAAAGATGAGAGAGGAAAGAAGACACAAAAAGAAAAAAGAGAAAAGGAAGAAAAAACTTCCGGACTTATCCATTGCCAGAACGACCATGGGGATGGTCAGAAAGGAGACGCGACCCTGGTTGAAGACCAGTAGGATCGCAGAACGGACGTCACCGAGCCAGTGACGGAGCATGAAAAAAACTATCTAAAAACAGCATTACAATACTTTACAATAACGACAGTATCCCCACCATTATCATGAACATTAAAGCCGAACATACAGGGTTATATATCACTTGGGGAACATTTACAACTCAGCTAATGCAACCACCTGATACCGTGTGGGCAAGTGAACAAAAAAGAGAAAAAACAATATCACCACCGAGGTTTCCCCTTCATCTCAGCCGGGATCCCTGTCTCCCTCCTCTCGAATCCGGGAGGGCACCTTCTCCCAGCGCGGTGTAAGCTGAGGTGCCGGGGAGGGGGACGAGAGCAGGTTACCCGCGTCCGGTAAGGGGGGCAATCCAGGCGGGTGAAGAATTGCTGCGGGTCTGACTGTAGGGTGAGAGTAGAGGTTTTACCACCTGCGAAGGCCAAGAGTTTGAACGGGAAGCCCCAGGCATAGCGGATGTTATGACGGCCCAGGTGGGCTGTAATGGGGCGCCAGGCCCTACGGCGCTGCAAGGTCTCCGGTGCCAGATCTTGAAACAGAGCGAGCTTCACATCTTCATACACAAGATCCACGTCTCTGCTTTTTACGCATGACTTCCTCCTTAACTGTGTAATAATGAAGGCGGAATAACACATCTCGAGGCTGTTGGGAGTCCGCCGGGGAGCTCTCAGGGCTCTGTGAATCCTGTCCATGAGTAACTTCGCCGGGGGCACCTCTGGTACCAAGCGTTTGAGAAGGCCCAGCACAGTCTCGTGTAGCTCCCGTGTTTGTACAGATTCGGGCAATTCCCCGCAGGCGGATGTTGTTGCGGCGGGATCTATTGGCGACATCCTCTAGAGCAAGCTCCATACGGTCCATGCGGTGAGATAACGTGTCAGTAGTGCGCGCCAGCGCATTGTGAGCCGCCACGAGGTCCCCCGTGCCTTCCTCCAATTCTCCAATGCGTAGGCCCAAAGCCCCACTTCAGCACGTACCTCTGTGGCTATTTTAGCAATGTCCATCGCCAGACTCGTTTGCATGTCCCCCATCCTGGCCAGAATCTGCGATATATCAGCTCTAGACGCTGGTTGGGACCTCCCGGGACCGAGTCTATCCCTGTGTCCTCGCCGCGGATCCGGCCGCCATCTTGGCTGTCATCCAGGCCGCGGCGCTGGAAAATTGGCGCCACTACAGGGGTCGGTGGATCCGGTTTTTTCCCCTCGGGTGGTTCCCGGCATGTTCCCGGTAAGGGGGAATCGAGATGGCGGGTCAAATTGATCTGTGTGCTGCTGCTATGCTCCGTTTTGACGGCTAGGTGCAGGAGCTCCTACACCATGCGTCCGGCTCGGTTGGCGTCCAGACTCCGCCCCCCGTTTCATATATTTCTATTCAGTTCGTTAATAAATTTTATTATATTTTGGTAGACAATATTGTATATACTATATACTTTAAATTTACTTCATAAAATACATGTTGTATTATGAATACCCATTATTGTTGTATTCTGTAATAATATAAAAACCAGGACACCTTCTTTTATTTAATTCTAGCTCTGTGAACAAAACTAGAGTTTCTGGAATAATACCAACACATTGCGCAACATTGCCTGTAACAACCGGACAATACTAGACAATATGACTTTCTCACATATAGCCTAGATTATATAAAACTATTTCAATATAGTCTGTCAAGACAGACCTAACTAAATCTATCAACACAAAATATAAACATACATCTTGCACTCGACAGACTTCATGCATTCTATTGTAGCACACATAAAAATTAGCTATACCTAGCTATCTAATTAGTAATTAATTTTTTTTCTTCTTTATTTCTTTGGTAAACCTAAATTCGCTGCACAGACCCATAAAGGGTTAATTCCTTTGTTCATCAGAGAGCAGAGAGCTAACTCCCTCCCTCCCCTCTGTGCAGATAGTGTGGGCTAGAAGGGAGGGGGGAGCGAATACGGAGAAAACTGTTAGAAGGAAAATCTCATTACCTCTCAGCCATCACGTACTCTAAATTAACATCCAAAACCTATTACAAAGATCTTTTGTAACTACTATCACACTTTACTCTTGATTGAACAGTTTGATAGACTAAAAATAAACAACATATATATACACTGAGTAGTTTCTTCCTATTTGGCAGTTATAGGGTATATAGCTACTTGATCAATCATAGACACAATCAGACAAAAACATTCTTCCATATACCATTCGTTTATACAGCACACACTATCCATTAATAACATTCTCTGACTTCATACTCACGCAGGACGGTACAGACATCAAATACGGATAGTCAGTCCGAATTACATACACAAATTATACAGCACTGTAATCATTCTCTTTTAAAACCTTCTAGACTACCATCTGATCCATTGATCATCTCCTTTTCTTCTGGCCCGGGGGGAAGTGGGGGCTCAGAGACTCCTGCAGATCATTACATGGTCCACACACAGGGCTTGTAACTTATCTTTGTTTAATTTACTGGTATATTAAAACACCAAATATACATAGACTTATTCCCACACTCATATTTATTTGAGGGCATACCTTTCTTTCTTTGCCCTACTAACATAACAAAATGGCTTTTATCTCTCACACAGTACCTCCAAATATCAATATATGGGTACTGGTCTGGGTGACCATACCTTCCGGTAATACAGGAATACATCTTCTGTATTAACTCTGGATCCATAGATCCCTGCTCCGGCCATTCGGGGACCAACATCGGCCAAACTATAGTACATAACAACTTCAATTTTTCCTTAATCAAATTCACACCATAGTGATGTGTTTCATACAACGCTTCAAAATTTCGTACCATATACTCCAAGGGTGTTTCACCCTCTTTTGCTTTCTTGGGTTTGGACGACCCGTTACCCATTGTTACCCTTGAAAGCAATAACTTTTTCACAATGCAGATATTTCTTTCAACACAATCACTTAATCACTTTATATCAACTGTCTGGTACTTCAGGCAACAGTTCTCCCGTGTCGTATCCGCTTCCTCCTTCGGTAGCCAACTGCAGTCGCCTGAGTTGGAAACATACCTCTGGAGTCCACTCTCAGATTTGCTTCCTTGCTAAGCAAGTAGGCGCACAATCACTCACAACACTCTCAGCACTCACAGCACGTACTGTACCAGATACATTCAGCACAAAACAGTACATAAACAATCCTACTCTTTCTACTAGCCGAGGGCACGCCGACCCTTCTCTTGGCTCCTTATACCTAGTTAATTGATCTCTAACTCTTGTCTGCTTGTGACTATGTGTACCCTGTTCTGTGGCAACACTCACTCCTGCTATTCCGACTTGCCTATGGGTAATACACCCACCCGGCACCGCTGCAGCTACCGCTGGCCCCACTGGCCCCCACCTCTACACAGAATACACACTAGCACTGACTGCGGGCTCTCAGCCCAGTCACAGAATCCCTCCTCCTTTCCTTGTCCACGTGCAGCAGTTCTATTTACAAACACTTACTATGACAGTACTACTCCACGTGGCCACCCTCTCCCTCAAATTCAGAACTACACCTTGTCAGCATCCGATCCCCCGGGTTCAGACATGCGCTAGCCACTCTGGCTCCCGTGCTGTCCGTGCTGTCGGCAGCGGGTTCGGTATACCCGACAAGACCGTGGCCACGGGTCTCCTTATCCAACTATGGTCGGACGTCTCCCTATACCGGTATCTCAATACATACAAACACGGAAGACACCTTACCTATCGCCGCGCTGCTTGCTGTTTCCTCGGACTCAGTGGTGTCCCAGTGTTCCCGGGCCAGGGGTCCTCTAGAGATGAGTCGAGCTACACTTAACAGGAATTCCTGCTTGGCGCCTGCAGATGTCAGCTCACCTTCAACGGACACCCAGCCTCGGGACCCCTCAGGCCTGCAGTCAATCACTACTGTCCAGCAGTCACCACCGATTCGGAAGGGACTCTCATCCCGGACCAGCCCCCAAAAATGTTACCGGAATCCACCTGGTTCTCTCGGGAGTAAAGTCGGACCGGCACGGACAATGACTGCTTGGACACGAGTCTCTTCAGGAAAGGCAAACTTTATTGTGACATCACAACAGATGCTCAAACAGGATTCAATCGCAAAGAATGAGCCCCGATTACATACAGACATCGTGGTTTATACCAGGAATAGATAATTAGGTACATCCCAATTAGCCCACACCGTTGTGACACTATCCCACCCGACGTGGGTCCGTACCTCCCATAATCGAATACAAAGACATTCCACACATTGGTCATAAATTGGCAAACTTCATGCTATTCTGACAATAGAGGATTTACACTCTCTCTGGTTCCTGCCTATGCCCACCTCCCTAAAGCTTGTTTATTGTATATTCTAGATAAGGCCTCGTCTGGTTTCACACTCCTCTTTGTTCAACAGCCTACTTCTCTGACCTTGATGTATCTATTCTTCATCCTGTCACTTGTGTGCCAGCTACGGCCTGCGTTCTCGTTAGTTTAATTGCTTTGCTGTTAGTTTAACACATTCCTAAGATTCTATGTAAACTACATCCTAATTTCAGCTAATATCTACTATTCATATTTGAGTGAACCAATATTCTGAGCAAGATGGCCGCCTGGCTCAGGATGGCGACCATCTACTGGCCTGAGTCCCTTACAGTTATAGTTCATGTTTGGTATGGTGGCAGATGGGAAGTCAGTGGGAAAAGTGGAGAAGGCATTGACGGCTGTGTCTGTTTGGTCTCAACTATGGTTGGAGGTGAACCCAGCTCGGCACTTTCTATTTCAAACGCCCTGAAGGGGTTGAGGAAGGGATTGTCGTTGCGTGAGGTCTGTCACAACTGAGCAGCTACGAGATCTATGTGGTGCGCCACGGGGTTTGTGTCACTAATCCTATGAAGTGGTGTTATTTCGGGCGGCATTTCTCAGACCGCTGAGGATTAGGGAGTTGGTGAGTGGGAATCGCTTAGGAGGTGGGGGATTGACGTGGGGAACGTGGTGGCTTTGCAGGACTGCATCATCAATTGGATTGGGAAGCCTATGATGGACCAGGAAGGATGAGGGCAATGTTTGTTTTTCTACACCCTAAGGGGAGGAGTGTTCTGCCCGGTGGCTGCGGCAGAAGACCTGTTGCAAATGCAGTCAGTGGGGACGAGGGTGTTTTTGTGCCATGAGAATGGTTCGGTGCTTTCTTGTTTCCAGTTTGTGGCAGCATTCAGGTAAGTGCTGGCGCACTAGGTCGGAATATGGGAGTTTAGGATTCCCATTCGTTCAGGATTGGAGCAGCCGTAGAGGTGGCTCATTTGGGGTTGGATGAGGAGGTGATCAGGAAGCTGGGTTGTTGGGAGTCATCTCGTTTTCAGTGCTATGTGTGGGTTCATTGAGCATAGTGACATGGGATGGGCGATGTATGGCCAGCAGTGGGCACGGTTGGCGAACTTAGCAGCTGCTTTCTTTTTCAGTATTTAGATTTGAGGTAGGCAGTTTTGGCTATTCTTTTGTTTTCTGGGCAGAGCAGAGAGCTGCAGGTTGGACTGCTTGTCAACAGCTGAAAATCAGGACATTTCGCTGACACTTCGGTGCAGTTCGCTGTTCTGTGAATAGACAAGCCTTTACTTCTCTATGGGACAATTTCGCTACTGCCGAACTGCACCATATTTCGCCATCAATTCGCCTGTATTTGGCAAATTAACAGCTTACTGAAAAGACGAAATGCCCCGAAACGGCAACAAATGGGGAAATTCACCATTCGGTGTTTAGTGTATAGACCTTAATATGTTCTAACAACTTTGTTGTTTCTTTGAGAACAAATTAGTTTGCCTTAATTTCCAGGTCCTTTCAATCATATCTATGTTGTCCTCCCCAGGATTGGTCATCTGCTTTGTGCCTTCATTGCAGGACAGGAGTCTGAGTATATGGAAACATTAACTGATGACGAGGTTCTCTCCTCAATGACTGCTCTGCTGAGACAGTTCACAGGTAACAAGTGATAAATGAATGGGTTGCATGAAGTGCAATAACGCTTCTCTTCGTTAATTCCACATATCCCGTTGATTATTCATGCATGCATGTAATTTCCTGCTTTTGCTATTTTTACTATGTTTTAGCTGTAAAGATCAAGATTTAATTCTCTTGATAACTTAATAAATTTGCTTTCGGTTGTAACATTTTTGTTGGGATCAGACTGATACAAAGACTACTCTAAACACGTTAAAGCCCTACGCAAAGTTCAAATATCACAGAGAAAATAGGTGCAGGGCCACGTTGTATGTAGTATCACCAAAAACCTCAATGCTTATACTAAGAAATAGTGGTTTCCCCCAAACCAACAAACATAAAAATGGACATATAAGCACAACCAAATCCTCTTGGAGTTCTGGTGTTTCAGTCACAATCAGCCGCCCAAAGATGGAATTTACATGAAATATAAAATATAGAACATCACATGCAAGTTATATGTATATAAGGAGCACTCTACATATGTAAATGTTTCGCTCACAAAAAAGAGCCCCAGCATTGGCTCTGAGTGGATATACGCCAATTAGAATTGTAGGTGATTTAAAGAAAAAGAATGATAAAAATATATAAATATATAACAGACAGAAAGATAAACAGAAAAATAGCTGGACAGATAGAAAGAAAAGTAGATTATTGGAGAAAAAGAATGAAATAAATATAAAAATAGACAAATGGTCACCTCCTATATAAATGCCAGGCTCTGGCAGGACGTCCCTCCATGTAGCTCCATACTGGGCTCACACCAACTCCTGCTGCATTCTGCCAGCTCTCTTTCACTAGAGCAGGACACTCCAGTCACATGAATCAATTTGGTATTTACAGTTATAAAGTGCCAGTGAAAGTAACCCTTGTGCTACCAAAAAACAGTAAAGCCCCCAAGATCAGTGCCACTTTCAGCGGAAGGATGGCTGCCCTCTTCTTCAGCATGAGGCCTTAGGCAGTTTCCTAATCACAGTGCTGTATCTGCACTGATATGCACAAGGTATTGATTTCCTCTTATAATGGCACAAGTGAACCAAAGTTTTGAGATGTGAATGAGAAATCACTGAAGGACTAGTTACAGAGTTTATATAAGTCATTGCCAGGTCTCATGAATTTTGAGATGAATCCTGCTGTAACTAAACCCTTACCGTATTACATGGCGGAATTGCTGTTTGTGCTCTTAGTACTTGATCTGCATGGGTGACTAAGGTTAAAATGTATTTATATTACACAAGTATATGGAACTAATTGGAAGCATATAAGCAAATTATTGACTGAATATTTTTCTCTTACAGGGAATCCAAACCTTCCTCCTCCAATCAGATTGATCCGCACAAGGTGGAGTAGTGAACCCTACACTCGTGGCTCCTACAGTCACGTGGCAGTGGGAAGTTCAGGGAAAGATGTGGACAACCTTGCAGAGCCAGTACCGAATTATGGAGCCAAGGTAAGACAGGAACCAAATCCCTGCCGTCTCATGTTTGAAGCAGAGATCCTTGTCCTAAGACATTTAGGAAAAGTAATACAATGTGAGGAGGATATTACTTCGCTGTAGAGGGATTTGGATAGATTGGGGGACTGGGCACTTAAATGGCAGATGAAAATAATATATAGAAAAATGCAAAGGAGTGAGGAACACACAAGCAACGTATGCTCTTAATGGTACAGAGTTAGGGAAATCAAGGCAAGAGACGGACTTGAGAATAGTCATAAACTCCAAACTAAGCAACACTATCAAAGTCAAACAGCAGTAGCCAAGGCAAGGGAGGTATTACTATTGGCATGCATTAAATGGGGAATTCACTCTCGGGACGAAAACATAATTTTGCCTCTTTATAAATCAATGGTTAACCCCCACCTTGAATATGCCGTGCAATTTTGGGCACCTGTTTTTAAATAAAGATAATATGGCACTAAAAAAACACAAAGTCACCCATTTAGGGGCCATATTACAATGTTGGTGCTAACTTAACCAGAGCAGTTGTAAACGTAAAACCTCCATAGGCTATAATGGCTCTGGGAAGATTACAACAGCTCTGGTTAAGTTAGCACCAACTATGTAATATGGCCCTAGATTGGTTGAAAGGAAATTCAGCCTAAAGCATAAGGGTATTTTTGACAGTGAGAATAATAAAGCTATGGAATTCTCTTCCTGTTGAGGTGGTTGGGTCAGATTCTGTACAGAAATTTACACAACAGCTGGATGACTTCCTGCATAAACATAACATTAAGGGTTATAATATTCAATATGAGAGTGAAAGCTGCTTGATCCAAGGAGAAATCTGACTGCCATTCCGGGGTCAAGAAAACAGTATTTTCTTACTGTATATTTCTTATACAATATTATTAGCTGCAGTAATTAATTCCCTCCCTAATAAAGCTGTGTTATATTTTTTCTAATTATCCCTGGCTTTGTTCTGTCTGGGGCTGTCTTAGAGGCTTACAGCAGACCTGCACAACTTGGCAGTAGGTAGGGGCTGTTATTAGAATAGGCTAAACTTTTAGCCTATAAACTATATTTCCAGGAGGTTTAAATGAAGGACTCTCTTTTACCGCATTTTTTAGCTAGTTGTGAGGTATTATAATATACTGTAATTAGTTGTGAGTGAAATTCTAATAGGAGTTTATGAATTTTGTCAGAATTATTGAGATCGAGAATAGTTTTATGACCATCTCTTCAACATCATATATTCATAGCGGTGGTCAGATATTTAACTTTGAATTTTTCTTATTCCACACCATGGGTATTTTTATTTTGGTATTAATTGAATTATACTTTGGAATTTAGTGTGAGGAATTGTTGAGACTTGTTCAGAGACCATAGAACTGTACAAAAAGGAAAACAAGAACCAAAAAGGTTGTACGGATGAAACCCAGGTGATGAGATGTTAAATAATCTTAGGTAGAGTCAGTCAAATGCAGTAATCTGTTAAGAAAGGGGATTGTCGGATAAATGTTCAGATGAAAGTGGAAGGGACAAGCTCACATGATACAGATAAAACGTAGCTTTTAATGGGAAGCAAAGACTATAAAAAGATCACAGGATCTCAAGATATTTACCAAGAAAAACAAAAGAAAACTGAAATAAAGCATAAGCCCATAAAATATATCACCTAAGATTCGAGGAAGAGGTTAAGTACAGCCCCCCAAATATTCTAGAAGGGTTAATAAACTGACAAGAGAAAGGTAGAACCGGGCCTTCGTGGGTCTGGATTGATAGGATAGATGGGAAAGAATCTAAATTGTGTGCTGTACGTCAATGAGGGATATACCAGTTACAGTAGACGAATCTATAAAAACTTGCAAGGAAACAATGTTTCCAACCCACCCTGCTGCAACAAAAGAAACGATACATGTTCCAAGTGGGGTCTGGCACCCTTTACCCTGCTATGGCAATGTGTGTGTTAAAGAGTAAAGGTGATAGGCTAGGGCTATAGGGCTAGGTAGTATTATAGGCACAATTAGTGTAAGTGCATATAAGGCTATAATGTAGCAAAAATTATATATATTTATATATTATATTATATAAAAAAGGTTTGCGCACGGTTGCCGTTTTTTGGAATACCAGTCTATCAATAGTTAAATTCAACATGTGCGTTTCGCTGTTGCTATGCAAGGGTTAATCAACGGTTTAATCAGGACTGAAAGCCTTCATATTAGTCAGAGAAAGTCTTTGAATTTCAGCCCAATTCATCCTTTCACATCATTTCATGTCTATTTCACCACCAACTCATGTCCACTTCACCCCCTAATTCATGGTCACTTCACCCCCTATTTTTTTTCTCTATTTCACCCCATTCCTCACTTCTTTCACCCCTTCATACCATTTCATGTCCATTCACCCTCCCAATTCTGTTTCACTTCACAGCCCTTCACCCCATTCCCCAAGTTTACCTCTCATCCTTTTCGCGCAGTTAGCACAGAGCGCTGTGAGGAAGTGCTGCTGGGAGGGAGAGTGGGAGAGCCGCACTCAGATTTATTTATCTATTTATAAAGGATTTTACCAGGAAGGATACATTGAGATTTCTCTCGTTTTCAAGTATGTCCTGGGTTCAAGAACATTGAAATTTTACAGTCGTTATAGAAATACAAAGTAATAAATGCAAGATATTAAAAACAAAACACAAATATACAGATCAGCTCAGGCTGCATAGATGGGACCACTGGTTTCTTGGAGAAGCCAGTGAACCCCTTCAGGACATTCCATGCAGTCTAAACTGATTGGAAAGCCATGCGCAGCGGCTATCTGTAGAACAGTGACCTGCTGCAGTGTCGGGCCCTTGGGCAATGCCCGATGGCGAGTCTGGGTCTGCTCGCCACCGTGGAAGATGGCGGCCAGTATCCGCATTTGCTTGCAGGCCGCTCAAAATTCTACCTGCTATGAAATTCCTGCAGGCCGTATGTTGTGTAGTTTTCAATGTAATCTGTCCTGTTTTCCTGGAAGAAATAAAAAACCCGAGGGTACTGCTGCTATATGTATGGAAAGGGATTTCTTTCATATTTGGTTACATATTTGATAAGCGCTTCAGACTGGGTTTTTTTGCCTTCTTTTGGAACAACAGCAGTAAATGATGTGTGAAAGGCTGAACCCGATGGACGCACGTCTTTTTTCAGCCAGACAAATGCCTACCCATTACGTAGAGCAGTGTTTACCAAACCTGTCCCCAGGACCCGCTGACACGCCAGGTTTTCCAGATATCTGAAGCACAGCACGGATGATGTAATTTGCTGTTCAGTGATTGCAGGATTCAGTCTGTATTTCCCCAAGGTGATTTGCAAAATCTGGGCTGGTTGAGGGTCACCAAGACAGGTTTGGAAAATACTGACTAAGGCTATGGGTCAGTCGAACGCGTTTTCTACGAACTGTGCGCCCGTGCAGTACGGACGCACTTTTTGACGGAAGACGCAGTAGTGGCCACACAGTCCGTTTTTGTGACTGACGTTATTTTTGACTGATGTAGGAGGGAAAATAAATTAAAATGAAAAAACGTTTTGTCTGTCAAAAATTCTGGACGTATAAATGCAGTCCATCTGACCACGTTCCATCACTCACACACAAAGCTATGTGGACGTTGCGTACCCAGCGCACTCCGCTCGTCCGTCCTAGCGGTTCGACGTTCTTGCTAACCTTCGTCCGTTTGTTGTGTCCGTAGTGTGTCCGCACTTCCGTGCGGACGTACTTCGTGTGTGGGCCTTCATTGGTCATGATTATCTGCTACCACATACGTACTAAAGTGCTGCTACACGGACGTTAACACTGCGTTCGTCTGACCCCAGCCTTAAGAGGCATGAAACATAACTATCTCCAAATTACCAATGCACCCGAAAGAGGGTAATCTGAGTTAAGTATACCATGGTATTTGGAAACTTTGTTGTAAAGACTAAGGTAATGCAATACATAGGGGGTCTTAGGAATCTCCATTTTGCTACTAACACTGCAATTAATGCAATGCATAGAACTGTTAAGTAACTTTGTCCTGAGCATTGGGAGCAGAAGAAATGGGAAAGTTAATATTCTAGTAATGTGTTAAATGTAAGATACATTTTTTTATTGAGTTTGAAACAATTCCTATAAATCTGCAGAGATTTATTCCAACAGGAACTTTCTATAGTTTAGTAATTCATTGTTGAGTGCCACCTAGTGGAGAACTTTATTCCAGCACAACAACTTTTTTAAAGGGACACTTCAGGCCAGAGAGCTCAAACTCTTCATATGTTTATTTCCTACAATTCACAGAATTCTTTGAATGCGATAGATGGAAAGAGAATCATGTAAATTGTAGTTCAGAAACATCTGAGGGGATCAGACTTTGAGATCCCTGCTCTATGGATTGTGTCTGCACAGCCTCTGGGGGAGTCTGAGAGGGCTGATGTAGACCTCTAAGTGCAGAGTCTATGGGATATATTCACAAAGCCCTGAAATTGCACGCAATTTCGATCTTTTGATGTTCGCCATACTTCACTTCAGCGATTCCAATTCTTTGAATTCACTATTTAGTGAATGCTCACCGTAGTTTGCAGAAATTGGAGTCGTTGAGGCAGTTATTGGACGATGGCAAAAACTGCTGAATTGTGGCGGTAACAGCTGAATTGACATCATTAATGCATTAAAATGTGTCAAAATAATAAAAAGGTTCTTTAAAAAAACAATTAAAAGGTCTGCTACATTATTTAAAAAACAGCTTTTTAAGCAATTAGAAAGCAAAAATTTTGATCAAATAATACAAATACAAAACTAAAAAAAACGGTCTTTTAAAAAAAATTTAAAACGGTATTCCGTTTTTACATTGAAGCCTATGGGATTTGCTTGTTAAAACCTGTCGAACTGAAACACCAAAATTCAGGGCATTTCGCTGACATTCCAGTGCAGTTCGGTATTCTGTGAATAGATGAACTATTACTTCTCTTAGGGGCACTTTCGTTGTCGCTGAAGACCGCAGAACTGTGGCGAACTGCACCGTATTTCGTCATCAATTCACCTGTATTTGGAAAATTGAAAGCTTACAGGTCTATTCACTAAAAGGTGAAACTCAGGAGAATTGGCAGGAGAAGTAAACAAGCTAGACCAAATAGCTGATTTGGAAAGTGAGATAAATGGGAGAATTTTTCTGTTTTGGCTATTTTGACCTAGAATTTTCACTTCTCGTGCCAGTCCTCCTGAGTTTCACTTTTAGTGAATAGACCTGTTAGTGAATAGACGAATTGCCCCGAAATTGCACTGAACTGTGAAATTCACTGTTCGGTGCAACTTCGGTGGTTAGTAAATAACCTCTTTACTCCCAGCCAGTATCCGAGCATTGAGCTCAGGTTCTTAGGCTTTGATATCTTTGGGAACCATGGGGCCACCAAAAGCGGTCAGTGCTCTTGGCATTAAGAGCCATTTGATTGGCTGGTTCCGTGCGGTCACATGACATGCTGCAGCATACAGTTAGCTGCAGCATGTCACATCCAAGCAGAGCAGTGGAAGCCCAGGCACCAATTAGAAGGTGAGGTTTAAATAAAAATCTAAAGGGGTAAAACGGGAGGTGTGGCTTGTGGAGGTGGTCAGGAAGGGTTAAGAGTTAACCTCGCAATTTCCCCTTAATTTTTAAACCAATAAGAGTGATTTCTATCCCGGGATCGGGCCTGTTAGGGGTACTTGAGGACAAGGGTTGCGAACCACTGCCCTAGAGAATCCCTTTAAACAAAAGGAACAATTATGACGTGTGGTGTCTTTAGTATAGTTTGAACCTATGTAGTGGTAAGCTTGCATATGCTAATTAAGGTCTGACTGGAACATTGAATTTGAATACACTTTTAGAACATATAAGTCTATATATAATGTAAGAACATCTTAGCCCCTTCTCTGACATAGTAGCAAGGAGCCACTAAGGGAAAATATTGTCACAAGCCAACGACCATTCGCTGCTCCATACAGATTCTATTAAAACTGAGCTGCTGTATCAACAACTTACAGTTGTGTTCAAAATTATTCAACCCCCAATTCTGTAAAGGGTTTTAGGGAATTTAGTGTACATTTGTAATTGTATTCAGAATGAAATCCTACAAGGACTTTTTAAAGAACCATATGCAACTAAAATGACATCAATTGGTTTTGTAATACAGTAGCAAATGTTTCTTTTGTGACTTCTTCATTGACACAATTATTCAACCCCTTAAAGACTACCACTCTGAAGAACAGAGGTTCATTCAAGTGTTTTCAATCAGGTATTGAAAACACCTGTGGATGTCAAGGAGCAGCAATAAAGCATAATAAGCACCAATTAGGCAGCTTTAAAATGACTGTGATACTCAGCTCCTTCTAGACATTTACTGGTTCGGTTACAAACATGGTGAAGTCAAGAGAATGGTCCAGGAAGACAAGAGAAGAGGTGATTACTCTTCACAGGAAGGGCAATGGCTATAAGAAGATTGCAAAGATGTTAAACATACCAAGAGAGACCATAGGAAGCATCATTCGCAAATTCAAGGCAAAGGGCACTGTTGAAACGCTACCTGGTCGTGGCAGAAAGAAGATGCTGACTTCGACTGCTGTGCGCTACCTGAAGCGTAGAGTGGAGAAAAGTCCCCGTGTGACTGCTGAGGAACTGAGAAAAGATTTGTCAGATGTGGGTACTGAAGTTTCAGCTCAGACAATACGGCGCACACTGCGTAATGAAGGCCTCCATGCCAGAACTCCCAGGCCTACCCCCTTGCTGTCTCCAAAGAATAAGAAGAGTCGACTGCAGTGTGCCAAAAGTCATGTGGACAAACCACAGAAGTTTTGGGATAGTGTTCTGTGGACTGATGAAACAAAATTAGAACTGTTTGGGCCCGTTATGTTTGGAGGAGGAAGAACAAGGCCTATGAAGAAAAGAACACCTTGCCTACTGTGAAGCATGGCGGGGGATCAATCATGCTTTGGGGGTGTTTTGCTTCTGCAGGTACAGGGAAGCTTCAGCGTGTGCAAGGTATCATGAATTCTCTTCAGTACCAGGAGATATTGGATGATAATGTGATGCAGTCCGTCACAAATCTGAGGCTTGGGAGACGTTGGACCTTCAACAGGACAATGATCCCAAGCATACCTCCAAGTCCACTAGAGCATGATTGCAGATTAAAGGCTGGAACATTTTGGAGTGGCCATCGCAGTCACCTGACTTAAATCCGATTGGGAAACTCTGGTGGGACTTAAAGAAAGCAGTTGCAGTGCGCAAGCCTAAGAATGTGACTGAACTGGAGGCTTTTGCCCATGACGAATGGGCGAAGATACCCGTAGATCGCTGCAAGACACTTGTGTCAAGCTATGCTTCACGTTTAAAAGCTGTTATAATTGTAAAAGGATGTTGTACTAAGTACTAAGATTGAATGTCACTTGGGGGTTGAATAAAACTGATAATGATGTGAGCACAGAAAAGACATTTGTGGTTATTTCATTATAAATGTTATGTTATATTTGTCTGACCTACACGTGCCTCTTTGATTTAATTGTAAGCAAGATGACTGAATGATCAAAATCAATGTCAAACTGGCCAAAACACTCAATTTCAGTGGGGGTTGAATAATTTTGAACACAACTGTAAGTCATAATGTTAGGGATCTACTTATTGATACCTGTGGCATGGTAACACTACTATAATAGTACTATTATAGAGACCTTCGATAGCTCAGCTGGTAGAGCGGAGGACTATAGTGGATAGCATTGTAGCAATCCTTAGGTCGCTGGTTCATTGTAGCAATCCTTAGGTTGCTGGTTCAATTCCAGCTCAAAGAAATAGATTTTAGTAACATCAGGAAGCATTATTTTACTGAGAGGGTGGTGGATACATGGAACAGCCTCCAGTAGAAGTGGTAGAGGCCAAAACAGTGATTGAATTTAAGCAGGCATGGGATAGGCATAAGGCTATCCTAAACAAAAGATAAATCCAGGTAAAGTATCCATGTAATTGGGCAGACTAGATGGGCCGAAAGGTTATTATCCGCCGACATTTTCTATGTTTCTATAATCTTGTGAAGTCTGCAGGAGTCCATGGAGAAAAGCATGATCCAGCTCACGTTCTGCTTGTAGGAGCTTATTACAGAGCGCCACAGCAATAAAACCTACAATAATGTGCAGTGTGTATGAGCGTATCACAGAAGCTAATGCAATAAAACTCAAAGAGCGAGATCCCGCAGGGTTCGCAGCCTGGCAGCGTAATCCTCCATGGAGTCCTATGGACTCCAGGAGGCGATACTCAAGATGGAGCAGAAATGCTACCACTAATATTACCGCGGTTAGCGCTGCATTCCGGGGCAGGCTGCTGAATTAGTGCCTGCTCTGGAATATGGTGCTAAAATGGGGATGCTACGGGGAAACCTGCAGGTGCAGGCTTTCTCCATTATCGTCCCCATTTTAGCTCCAAGTAGGGGATAGGGCGCTCAGTAATGTGCTTTGTGTATGCCCAGGCGGCTGCCCAGCCTGGTCGAGGTCCCCACGGCCCCTCCATGCCGCGGCCTTTGACAGGGTGGCAAAATGCCGCCCCTGGCAAAGCACTGCCTGGAGCCATGGCCCCATCCGGCCCCACGGATGGGCCGTCCTTGAGTGTTCTACTGCAATGCTTCTCAACTCCAGTTCTCAAGTACCCCTAAGAGACCAGATTTGCCAGATAACTGCGGCACAGCCCAGGTGATATGATTTGGTGCTCAGTGATTGCAGGATTCAGTTTGCACTCCTCTACGGTAATCCTTAAAATCTGGCCTGTTAGAGGTACTTGAGGACAGGAGATGAGAAACACTGTTCTACTGTACACAGGGTAGAGGAGGCAGGGGGTTGCACTATCCTTTGCATAAGTTTTTTTTATAACCTATTTAAAGTGTTAATTTATTTTGCAGTTAACATCAGGGTTTCAGAGTCAGTCAGGGTTATTCAAAGAGATCCGAATTGCTTGAGAAAGGTAACCGAACGCTGCAAATCAGCGTTCGGTTACCTTTCTTGGCCATTCGGCTATCCAGAGAGCATACGGTGCCTGTTAGGTGCCTGTTCGAGGGCAGTTAAAACCCCATGAAAAAGCAATGCTTCGGCTATTCAGAGAACACAAACCAGCAGTGAAAGGTTCCCGAAATGCCCTGCCATTCGGTGGTTTAATTCGGCAAGTTTATTCAAGAGAATCCCATAGACTTCAATGTTAAAAATATTCCCGTTTTAATTCAATATCTAATAAACCGTTCATTATAAAATTCTTCAGTAAAAAGTCTTTTTATTTATAGACTAGGTGGAAAGCCTGCCCAGAGGGCAGTCTATTGTTAAGCGAAGCAGCTCACATGGGTAGATTTGCCCCTGCTCACATGGGTATAATCGGCCCCAGCTCACATGGGTATAATTGCCCCAGCTCACATGGGTATATTTGCCCCCCCCAGCTCACATGGGTATATTTCCCCCCCAGCTCACATGGGTATATTTGCCCCCCAGCTCACATGGGTATATTTGCCCCTGCTCACATGGGTATATTTGCCCCCCAGCTCGTATGGGTATATTTGCTCCAGCTCACATGGGTATAATTGCCCCAAGCTCACATGGGTATAATTGCCCCCAGCTCACATGGGTAAAATTGTCCCCAGCTCACATGGGTATTATGGCCCCCGCTCACATATGAATATTTGCCCCCAGCTCCTGTGGGTATAGTTGCCCCCTGCTCCCGTGGGTATAGTTGCCCCCAGCTGGTATAGTTGCCCCCAGCTCCCGTGGGTATAAGTGCTCCCAGCTCACGTGGTTTAAAGTGCCCCCAACTAAGACGCTGGATGCGCGCGCATCCTCTACCTGTCGGCCGCGCGCGCATCCAGGAGAACAGGAAGCGCGCGCAGCCGCCGGATAGAGGCTGC
Organism: Leptobrachium leishanense; assembly: GCA_009667805.1. Lineage (NCBI taxonomy): Eukaryota > Metazoa > Chordata > Amphibia > Anura > Megophryidae > Leptobrachium > Leptobrachium leishanense. Next base: position 92,089,869 of record CM019068.1, on the reverse strand, counting down.
GCGCGCATCCTATACTGCCCAGCAGCTCATGAATATACTGCCCCAGCACATGGAAATACTGCCCCAGCACATGGAAATACTGCCCCAGCTCATGGATATTGCCCCAGCTCATGGATAATGCCCCAGCTCATGGATATACTGCCCCAGCTCATGGATATACTGCCCCAGCTCATGGATATACTGCCCCAGCTCATAGATATTGCCCCAGCTCATGGATATACTGCCCCAGCTTATGGATATACTGCCCCAGCTCATAGATATTGCCCCAGCTCGTGGATATATTGCCCCAGCACATGGATATACTGCCCCAGCTCATGGATATACTGCCCCAGCTCATGGATATTGCCCCAGCTCATGGATATGCCCCAGCTCGTGGATATTGCCCCCCAGCTCATGGAGATACTGCCCCAGCTCGTGGATATACTGCCCCCCAAGTTCTCATGGATATGCCCCAGCTCAGACCCCAGACCAGACATGGGGCGGCTGTTCGAATGCTCTATCGGCATTCGGACAGCCGCACCTGGAGCTCTCCGGCATACTTACCTGCCTGAGCGGCGAAGGGAAAGTTTCCTCGCTTCAAAGAGCAGAAGTGAGGAAACTTTCCATTCGCCGCTCAGGGGTTGGATGCGCGCGCGGCAGCTGGGTAGAGGCTGCGAGCACATCCGGCTCTACAGGTTGCGCGCGCAGCCTCTACCCGGCTGCTGCGTGCGCATCTTGTAACTGCCACGGCAAGCGCACAGCCGGCTCGTGCCGCGGCGGTTGCACGCGCGTGCAGCCAACCGCCGCATGCGCAGAGGAGGCTTGGCGACGGACACGCCAAGCCTTACTCTATTATAGTATAGATTTTGTAGGATATTTTAAGCATTTTTCCGTTTTTTTTTTTTAAAAGTCCGATTTTTTTTTTGATTTTTTTTAAGTTTACTTATTTTTTCTGTAACAGCCCTCTTTATTATCATTCCCTGGACCTCATATGTAAATTTCAGACATTTTCGCTCAGTAGTTTCTTTGCAAACAGTGTTTCACTTTTCAATCATTCATACAACCTGTTTTCCTAATTTATTCACTGCCTCTTCTGCTGTGTCGAAGGCGATCGTCTCCTGTTCGGGTTTTTCTGTGGTTTTCGGCAGGTTAATCCAGATGTTTTTGAGGGTTTTCGGCGTTCATTCGCTGGGTTTTGCGGTTAGTTTTCGTTGGGTTTGCGGCAGCTTTTCCCTGCAATTCGGGGACCCTGTGGTGCTTGCTGAATACACTGCAGGGTTACCGAAATGGGATCGGCAAAACAAACCGAATTGAAGAGAACGAAAAGTCACCGAACGTGCGGTGACTTTTCGAATCTCTTTGAATAACTGACAGGGTTATCCAAAGAGATCCGAATTGCTTGAGAAAGGTAACCGAACGCTGAAAATCAGCGTTCGGTTACCTTTCCTGGCCATTCGGCTATCCAGAGAGCAGGCAATTCGCCAAATCCTGTCGAATTGCCTGCACATACGGTGCCTGTTCGGTCCCTGTTCGAGGGCAGTGAAATCCCCATGAAAAAGCACTGCTTCGTCTATTCAGAGAACACAAACCAGCAGTGAAAGGTTCCCCTAATGCCCTGCCATTCGGTGGTTTAATTCGGCAAATTTATTCAGGAGAATCCCATAGGCTTCAATGTTAAAAATATTCCCGTTTTAATTCAATATCTAATAAACCGTTCATTATAAAATTCTGCAGCAAAAAGTCTCTTTATTTATAGATTTTTTAGGATACTTTAAGCATTTTTCAGATTTTTTTTTTTTTTAAAAGTCCGAATTTTTTTTTTTTTTTTTTTTCAGTTTACTTATTTTTTTTGTAACAGCCCTCTTTATGATCATTCCCTGGACCTCCTGTGAAAATTTCAGACATTTTCGCTCAGTAGTTTCTTTGCAAACAGCGTTTCTTTTTCCCAGATTCATACAAATGGTTTTTCTAATTTATTCACTGCCTCCTCTACGTCACAGCTGCTTCGGCTCTGTGTGATTCGGCTCCTGTTCGGCTCCTGTTCGGCTCCTGTTCGGCTTTTTCGAAGGTTAATCCAGATGTTTTTGCTTGTTTTCAGGGTGCATTCGGTTAGTTTTCGTCAGGTTTTCGGCAGCTTTTCCCTGCAATTCGGGGACCCTGTGCTCTTTGCTGAATACACCGCAGGGTCACCGAAATGCAATCGGCAAAAGGAACCGAATTGAAGAGAACGAAAAGTCACCGAACGTGCGGTGACTTTTCGAATCTCTTTGGATAACCCTGTGAGTATTTTTTTTGTAAGACGCAAATGAAACTTGTGGATTGGTCAAAACCACTGGCGTGCGCAGCCCGTCACGTTAGGGTGTGCACCCATGGAACATTTATTAATTGGAAATGAATGTTTAGAAGATTTTGCACAAAATGCACATTTTTCATTGGAAATAACAAGGTTGTAATCAGAGATACAGTCAGTTTTGTTTGCTATTGATCATGAGCCAGATACAGGACATCTAAAATGTCAATGCAGGAGGTAAAAGAGGACCCCTTCACCCAACATTAGGGTGTGCCTGGGCACCATGGGCACACCTACTGCACATGTATATGGTCGGAATAGAGACTAGAGCCGTTATGCTAATGACTGAAACCAGTAATTATACAGACCCAAGTCATTAACTTTATGGCTGGGTTGGAATAGGGCCCCTTGTATCTTCAGTCACTTTGGGCTTTTAAATCCTGCTCTAGTAGTTCAAATTATGTTTGTTTAATTTGTTCCCATTCTTTCATATATAAAGGAAGGACACTGGGAACTATTTTTTTCCCAGTTTCTTCCTGCAAGTGGCCAGAGGAGGCAGTGGATCTTGCAGTCTTCTGCTCTGTAGAAATGGAGGTGAGTATAGAATTGATATTTATTTTTTTTATTTTTTTTACACTTAGTGATTTTGCAAATAACTAAGGTAAGGCCAATGCTTCCAACAACCATCCAGGACAACTGAGGAGTTAAATTGGCTTAAGAGGTCATAGTGGCTAGCGTGGCCCTTTCATTTCATGTAATCACTAGGGGGTATATATTGATATATATGTAGTCTATACCACATGCACAGCTCATTTTCTTGAAGCAAACTAAACTGGAATATAAATTAAATGAAGATTGAAAATAATTAAATAGCATTTTTGATCTGCACCTAAATGTTTTACTTATCTTTTTCTTGTTTTGTTCCCTTTAGCCATTCCAAGTTCTTTTTGCTGGAGAAGCCACACATAGGACCTTCTATTCCACAACTCACGGTGCCTTATTATCCGGCAGGAGAGAAGCCGAACGTCTTATTGCTCGATATCAAGAACTAGACATGTTACATAACAAGTCCAAGCTTTAAGGAGAGATCTGCTGTCTATATTACATTTACACTTAATGTTTTGTTTAGTTTTGATTACGATGTGTGAATATATTGGAGTAAACAAAGAATGGAGAATGACAGTGCATAAATAAAATCCAGAGATCCCTTTGCGGATAAAACAATCTCTGGGCGTGGTGTCTTCACTCTTGGCTGTTTAAAAGAATGAAAACTATTCCATGATGTTTTATGGTTATTCAGGGTCACCAAGTTGGTAAAGAAAAACTAATCTTGTTTCTGCTTCTTTCTCTTTCTCTGCCATGAAAAGAGTAAAATGGTAATAAAATGCAGCTTTGCTGTTTACAATGCTGAAAATGTATTATTTTTTGTCATTACATGTGTGTAAGAAATCTTGCTCTTGCATAACCAACATCTCAGTAACATGGAACATATTCAGGGTTACTCAGAGAAAGGTGAAAACCAGGAGAATTGGCAGGAGAAGAGCACAATCTAAAACAAATAGCCGATGAGATAAATGGGAGAATTTTTTTGGTTTGGCTATTTATTTATTTTCAACATAGTTTATTGAATGCACATCATATCAAAGTATATCACTTGTATACAAACATCACCCTGTCTTAGTATAATAATTCATACTATCTTACAAAAGGCACAACATAAGCATCCATTTTTTCTTTTTTAACATCACTAAAGAAAGAGCATAAAGAAAGAGAGAGAAAGAAAGAAAAAAAAAAAAGGGGAGAAAGAGGCTCAGCCCAAGCCAGATAACAAAAATAACCCACATCTAAATATATAATATATATACATCCGTATACACATCTATAATATAATATCATTAGATGTATATATAAATACAACCCAAAACAGAAAAATAGGCAAAATAAAAAATATAAACCTGCTACAGTCCTGACTCCAGCCACGGCCACCAGGTTTTATTATACGAAGGTAATGTAAAGTGGACCAACGCAGTCAGCTCGTCCATAACCCGGGTATCCCTAATTTTAGCATAGACTTTAGCCATCTTTGGTACTTGTGGCTGCCGCCAAACCTCTGCCACCACTCGTCTAGCAGCCAATGTGATTTTGGCCATTAACCTATTCTCATGAAACGTAAACCCTGTGACCGGTCTGGAGAGCAGGAATGCCCAAGGGTCCATAGGAACAGATTTATGCAATATCGACTGCAGCAAATCCCGTATTTCCCTTCAATATGACACCATAAACGGACAGGTCCACCCAGTGGTGTATTTAGGTTTTGTGCTGCCCTAGCTCTGACTAAACTCGTGCACCCCCTAATTTAAATTTGAGGCACCCCCTCCTGTCAAGGGCACACCTCTTCCTGGTTAATCCCCACCCTTCCTCTTTAAGCTCCACCTTTTCCTCTTAGAGCTCCGCCTTTTCCTCTCTTTATATTAATAGTGGATACCAAGTGCCTACTTGTATATTTTGTATACCATTTCAAATGTATCTATTGAGATAAATAAAATTATGAAATGTTTAAATTCAAGCATTTTTACAAAGAACAGCCACGCATGTCAAGTAAACGGGATCACAGCCGCTCTAATTGGTTGAACAATAAAATCCACAGAAACGTGCACTGCATATGAACGTATCACAGAGCTGCACAGCAATAAAACTCACAGTAATGTGCAGTGTGTATGAGCGTATCCCAGAGCTCCAGGGCAATAAAACTCACAGTACTATGCAGTGTGTATCACAGAACCCACAGCAATAAAACTCCCAGCAATGCAATGTGTGGTGTGTATAAGTGCATCAGAATCCACTGCAATAAAACTCCCAGCAAACCGAGTGTATATGAGCACACAGCAATTATTTATTCTACATTTACCGGCCTCTGTCCGCGGTAGAGCTGTGTGCAGAGTCAGCAGGGACTGTGTACAGACTCAGCAGGAGGTCCCTCCAGGCCACGTTAGGATCACGGCTGTGCCTGTGCGTGGAGCCATCTTGTCAGCAGTGGGGTGCCACTGCCAGAGGGTGCACCGTGGCTTTGATTCCCTTCCCCAGGCCCGTCTTTAGCGCAGGGCAAAAGGGGCAGCTGCTCTGGGCCCAGTCAGTGTTATGGGGCCCAAAGCAGCTGCTCCTGTCCTGAGTGCTTGAGCCAGCAAAAATCGTGGTGTTACGGGCTGCCTCCCCTATGTGGTGATGGGACCACAGCGAGGAGGTGAGGCCTCGGAGAGAGGTGATGCATCTTGGGAGCTGCGTTTGGCTCCTCCCCCTCCTCACCATGCAGTTCCCCCGCGCAGGAAGACAGGATTCAGGAAGCTGTCAGTGCTTCTGCTCAGCCCTGCCCTGTTCTGCTCTGCCAGCCTGGCCTGAGACAGCCTACAGCAAGCATGCAGTAAGAAGCAGGGCTCTGCTTACAAGACCCCCTGCTCCACCACCCCTCCAGCTTGGGTATGTGATGTCACATGTCACATGTTCATATGTATGTATGTATGTATGTATGTGGATATGTGTCTGTGTGGATATGTGTGTATTGTGTATACATGTGTGTATTGTGGATTGTGTGTGTGTATTATGTATATATGCTGTGTGAGTGTAGATTATGTGCATATATGATGCACGTGTGTGATGTGTCTGTATATAAGGAGTGGAAATGTGTATGATGTAAATATCAAGTGTATATATGATATGTGTGTGTGTGATTTGTATTATGTGTATGTGTATATAATGTGGAAATGTGTATATGATGTGTACATGTACAGTATATAGGATGTGTACGTTTACAAAGGATGTATATACAATAGTACGTATAAATACTTATATGATGTGTACACACAGAGACATTGTGTTATTGTGTTATTGTGTTTTCCTTACAGTACATGTATAAAGGATGTGTAATTGTAAAAAACTATTTAATCTATCAGGGTTATTCAAAGAGCTCCGAATTGTGGATGAAAGGTAACCGAACGCTGAAATTCAGCGTTCGGTTACCTTTCCAGGCCATTCGGCTATTCAGAGAGCAGGTAGTTCGCCAAATGTTGGCGAATTGCCTGCACATACGGTGCCTGTTCGGTGCCTGTTCGAGGGCAGTGAAATCCCCATAGAGAAGCAATGCTTCAGAGAACACAAACCAGCAGTGAAAAGTTGCCGAATTGCCCTGCCATTCGGTGGTTTCATGCGGCAGGTTTATTTAGGCGAATCCCATAGGCTTCAATGTTAAAAATATTCCCATTTTAATACAATATCTAATAAACAGTCGATTATTTTATTCTGCAGCAAAAAGTCTCTTTATAGATTTTTTTTAGGATATTATAGGCATTTTTCCGGATTTTTGTGCGAAAATAGTTTTTTTTCCTTTTTTTTAATGTTTTTTTCTGTAACAGCCCTTTTTATTCTCATTCATTGGATTTTATGTGTAAATTTCAGACATTTTCGCTCAGTAGTTTCTTTGCAAACAACGTTTCACTTTTCAAACATTCAAGCCTACTGTTTTTTTATTTTTTTCACTCCATTTGTCTACAGTGTTGGCTTTTTCCGGCGGTTGCTCGGGTTTCTCCGGCGTGTTCGGCGGGGTTATTCCAGATGTTTTTGCGGGTTTCAGTGTGCGTTCGCTGATTTTTGCGGTGAGTGTTCGGTGGGATTGATCTAGATGTTTTTGCGGGTCTTGGTGTGCATTCGCCTGGTTTTGCAGTGAGTGTTCGGCGGGTTTGCGGCGGCTTTTCCCTGCACTACGGCGGCCCTGTGCTGCTTGCTGAATACACCGCAGGGTCGCCGAAATGGGATCGCCAAATCGCACTGAATTGAACAAAAAGTCAAAAGTGCGGTGACTTTTCGATTCTCTTTGAATAACCCTGTATGTGTGGTTTTTCGCGTTTTTTTTTTTTTTTTGGATGGGGTGGAGAGTAAATTCCAATGGGGGGGCCCAAAAAAAATGTTTGCCCAGGGTCCAGTCAATATTAAAGACGGCCCTGCCCTTCCCGGTGGGTGTTCAGTCCAGAATAGAGTGACAATCCATGTTAACGAAAGGGCGGGCAGCTGCGTGAATGCGTGTCACGTGGTTCAGCCAGTCAGGTGGTACTGAGACTCAGTACCACCTGACTGGCCGGACCGAGTGTGACCTGCACACAAGCAGCCTCACCAGGAGCCAGGCAGCTCAATGACAAATTTCTATCACTGCAGTGCTGGTTAAGGAAAGGTCCACTTTAAACAGCAGTAAGCAGACAGGGCTTCATATTCTGCTGATAACCCCCCCCCTCCTTTACCTGCCATTTACTGTCATCTTCTCTCTCTGGACACAAATCACATCCCCCTCCCCTCTCCTAGAGCTGCTGCGGGGCAGGGGAGGAGCTATGGAGGGAGGAGAGGGGGATTTTTATTCTATTCGATTTTATTCCGTATGCAAACGCCATGCTCCGCTGCTCGTTGTTTGAGAACACAGCTCAAAGCTGACACACAGTGACAGTGGCACCTCCTAGTACCCCCTAATGACACCCCAATAATCACTGGTACCTGGGGCGGCCCGCCCTCCGCCACTCCTCTAAGTACACCACTGCTCTGGTGATATGCTCACACACAAGTTTGGCGAACTGCCAGCAAGTACGGTGCTGTTTGAAGGCAGTGCAAATCCCCATAGAGAAGTAATGGTTAATCTATTCAGAAAACACCAAACAGCAGAGAAATGTCAGTGAAATGCCCTGAAGTTCGGTGGTTTCAATCAGCAGGTTTATTCAGGCGAACCCATAGGTTTCAATGTTAAAAATATTCCCGTTTTTTATGCAATATCTAATAAACCATTTATTATTTTAATCTGCAATAAAGAGTCTTTATTTATTTATTGATTTTTTTTTGTACCTTTTAGTGATATTTCAGAATTGTTTGGGCTAAATTCCCCCCCTTTTTTTTAATAGCGGTTCTTCTTTTTCTGTAACAGAACTTTTTATTATCAATCATAGGATCTTATATGTAAATTCCAGACATTTTCGTTCAGTAGTTCTTTTGAAAACAGCAGGCCATGGGTTTGCGGTGGCAGCATACAGCGGCCGACTCCATGCACTTTAGGGACCCTGCGGTGAATGGAGAATGGAGAAATTTTATTCCCCGAAGTGCAGGGAACTACAGAACACCAAAATGTTGGCGTCATTTCGGTGCTCTGTGAGTAACCCAATTAGTGGTGAGGTTTTTTGTTGCCCCCTGGAAAGTGAAAGCCTAGGCCTTGCCTACCCATGACATACTTGAAAATTAGTGACATCTCAATGTTTCCTTCCTGGTAAAATAGTTTTCAAAAGTAAAAAAAAAAAAAAAAAAAAAAATTTTTTTTTTAGGGGTGGGGCCACCCAGCGGGCCGCCGCCCCCTGGAAAGTGCCGCCCTAGGCCTGGGCCTTGTTGGCCTAGGCCAAAATACACCAGTGGGTCCACCACATATGAAAATAAGAACCGCGCATATCACATAACCTCCAACAGACATCTGGGATATTTGGGTTCATATGCGCTATTTTATCCGGGGTAACATACCATTGCATAATAGTCTTAATCGACTGTTCTTGTAAGGAGGCACATACAGACACCGAGCATGACCTGTCCCATATATCCAGCCAGTTCTCTGGGTCCAATGTTTCGCCTATATCTTTTTCCCATGCTCGAATATTTGATAATTCTCTCCAGTCCAACAACGATGTCAATTCTCTATATATAATAGATATTAGTCCCTTCGGATATGTGCAATTCTTACAAAGGCGCTCATAAAATGTTGGATTAGACACAGCTGCTGCTTGGACATGGGGGCGCGTAGCAAAAGATTGTAATTGCCGCAGATGCAAGAATGATAGCCCTCTCACTTCTGATCTAGTACCCATTTCGTCTATAGAGATTAGTGACCCATTGGGGTAAAGTTGGTATAGTCTGCACACACCTAGGTCCAGAAAGTGCCGAAGCGGTCCTATAGTAAGACGCGGCACAAATTCCTTATTACCAAAAATTGGGGTTAATGGGGATGGAAAGGAGGTTAAATTGCATTTCTCTGCTAACTTACACCAGATGCAAAGAGAATTCTTAATCGCAGGACAGGCTGTACATAACAATGGGCGGTGTTCCCGACCTATCCATAACCATTGATCGAGAGCATTGGGCCTCATAAGGCCCGACTCCAAGTCCACCCATCTTTGAGAGTTTGGCTATTTTGACCTAGAATTTTCACTTCTCCAGTCATTCTCCTGGTTTTCACCTCTCTCTGAATAACCCTGAGTCTAATGAATATGTCTTCCTACACTTTGAGGGTTATTCAGGGGCGGACTGACCCATCGGGCACTCGGACACTGCCCGAGGGCCCACGGGTCAGTAGGGGCCTGGTTTGGAGCATCATAGTGGGCCCCCGCCGGTTTCCCTGTGATGATCAGTGCACTTAACAGGCAGCCAGCGCACACTCTGTAAACGCCTTTGGTGGCACCTGCGCCGCCCCCTCACGTGACATGTCACGTGAGGGACGACACCAGTGCAACGTGCCTGCTCCAGTTTTAGACTGGGATGCAGGCACGCTGCAGGCGCCACTGCAGCATTTACAGAGTGCGCCGCTGGCTGCCTGTTTAGTGCACTGATCATCAGAGGGAAACCGGCGGTGGCCCACTATGACGCCCCAAACCAGGTCCCTACCGACCCGCGGGCCCTCAGAGCCGGTGAACAACGGGGGGAGGGGGGCAATCCATGTTTGAGGTATTGCCAGTGCTGGGGGCAAATATTTTCATGTTTGAGCTACTGGGGCAGTATATATCCATGTTTGAGCTACTGGGGGCAAATATATTCATGTTTGAGCTACTGGGGGCAATATATATATCCATGTTTGAGGTGCTGGGGGCAGTATTTATCCATGTTTGAGCTACTGGGGGCAATATATATTCATGTTTGAGGTGTTGGGGGCAGTATTTATCCATGTTTGAGCTACTGGGGGCAATATATATTCATGTTTGAGCTACCCCTGCTCACCTTCCACCTCTCTCTCTCTCTCCCCCTTCTTTCCCTCATTCCACCCTCATTCTCCCCCTTCTTTTCCTCATTCCACCCTCACTCTCCCCCTTTCTCTATCCCTCACTCTCCCCCGTTATCTCCCTGTCATGCTTCCAGCCTGAAAACCCAGGAAATGCAATATATCAGCCAATCCAGGCTGGCTCTATGTCAACCTTCACCATCAGCACCCTTTTGCCAGCCATCAATACCATCCTCATGGCAGCATGGAAGGAGATGTAAGCCACACAAGACAGACCTGGTGAGATATTGTCATTTAAAGATCCACCCCAAGGGTACGACAGATGATGTTTCAAATGATATGCACCCGGCGCACGTTTTGGAATGATCCCAAGAGGAGAAATACGTAAACCAACAACAGGGGGAATCGGTAAAGGGGTCCGCCATCATTCCTCTTTCAACTTTTTTCTGTACCACATCTGGAAACTCTGCAGCAGATCTCAAATTACGCGACCCCCCCCCCCGCCTAACATCTGAAAACACGACTTGAACCCCGTCCTCAAAAATTTAGCATCCCCCTTTTTACCGTACCGCCTTAGCCAAGGTTGCATCACGGGGGAGGTTCACTTGCAAACCCAAAGAATTACTGTCCAGACACCTTAATTCCCTTCAAACACTTTGCAAGGGGATGTCCACCGCCACAAGCATTTGTGTCAAAATTTGCAAACATGGCACTGCCCATCATTGAATTGCCAACACAGCCCCTGATTTTGTTCCGCTGGTGAAACCCCTGTAGAACGTCCACCGGCATCGCCTGGAGAGGGCACCTTGCGTTGCACCACCATGAGTCACAAATAGAGAGTAATTTCCATTTGATCCCAACCCATCCCCGGGTGGGCTGCCAGTTTTTGCCACAATTGCTCATCATACCTCCTCCAAGCCAACCTCCCAAAGGTACGGTAACCTTCCCAAATCCCATCTACGTAGCAAAACAAGGCTGAACAATGCTGGGGAGACTTCTCCCCAATCACATTGGCCAAGATGCAAAACAATGCAAAAAGTCAGTTGCCAAAAGATTTGGGAATTTTACGGTACCTCTTCTTCCTTTCCTCTTCTTTCTTTGAATCCTTCTTCAGGGTTATTCAGAGAGAGGTGAAAACCTGGAGAATGACTGGAGAAGTGAAAATTCTAGGTCAAAATAGCCAAACCAGAAAACTTCACCTATTTATCTCACTTTCCAAATAGGTTATTTGGTCTAGGTTGTTCACTTCTCCTGCCAATTCTCCTGGTTTTCACCTCGCACTGAATTGCCTTCACATACGGTGACTGTTCAGTACCTGTTCGAGGGCAGTGAAATCCCCATAGATAAACAATGCTTCAGCTATTCAGAGAACAAAAACCAGCAGTGAAAGGTTCCCGAAATGCCCTGCCATTCGGTGGTTTAATTCGGCAGGTTTATTCAGGCGAATCCCATAGGCTTCAATGTTAAAAATATTCCCATTTTAATACAATATCTAATAAACCGTTGATTATAATATTCTGCAGTAAAGAGTCTCTTTATTGATAGATTTTTTAGGATATTTTAAGCATTTTTCGTGATTTTTTTTCTGAAAAAAAATTCCTTTTTTTAACTTTACTTATTTTTTCTGTAACAGCCCTTCTTATTATCATTCATTGGACTTCACATGTAAATTTCAGACATTTTCGTTCAGTAGTTTCTTTGCAACCAGCTTTTCACTTTTCAAACATTCAAGCAAACAGTTTTTTTAATTTATTCACTGCATTCGTCTGCGGTGTCGGCTTTTTCCGGCGGCTGCGCTGCGTGTGATCAGCTCCTGCTCGGCTTTTTCTGGCATTTTCGGCGGGTTAATCCTGATGTTTTTGCGGGTTTCGGTGTGCGTTCGCCCTCGTTTTGCGGTGAGTTTTCAGCAGGTTTGCGGCGACCTTTCCCTGCAATTCGGGGACCCTGTGGTGCTTGCTGAATACACCGCAGGGTCGCCGAAATGGGATCGCCAAATCAAACCGAATTGAAGAGAACGAAAAGTCACCGTACGTGCGGTGCAGGACCAGCCCGTCAATGGAGCAGAGTGGAGCAGCCGCTCCAGGCAGCCCTTTCTCAGGGGCAGCATTTTGCCACCCTGGCAAAGGCTGTGGCATGGAGAGCGCACGGCCCAAACAAGGCATGGCCCTCCAGAAGGCTGGTGTTTCGTGTAGAAAGCCAGCTGAGCCTGCCCCTCTAGCAGACTGTGCCCACCCCATTCAGCAGGCCTTTCCCACCCCTTATTAGCGAGAGACTGGCCGCTTCATCTGCCCAATGAGTGATACACCAGATCTTGGATTAGAGAAATGGGAGTGTTCCAGACCTGTCTGACCCCCTGGATAATATTGGTACCCGCCCATGTGTATCCAGGTTGCTCCGTTTAATGTGTTGGTTGTTTCTGGGAGAACAGAGGCCTGTTCAATACCTCAGCCGCTGCAAGTGCTAAGTTAGCAACTTGCATTGAATGCCGTTCAACCGCTCAGCGCTCAGCAGTGCTAACCTAGCACTTGCAGCGACCCGAGGAGATGCTGAGTGTGACGTTTTAAAGATGGCCGCCGCATGAAGCAAGTAACAATGCCGTACAGCAAGATGGCCGCCGCCTCGAAGCAAGTAATAATTCCATGCAGCAATGTTAATTTTGAGGTTTTTGTTCACCAAAGCACAAAATATTTATTTATTATTTCCCCCTGCACATAGACATATATTAGGCTAGGGTCAGACTGAGGCAGTGCGAACGCGCGTTCTGGCGCACTTAATCACGGCCGTAGAAGCAGCAGATGCCGGGCAATGACAGCCAATATACGAAGTACGGTCGCACAAAAGTCCGGCTGCGCAACGCAAGTGGAAAATGAACGCATTTTTTCGAGAACGTGAAACCGCAGGTACTGACGTACAGAGTGCGCTGCGTCCGCTAGCGGCGTGTTTGCGTGATTGGGAGACGTCAGACGCTGCTAATGTCCGGCCAACATAACGTCCAGATGCAAAAAGTGTTTTATTGATGATCCGTACAAAATCACGGACGAAAATGCGCATAGTATGACCACTATCACGTATTCTGTGAAAAAATGCGTCCATTCGTTCGAACGCACTTTTTCACAGACAACATAAAAATGCGTTCGTCTGACCCTAGCCTTACAGTTCAATTTATATATTGTTTCAGAAGTAAACATAACGTTTATTCATCAAAAACTATCATTTGTGGTGTGTGCATACCAAACGGAATTGTGCTGACTGCTTCTCTTTATTATATTTTGTCCGAGTGATCCGAAAAACAATCTGAATTTTTCATTAAGAAATCGTCGGCCATTTTGGATTCAAAATTCGCATCCAAAGGGTTCAACATCACTGCTGCAGCAAACTGAATTGCTGCGCTGCAGCAATTCAGCAGCTGCTGAGGTATTGAACAGGGCTCAGGTTTTGAGCTAGACCGGTTTCCGGGGGAGGGACTTGACGTCTGGTCACTGCAGGGAATGCGGTGTTGACCAGGATCTGGGATGCTGCAGGCTCAGGGCTCTATGGCTGAGTGTGGATGGAACCGAGCTAGGGAATGTTGACGGGTTCCAGGGAGAGAGGCCCTGTCGCACCTGCTACTGCCTTTACCTGTACCAAGCAGGGAGGTCAGACCTGTGTATAACACTCATACTGTCTGGGGGAAGGGGTCATTTACCAGACTGAGACACCTGACCCCTGTATTACACACAGCTATCAATTTCCAGACTGACGGGTCAAATCTCTATATAACACTCACTGTGCATGTTGTTATTTTGCAGCCTGTCACAGCTGCTCGCAGCCAGTGGGTTTTATTGTTGTGGAGCTCTGTTACGCTCATACACACTGCACATTACTGAGTTTTACTGCTGTGGAGCTTTGTAATAGGCTCATACACGTTGCATGTTTTTTTTGGGGGGGCAGCAATTCGTCCATTGCTCCAGGCAGCACAGTGGCTTGGGTCGACCCTGGTGCGGTGACTTTTTGATTCTCTTTGAATTACCCTGATAGTCCCCCTTCATAATTTCTCTTTCACTTCCTGCTTCAAATGCAAGCCCAAACGGCCAGCAAATGAAACACAGGCATTGCAACGAGCGACCTCTGGAACCAGGCCAGCCACCGCCTCTAAAGGGTCAAAGGACCCTGTGCTGACTTCAAGATGCGAAACCCTTCCCTTGACCACCCAAGACCCTGCACCCCCCCCCCACTATGGTCAGAGAGCAATTTGGAGGTGAGGGGGTTGGAGGGAGAGTCCATAGAAATGTTAGTCTCCAAGGATGAGAGATGGAATGTCATATGAGAGAAAGTGAGGGAGCCAAGCTGAGAAATTTTCCAGAAAGGGTCCAGTATAACCAGGGGGCGGTAGATTACAGCAACACGTAGGGGTGTGGGGCAGAAGAGGCAAACGGCATGGACTTCAAAAGAGGAGAATAGAAGGGAGGGTAAGGGAGGAATAGGCTGGAAAGTGCAGGTTGGCGAGTGTAAAAGTCCAATGCCCCCACCCCTGCAGTCCCCATCTAGGTGTGTGGGACAGTTGGAGACCGCTGTAGGATAGGGAGGCTGTGGTAGCAGTGTTGGAAGGTGATAGCCAGGTTTCTGTGACAGCTAGGAGATGGAGGGAATGAGAGATAGAAAGGTCGTAAATTAAGTAAGATTTGGTGAAGCTGAAGACAGGGCGGGCATTCCAGAGGGCACAGTGTATCAGGAGAGCCGTGGAGGGAAGGGAGGGGACATGGATAAGATTATCAGCTTTCCTAGCAGCAGAGTGAGAAGTGAGGATAGGGCCGGGGTTACGAGAGACATCACCGGCAAGCAGGAGTAGTAGGAGAAGAGAGAGGGGTGAGAGTGTGAGTTCAGTGAGTGGGCTGATGAGTAGGACCTGAGTTAAATGGTCTGGTCATAGTGGCGTGAGTGTCCCTTTAAGCATTGCAAAATATCATACCTGACCTACTTTCAGGTGAACAGTGAGCCTATGCCAAACAGATTAATGTAAAACAATCATCTCTGTAAATGTTTAAACCAGACTATAAATTATAAGCCAAGAGTAAATTTGCCCCCTGCAATTCCCTGCAAAAAAACAAATGACGTTGTTGAAATACCTATGATTAAAATGTGTTTGTTTTTTTACTTCTTGCTCCCAAGCTTCTAAATTATTCTAAACAATTCTACATTGAACATTTTGACCTGCTCCAAATTGGCTATAAGGTTTGGTATGTAATCTCACAGCCTGCCTTGTGTTTTCCAAATATTTGTAGTATATTTTATAATTTCCTGAAATCATTGATTATTTGCTTAATCTTTCCCCCCCCCCAATATTGAAATAAAATACATTTTTTTTACTACAACTAAATTTTATGTTCATGCATAGATAACTGTCAAATTAATATTTTAGAACTCCACTAAAAAAGCATTATAAATAACATATTGACATACAGTCAGGTCCAGAAATATTGGGACATCGACACAATTCTAACATCTTTGGCTCTATACACCACCACAATGGCGTTGGAATGAAACAAACACAATGTGCTTCAACTGCAGACTGTCAGCTTTAATTTGAGGGTATGTACATCCAACTCAGGTGAACGGTGTAGGACTTACAGCAGTTTGCAGATGTGCCTCCCACTTGTTAAGGGACCAAAAGTAATGGGACAGAATAATAATCATAAATCAAACTTTCCCTTCTTAATACTTGGTTGCAAATCCTTTGCAGTCAATCACAGCCTGAAGTCTGGAATGCATAGACATCACCAGACCTTAGGGTCTTCGGTTCCCCTATTGGTCGGTCTGAAGTACTGTGGTTCCACCTGGCAGTTGGACTTCTCAGCACGGAGTGGTATCCTGGCCAGGCTCTCCTGCAGAGACTACACCTTAAGGACAACGTCTTTCCGGCTGTGGTGACTATTCGAACGAATCGGCTTAATATGCGCGTTTGCACACTTTTATTCACTGTGTGCCACTAATTTTGTGAGTGGCTTCTTTTTGTGATTTTTATGTTTTATTAAATATCTGGCAGTATTATGCTATGTTTTGTGTATGCTCTGATTTTTAGAGTCTCTGCACTTCCTTGAAGATCCTGTATCATCAAATAATACCTGACCATCTATAAGGTTGTATTGTATTGCATGTTCTATCTTTCTTATATGGTGGTGTATAGAGCCAAATATGTAAGAATTGTGTCGATGTCCCAATATTTCTGGACCTGACTGTATATAGATTGTATGAATTGACGTGAATATATACTAGCCAGGTTCACTCTTGCTGTGATATCGCAATAACAGGGTATATTGCTACTAAAGGGGTAATTCATAAAGCACCAAGAAGATGAATCGCCAAAGACCACCGATCAGCGTATAAGTGACTGCCGATATAAAGAAAACATAACTCTGCTATTCTTCTAATAGGTGTTTAAACCAATAAAAATGTATGAAAATGTGTGTAAAAAAAAAAAAAGGTGCTTTAAAAAATAATAAAAAAGGTCTGTTACGGAATTTTAAAAAGCCTTTTTTAAAAAAATTGGGAATCAAAACTTTAGTCTAAGAAATACAAAAAGGTGGTCCAAAAAATTACAGAGTTATTCAGAAACATTTTGGTGCTCTCCTGTTCACTGAGCTCAATTCGCTGACCCTGCAATAAATTCAGCATTCACCGCAGGGTTTCCGAACTACGGCATATCGATCTGCCGAATGCATCCGAAAAAACACTGAACAAATAAAAACAAATCGCTGAATCGATCAGGAAAACCACTGAATCAATCCAAAAAAAATCACTGAATGCATCAGTCCGGTGAACAGACCGCCGAATCAATCCGGAAAAAGCTGACGGCCCGCCGAGCAGACCGCCGAGCAGACCGCCCAGCAGACCGCCGACCAACCGTCAGAAAAAGCCAACAAGCCGCCGAACAGGGCTAAAAAAAAACAAAAAAAGAAAAAACACTGCAACTTTTAAAAGCCGTTTTAAAAATAAATACTGCATGAAAATGCATGGAATGGAACTAATATACAGTATGAGGTCCTATGAAAAACAATAAAAAGGTTTCTTACAAAACAAAACACCATTTTTTAAAAACATCAGAAAAAAAGTTTTGCCAAAAAATCCAGAAAAATGCCTACAAAATCCTAAAAAATAAATAAAGAAACTTTTTGCTGCATATGAAAAGAATAAATGGCTTTATAAATATTTAATAAAAATGCCCCCCCCCCCAAATCTAAGGGATTCGCCTGTTTAAACCTGTAGAACGAAACCAGCGAAAAACAGGGCATTTTGGCCCTGATTTTGGCCAATTCAGTGCTCATTGAATAACCCCTTAAATAAAAAGACTTTTGGCTGAAAATGAAAATAAACTGTTTAATTTAAAAAAAACCAATAATATTGTTTTACATTCAATTTGTCTGTTTAAAACTGTCGAACTGAATCACCGAAAATCAGGGCATTTCGATGACACTTCATCGTTCTCTGAATAGATTAACCATTACTTCTCTATGGGACAATTTCGCTGGTGCCAAAGATCACCGATCTGCGGCGAACTGCACTGTATTTTGCCAGTATTTTGCAAATTGACAGCTTAGTGACTAGACAAACTGCCACGAAATTGCACCGTACAGTGACATTAACCGTTTGGTGCAATCCGGTGGTAAGTTTGCCGCTTTCTGCATGACCCCTATAGTGATTTCCTATAAAACAAGCAGGACTCTGTGGTCTTATGTGAAATCACTTTTTTTTTTTTTTTTTTTGTATTTAAATTTTTTTATTTTGTAAATAAATCAGCATATAATCAAACAGATGAAAGCAAGGGCCACGCAGGGCCATCCACAGCAGAAGTATCACGTGTGAAAAATAATAAACATCCCCTAAAGGGGGGGGGGTCTCTCAGCATATAGTAGAATCAAGAGAGGGGAGGGAAGGGGGGTAGCTGGTGGAAAAAAAAAAAAATACACTTAAACAGTATTATGCCACAAAAAAATAAATAAAAGGGGGGGGGAGGAGTCCTCATAGCGTCTCAAGGAAACAACGTCCCCAGCCGGGGAGCAAAAACGTTTAGGCAGCAAGAGGGTTTCAAGGTATAAACTCAGCATGGGGTGGGGGGAACAAAAATCAAAAATAAACTGATGCGGGCTAAAGAACAGCGGGAGGGGGGCGCACATCAAAAAGAAGTCCCTGGAAGAGACCTGGCCACAATGAGGATAAAGGACAGTCCCGCCGGACAATGTAGCACTTCAGCCCGTGTCCAATAGCGGAATCGGGGTCACAACAGGCAGCTCTCCACAGAGCGCTTCGATCCGTCCTGACACCGCAGACATAGAAGCGTGTAGTGTTGGTGGGCTCGATCGCATCCCCCACCTGCCGTGGCCATCAGGCATCTCCCGGGTTGGAGCAGGGATAATGACGTAGGACCAGGATAGTTGCTCCATCAGCTTAGAAACCTCACCAGGTTCCTCTCTGTCACAAAAAGCCACCTGATTCCCGACGGCCGGTGCAGGGAAGTCATCTTCTGATATGCACGGGCAGGGGGTCGGCGGCTTCCCCAGGCACTGGTCCGCAGCAGCAGGAGGTTCCTCATCCCCACCGGGCACCACTCCGGCATGTAAGCTGCAGGGAATCGACAGGTTTAGCTGAGCCGGGTAATCCGATGATGGCGACGCTGTATCCCCTGTTTTAGCATCCGACCTCGCCGTCACCCTCGGGGTCATCTCCCTGCAGTCCCTCAATGCGGCAAGCATCCGGCGCAGAACCCCTTTGGTCAGCGGGCCATCCTCCTCCTCCCCCGATAGAATCAGCAAGCAGGCCTCGAGGCCTGAGTCCACAGCTCCATCTCCTCCAGAGAGGGAGGGGGGAAAGACGCCATCCCTCCTCCTCGCAGGTCCATCCGCCGTCCCCAAGGGATATTCATCGGCATTGACCGGGAGATGTGGGCCCACCATCTCCCCAGTCTTCAACACAGCTTGGGACGGGGCGGTCAGATCCGCAAGATCAGTAGGCATCCGATGGCGGGAGGTAGTCACCAAGATGGCCGCCGGCCCCTCACTACAATCTGATTCCTCAGCCAGCAGTTGAGTCTCCGGTCCGGAGGGGAGGCTAAACGGGCTCCGGACGGGTGAACACCGATGGCCAGCCACACAGGCACTTGTAAACACAATAATTGGGGCAGATATACTCAGCTGAAGGTCCTTAAGCAGGGAGGACATGCGGAGCTCCTCAAGAACACATCCGCTCCCGCTCGTAGCCGGCCACGCCCCCCCTGAAATCACTTTTTTACTCATACTGTAAGAATGTATGTAGCAGCTATACATTTCTTTTTTTTGTAATAAACAATTTTTATCTGAGAGAGTAAAAATAGAAGGATACAGAATAAGGCTAGGGTCAGACGAACGCATTTTTCACGTAGTCTGTGAAAAAGTGCGTTCGAACGAATGGACGTATTTTTTCCTGGAATACGCGATAGCGGTCATACGACGCGCATTTTCGTCCATGATTTTGTACGGATCATCAATAAAACCCTTTTTGCGTCTGGACGTTATGTAGGCCGGACATTAGCAGCGTCTGACATCTTTTAATCACGCACACACGCCGCTAGCGGACGCAGCGCACTCTGTACGTCAGTACTAGCGGTATCACGTTCTACAAAAAATGCGTTTGTTTGCCGCTTGCGTTGCGCAGCCGCTCTTTTGTGCAGCCGTACTTCGTATATTGCCCGTCATTGGCCATCATCTGCTGCTACTACGGCCGTGATAAAGTGCGGCTGCACCTGCGTTCACACTGCGTTCGTCTGACCCTAGCCTAAGAATGGTGCAGGGTACGTTATACAGCAGTAGCAAATGCCAAACAAACGTAAGACAATCTGATCAATAGTACATAAATAGACAGCAAATCAAACTAAATAACATGTATCAATTAAAAATAAAAACTTGGGCAAATTTGCATAAGACCACAACATGTGATACCCTACTAGGGCGCCATAGGCAAAACAGTCATGAAATAAACCCTGCGGGACCGTGGCTCATAGAACCCGAAGCCAGTGGTAGAGGTCGGTTGTTGCTGCGGTACCTTAACGGAAGGTAAGGAAAGGAAATGACCTACCAAAGAGTCCACAGGTGGGATAGAATAGAAAATTAAGATGAATAAGAAGCGGATAAAAGGGCAAGAGAGAAGAGAAATACATACATTTCAACAATACACTATAGTAAGCTCATTTGACAGGCAGAGGGATCCCTCTACTGGTGACAGTTTGCTATTACAGCATATGTCTGTTCCAGAGTATGAAAGTGTTTCCATGAGCTACAGAACATCAGCTGCAAAGTCCAGTATGCTGCAGCTTTGGCAACCATATGGAAATGAATTTAATTTACAAGTAACAACATTCCTTTGCATTGCTCAAAGAAAAGACAAGATCTTGTATACTCAATTATGGGCTCCTGTATGAGCTCTTGAGTATACTAGATAATCGTAGTGTACTATAGGGGTTAAAGAACATTTCTGTATGGAGGGGTTCACTGTCAAATGACCCCAACATGCTTAACATAACAGGAGAACTGTAAAGGCACTGGGCTGCTCCTCCTCTTTGACTCAGGGCTTCTAAAATGTGGAGGTCCCTGCAGATCTTCAGTAATTAGTAGAGATGTGCGTTTCGATTCATTCCAAATCAAACTTCGGACAAATTTTCCTGATTCGTATTGCAGAAGTGCTTCCAAAATACGAATCGGTTCCATACGAAACGGTCTGAAAACGGAATGAAAATTAATCGAAACGGAACGAAAATGAACCGGTATAAAACAAATTGATTTTGTTTTAACGGATCAATTCGTTATACCGTTTCACTTAGACTTGGCACCACGTCCCTGTACATTGGCTGTGGTGCTGAATCTGTTGTATTCAGCACCACAGGCCATGGACAGCGCCATGGTGCCGTTCAGTGCGATTCGAACTGAGTGAAAGTGAAATTAAGCGAAATTACACATAGAGAAGTAATGGTTAATCTATTCAGAGAATGCCGAACAGCACCAAAATATCAATGAAATGCCTTTATTTTTGGTGTTATGTTCGACAGCTTTAAACAGGCGAATCCCATAGGTTTCAATGTAAAAAATATTCCCTATTTGTATTAAATATTTATTCAACCGTTTATTCTTTTCACTTGCTGCAAAAAGTCTTTTTTTAAATAATTTTTTAGGCAGTTTTCGGGATTTTTTTAGTGAAATTTTCGGATTCCTAATTTATTTTTAAAAAAACGAGACTTTTTTCTTTGGTGGGGCAGTCTACGGTGCTGAAACCTATTCAGCACCAAGGACAGCAGCTCCTTGGGGATCCGGAGCCCCATGGAACTGCTATCCACAGTGCTGAAATCTATTTAGTACCAAGGACAGCAGCCCCACTGGGTTCCGGAGCCACACGAGGCTGCTGTCCTTGGTACTGAATATGTCTCAGCACCACAGACAGTGTGATTACACTTTTTTTTTTACCCTAATATAAGTAATTATTTCATCCATTTCACATTACGAAATAACTAATAAAAACAAATTAACTAATAAAAGTGAAATACGAATAGACCCGTAATAACTAATTAAAATAAAATAGAAATTGATCCGTAATACAAATCACGGTAACATAGCAAACGCACCGAAACAAATTGAAAAACAGAACGAATCAATCTGACATGAAACAAAGTGAATTTTTACATTGTGCACATGTCTAGTAATTAGCATAGTATACATAAGTTTAGTATGTACACCATGCAAATTGTGTATCATGTAGTACAAGTTATGTGAGCTCCTGTGTGAAACTGTGGCTTGTTAGTGTGGTCACACGCAAAGCATAAGTCTTCAGCTCCTGTCTCCCAAAATGTTTGCTACTGCAAGTGATCAGACAGGATAATGTCAGCACGCAAAGTGGGCTGACATCATCGGTCCTTAGCAGGTGAGATATTCAAAATCCCATCCGCCGAATGACAGCTGGGTGAGCAGAGGAAAATCCTCTGCTTCACATAGCATGACAAGGACTGGAGGGAACGGGTACTCCACACAGCCTGACTACTTTAATAAGCTAAAGCGATCACGGTGCATAGTTTGTCTCTTTAAATAAAAATAACCAGGGTTATTCAAAGAGAATCGATCTGGCCCCGAAATATAACCGAACGCTGAATTTCAGCGATCGATGACATTTTATGGCCATTCGACTATTCCGAGAGCAGGCAATTCCCCAAATACTGGCGAATTGCCTGCACGTACGGTGCCTGTTCGAGGGCAGTGAAATCCTCAAAGAGAAGCAATGCTTCGTCAATTCAGAGAACAAAAACCGGCAGTGAAAAGTTGCCAAATTGCCCTGCTGTTCGGTGGTTTCATTCGACAGGTTTATTCAGGCAAATCCCATAGGCTTCACTGTAAAAAATATTCCCGTTTTAATTCAATATCTAATAAACCGTTGATTATATCATTGTGCAGTAAAAAGTCTCTTTATGTATAGATTTTTTAGGATCTTTTAGGCATTTTTCGAGATTTTCTTGTGAAAATTTTTGTTCGTTTTTTTTTTTAAATCGTTTTTTCTTTTTTCTGTAACAGCCCTTTTTATTATCATTCATTGGATCTTAGATGTAAATTCCAGACATTTTCATTCAGTAGTTTCTTTGCAAACAGCGTTTCACTTTTCAAACATTCAAGCGTATTGTTTTTTTTTTGTTCACTCCATTCGTCTGCGGTGTCAGTTTTTTCCGGCGGCTGCTCTGCGCTGTGATCGGTGGCTGCTCAGGTTTCTCCGGCGTGTTCAACGGGGTTAATCCAGATGTTTTTGCAGGTTTCAGTATGCGTTTGCTGGGTTTTGCTGAGTGTTCGGCGGGTTTGCGGCGGCTTTTCCCTGCACTACGACGGCCCTGTGGTGCTTGCTGAATACACCGCAGGGTCGCGGAAATGGGTTCGCCAAATCGAATTGAGGAGAACGAAAAGTCACCGAACGTGCGGTGACTTTTCGATTCTCTTTGAATAACCCTGTTAGTACTGTACCTGACAGACCAAATTTTACAGGGCCAATGCTAGAGCGCGAAATTTACAAATGTCTAAAACAGAAAATATCAGGTTTATTTATTAATTTATAAAGAATTTTACCAGGAAGGATACATTGAGATTTCTCTTGTTTTCAATACGTCCTGGGTTCAAGGACACTAAAATGTTACAGTTGTTACAGAAATACAAAGTAATACAATGCAAGACATTAAAAAAAAACACAAATATACAGATTAACAGAAAATAAATATGTAGGAAATATAGTCACTATGTTACATGTTTACAGTTGCATTCCATATTGAGGTATGTTAATAGGGAGCTCTTGAGTGACTTTAGACTGGGGGAAGATTTGATGGCGTCTAGGAGGTTATTCCATAACTGTGGTGCTCTGTAGGAAAATGAGGACCGAGCCACTTTCTTTTTGTATTGTGGTACTGCAAGTAAGGTGCAGGTCCTGGATCGGAGGTTATAGGATGAGGGAACTGCTGGGGGAAGCAGTCTATTCAGATAGGGTGGCAGCTTCCCTGAAATGCTCTTAAACACCAGGTTGTAAAGGTGAAGGGTATGTTTAGACTCCAGCAACGGCCAATTTAGCTCTTTTAACATGTCACAATGGTGGGTCATGTAGTTACATTGTAACGCAAAGCGGCAGAATGAGTTATACAATGTGGTAAGTTTCTGAAGCTATGTTTGTGGGGCAGCTGCATACCCTACATCTCCGTAATCAATAGCTGGCATAAGCATTTGTTATACAATCTGCTTTCTTACAGCGGGGCTCAGGCAGGATTTGTTTCTGTACAGGGCACCTAGTTTGGGGTAAATTTTAGATGAGAGTTTTTCTATGTGGGGGCCAAAGGATAGTTCTGGGTCTAACCACATACCTAGATATTTGAGAGAAGTGACTGTGGTCAGCGTGCCATTTGATATTGTCCCCACACATGGATGGGGATTTTGCAATTCATGTAGTTTAGGTGCTGTTCCAAAGAGCATCGTTACCGTTTTGTCAGTATTTTAAAAAGTTTGTTGTGTTTGATCCACTTTTCTACCTCTGTGAATTGTTCTTGCAGCACGGCCTCCAGCTGTGGGAGATTTGGTTTGCTGGTATAGATTACGGTGTCGTCTGCGTACATGTGTACAGTTGAGGCTTTGCAGATATTAGGCAGATCATTTATGAATATTGTAAAAAGCAGGGGGCCTAGTATTGAGCATTGGGGTACACCGCAAGTGACTGGGAGGGGGAGGGAGGAGCTGCCAGAAATGGACACATATTGCCATCGGTCGGATACATATGATTGGAACCAGGTTAGCGTGCGATCACCAATACCAGAGTCTTTAAGTTTTTTTAACAAGATGCCATGGTCTACTGTGTCAAAGGCCTTGGCAAAATGAATGAAGATGGCTCCAGTTAGGTTTCCTTGTTCCATGCCCGCTTGGATATCATTGCAGACTTTTAAAAGGGCGGTTGTAGTTGAGTGATTTGGACGAAAGCCGGATTGATCTGTGGTTAAATAGTTCCAATATTGATAATAATCACGGAATTGTGTGAAGACGCATTTTTCCAAAATTTTTGACATTACAGGGAGCAATGATATCAGACGGTAGTTGGATACCAAAGTACTGTCACCACTTTTATGGATAGGTACCACTCTCGCAGTCTTCCAGAGTTTGGGTATGTATCCAGTCGCCAGTGATTCATTGTTAGTGAATAAGAACCTGGTAACTGCACGGATTAACACCTATGGGTGCCCCATTTTGAAATCTTGCGTCAAGCATTTGTGCACAATCCAATAATTACATTAACTTAGAACAGTTGCATATTTAAGTCAACATTGCTACATGTAGTCTTGTGAAACAAAAAAACAGCTTCTTCTATTTACCTTTTTTGCTAATATTTAACCCTAAAACTCTAAATAGCCTGGTCACCTCAGGGAACATTACAAAATCCCATTTCCTGGAGTCCTGAGGTAACCAACCCCCCAGTTATGTATTTCCTAATTTATACATAGGGGTTTCAGCCTAATTTATAGGGGTTTCAGGCTTGTGTTTTGTTTTCTTTAATTCCTGCAGAATCAGGTTTTAATAGAATTTCTCTATTAGTTTTCTCACAAATATAGAAAAGTAGTTTTGCAGACGGGGAAATAGCAGAGCTAAATACTGGAAACGGTATGTGAGAGCTAAAATATATCTCACAAGCTGCTGCTCATAGTTAAGAAAATGTACATTTTTTTATTGTAAACTCCTTTGAAGTTACGGGTTTGATGTTTCTTGTAACTGTTTTTGTTGGTTTTTATAGACTTTGTCCCTGATTAGCCCTGGGTGAAGCGGAGATAAGGCATGATGATGCTTTGGGCCCGGCTCCTCCTCACCCTGCTCTCGCTCAGCCTCCTGCCCACCACAAGCTGCGGGGACATGGAGAGTCTGCCAGGAAAGTACGAGGCTCGAAGGCCGCCGACCGTGATCATCGTGGGTTCCGGTATCTCTGGCGTTTCGGCCGCCCACCGGCTATACACGAATGGCTTCCAGAGACTGAGAGTCCTGGAGGCCACAGGAAGGAGCGGGGGCCGGATCCGGAGCCAGGCATATGGTAATGAGCCCGGGGACCGTGAGAGATGCCTGGGCGCCACTTTCTCTATCATCCCCCGCTGTCTCAGATGACAGTGATCAATACATTGGCACACATAAGCCGTAACAATGGCATTTTAGCACTTTGCAGCTATGTTAGAGGGATGTGCCACCTGCCGTTGTGTAATTGAGCTACCACTCCTAGCATGCTTAGCACAAGGGTCCCCCACCCGAGACTTTCTGACTTCGGCAGATATCCCCACTCAGGGATCTCAAACTCTGCTCCCCAGATGTTTCTGAACTACAACTCCCATGATTCTCTGGTCAATGACTGTATTCAAAGAATTCTGGGAATTGTTGACAATAAACACCTGGGGGGCAGAGTGAATTACCTTTAGGGTTCAGATGGCTCTCATTAATACATCATCCACATAGTATATATATATATATTAAAAAAAAGCAGAAATACATATTATAATGCAGTGTGTCGCAATCAATGAATAAATCCCATAACAAGTGGTACAAATAAATGCGACACACTGCACGATTATATGTATTTCTGCATATATATATATATATATGTGGATGATGTGTTAATGAGAGCCATCGGATTCTGAACCCTAAAGCACTTCACTTTGCTCTTAACAGATACGTATACTACACTGTATTTTTGGTTGAGAAGAAACCACTATATATCTGATTTGACATTGGGGTTTTGGTGGTGGCACATATTGTGGGCGCTTACCATCCTTTTCAATATAATACCTGGGGGGCAGAGTTTGATATCCCTATGTGAGTGTGGCTTTGTTTTTCTTTTTACTTGGTACCTATACAGTGAGGCAAGTATATCGTTCTTTAAACAACAATCTACAATAAAATCAGAATACCTGACACCCTTAAACAGGCTAAAAAATAAAAAAGGTGTGGGGGAGAGAAAATAAAAAAACTTTCTGTTTATAGCATTGGCTTCATTCTACAGACGAGGAAGGTCTCAGGGTCCAATAAGGAGCCTCCCATTCCCATTCCAGTGCCTGGTGGCTCAGATGAGGGTATTCTGAGACCTATGCTTTTTGTGCTTTAGATAGGATCACACACACACACCTCTTCATTTCAAATACAAATCTAATATATATGTAAAAGTACATACTGATTATTTTGATTATTTCTTATGCGTATGGCTGTATATTTATTTTTTTATTTATAAAGGATTTTACCAGGAAGGATACATTGAGATTTCTCTCGTTTTAAAAGTATGTCCTGGGTTCAAGAACATTGAAGTGTTACAGTTACAGAAATACAAAGTAATACAATGTAAGATATTAAAAAAACAACACAAATATACAGATTAACAGAAAATAAATATGTAGGAAATATAGTCACTAGGTTACATGTTTACAGGTGCATTTTGTATTGAGGTATGTTTGTAAGGAGCTCTTGAGTGACTTAAGACTGGGGGAAGATTTGATGGTGTCTGGGAGGTTATTCCATAATTGTGTTGCTCTGTAGGAAAATGAGGATCGAGCCACTGTCTTTTTGTATTGTGGTATTGCAAGTAAGGTGCAGGTCCTGGATCGGAGGTTATAGGATGAGGGAACTGCTGGGGGAAGCAGTCTATTCAGATAGGGTGGCAGCTTCCCAGAAATGCTCTTAGACACCAGGTTGGAAAGGTGAAGGGTGCGTTTAGACTCCAGCGATGGCCAGTTTAGCTCTTTTAACATGTCACAATGGTGGGTCATGTAGTTACATTGTAGCGCAAAGCGGCAGAAGGAGTTATACAATGTAGTAAGTTTCTGAAGGTGTGTTTGCGGGGCCGCTGCACACACCTACATCTCCGTAATCAATAGCCGGCATAAGCATTTGTTGTACAATCTGCTTTCTTACAGCGGGCTCAGGCAGGATTTGTTTCTGTACAGGGCACCTAGTTTGGGGTAAAGTTTAGATGAGAGTTTTTCGATGTGGGGGCCAAAGGATAGATTTGGGTCTAACCACATACCTAGATATTTGAGAGAAGTGACTGTGGTCAGCGTGCCATTTGATTTTGTCCCAACACATAGATGGGGATTTTGCAATTTGTGTAGTTTAGGTACTGTTCCAAAGAGCATTGTTACAGTTTTGTCAGTATTTAAAAAAAGTTTGTTGTGTTTGATCCACTTTTCTACCTCTGTGAATTGTTCTTGCAGCACGGCCTCCAGCTGCGGGAGATTTGGTTTGCTGGTATAGATTACAGTGTCGTCTGCGTACATATGTACAGTATATGTTGCACATCAAGGTGCTTAGAGTGTCAAAGTATAGTAACCAATTAAAAGACCGAATTTTCAGATACAAATTAGGTATCATTTTTATAATTTTGTCTGATCTTGGAATTTTATAATTTCCTCCTTTCTTTAAATCTTACTGAAACTAGAACCAACCAAGTGAGCCACTGATTGGGAAGGAATAACTGAGGAATGTCAGCGCTCGCCACATACTAACTACTGTATATTTCATCTGCTAGCTGTGTAGCCAGGTACAAATAAATGTACATTGTTGCATGAGGTTGTCCTGTTATAAAGTTTGCTAGCAGCCGTACCTTAGGCTAGGGTCAAACCAACGCATTATTCGCAGCGACCGTCAAAAAGTGTGTCCGAATGCATTGCCGTATTTTTTTCACGGAATGCGAGAAAACGGTCATACAATGCGCATTTTCGTGCGTGATTTTTTTACGGATCGTCAATAAGACACTTATTATGTCTGGACGTTATGTTGGCCGGACATGAGCAGCGTCTGACATCTCCTAATCACACACACACGCCTCTAGTGGACGCAGCGCACTCTGTACGTCAGTACTAGCGGTTCTGCATTCTTGAAAAAATGTGTTTATTTTCCACTTGCGTTGCGCGGCCGCACTTTTGTGCGGCCATACTTCGTATATTGGCCGTCATTGCACGTTATTTGCTGCTACTGCGGCCGTGATTTAAGTGCGCCTAAACGCACGTTAAAAATGCGCTAGTCTGACCCTAGCCTTATATTAACATCAGCTATTTTAATTTATAAGGCATAACTGTGAACATTCTGGTTTTCCAAAAAAGACAACCATCTAGTAAACCTGATAGAAAAGCTGAGAATTTTAATATAGTTTAAAGCAAACATAAAATAAATCTTGTCTATGCTGTGGGCAAAATCTTCTCTCTTCAAGTCTTGTGCTCTGTACAGTCCTGTTAATGAACAGGTCACCAGATAGCCTCCTTGTTTACTAGAGCTCACTCCATTTCTCAGTTTGCAGTTTTTCTACTGTCGTGGGGCTTCAGGAACACTCAAAGGTTTTAGAAACCTTTACCTCTGTCACAATGATTAAGAGAAAAGGAGGGAGACAACCTTGGTTGAGTTCATCCAGGTTGTCACAGAGGTCTTGCTTGATTTGCACTTTTCAAATAAAATGTTTGTGCTTTTCTTTTCCACAGGTAAAGGATTTATCGATCTTGGTGCACAGTGGATCCATGGTCCGTCACCCGATAACCCAGTCTATCAGTTGGCATCCCAGTATTCCCTGCTAGACCCTGACGCTCTGACTAAGGAGAACCAGGATGTGGAGGTAGATGGCCACCTGCCTTTGTTTTCCATTACTTACAACAGCTCTGGCAAGAGGATCAGCCAGACACTTGTGGCAAATATTACTGAGTTGTATTCCTCATGGCTCAAGCAAAGCCAGAATGTAAGCAAAGAGCAGTGTGATCCAAAATCCAGCGTTGGTGGTTTCATTAAACAGAAAATTGCTGGAAAAGTAAAAGCGTGGGACACGGCGACGGCAGACACAAAGCTGGCTTTGTTACATGGGCTGCTGAATCTTGAGTGCTGCATCAGCGGAACCCATAGCATGGACTATGTTGCCCTTTGCCCATATGGCGAGTACAGAATGCTGCCAGGGCTGGACTGCACCTTCCCTGGGTGAGTATTGAAGATTAAAATTGTATTTGAACACAAGACAGGACGTAAGCTAACCATGTGTCTCCCCTACCTTTGCAAAGCTAGAGTGTTCGCAATTCAAGCTGAGATGTTTTTTTTCACGTTTGCAGTAAAAAAAAAAAAATTGATATATGGGACATTTCTATTCCATTGTCAATTCAAACTGTGATGTCATACTGTGCTTTAAATGGATACTATATGTTTAAAATAGTCAGGGGGAGCGGTTAAATACTGACCCCCTCCTGACGTCTTCCACAATCCACCCCATACCCTTTAGGTTCCTTTAAAAATGTATCTGAATCCAGTGCTGGTCCCTCTCTGAGCCATGATGGATTTGACATCAGCATATCATGTGACTACAGTAGAGCTAGATGCTAGTCAATCCAGTAGTCCTTAAGCAAAAAAAAAAAACCTGAGGTCCGCACTCAGTCTGGCTCGAACTAGCTCCTGTGGGCCGAAGGCTTTGTCAGCTCTTCAAGAGCCCCCAGAGGGGAAGACAGAGCTCAGAATTAGGTGACCATTCAGATAAGATTGAGTGGTCACACTGCGCAGAGTCTCCCTTTAACTGCCTATTAATGTGTACTGTTCCATTCAACCTATGTTACTTTTAGGGTTATTTGATAATTATATTCTTTTTTTGTTTTCTTTCCAGGGGATATGAAAGCCTGGTTAACCAAATTAAGTCCCCACTACCTAATGACACCGTATTATTTAACAAAACTGTAAAGACCATCCAATGGAACGGAACTTTCCAAGGCTCCGACTCTCGTATTTATCCTGTGCAGGTTCAGTGTGAAGATGGGGACACGTTTGTGGCTGATCATGTTATAGTCACTGTCTCTTTAGGTAATGGATTAAGAATAATTATTACTATTATTGTCATGTTATTTAGCGACACTGTAAGACAATTAGTTTAATAAAACTAATAAAATGATAAACTTTGGAAGCCGAGAAGAGATGAAGAGGGCCCTGCTAAGGCTAGGGTCAGATAAACGCATTTTTCACGTCTACCGTCAAAAAGTGCGTTAATGTGTCCGAACGCATTTTTTCCCGGAAGATGCGATTGCGGTCATATGATGCGCAATTTCGGTCGTATTTTTTTTGGTCGTATTTTTTTGATGGAGCTATAAAGAATAAATGGACGTGATGTAGGCCAGACCGTGTCTGACGTCTCCTAATCACGCACACATGCCGCTCAGACAACGCAGCGCACGCTGTGCGTCAGTACTAGCGGTTCCATGTTCTCGAAAAAATGCGTTAGTTTGCCGCTTGCGTTCCGCGGCCGAACTTTCGTGCGGCCGTACTTGGTATATTGGCCGTCATTGGACGTCATTTGCTGCTACTACGGCCGGAATAAAGTGTGGCTCAACGCACGTTCGCACTGCATTCGTCTGACCCCAGCCTAAGATGAGCTGACACGTTTAGCAGGGATTTGTTAGCATTTAAAGGAAAATTTTGAGGATGTGAAAAAAATCCCTATTTATAAAGTGTCTAGTATGTGTAGAGTTTTCACTCTCCCCGCAGCCCCCTTCTGCGGTAATCCCTGGATGAAGTGGACGCACCCAGCGTCACCAGCAGCCGGTATTTTAAATTTCCCAGCTGCTGGTCACTAGTAATGACAACGCAGAGTGTGCGCTTATGTCAGCTTCCCTTTGACTGCTCACGATTGGCTGCCTCTCCGAGAACGCTTACTATCGATTGGTTCCAGGCATGCGGATTCGTAAGCTCCTGAGACGAAGAAGAGAAGCAGCGCTGTACAAGGGAGAAAAGATAAAATCACCAAAAATAATTGGGCCGATTCTGTCAGCGGCAACTAACCAATCATTTAAGAGCAGAGAAAGGGGAGGGGCATTTTTAATACAGTATCCCTTTTAAAAAACAATTTGCTATTTTATTGTGGGGAGCATATTTTATCTGAGATATTTATTCACACTCCAACTTTGTATATACACGTTGTTTTTTATTTTACTTGCAAAACCAGCTGTTACTGAGATTGGTTTATTAAGCAGCTCAGGAGGAGTAACTGAAGATGCTGTATCTTGAGCAGAATGCCTTCAGGGTAACTGAGGATGGATAAATTTGCATCAGTGTGTCGATTATGGAACTGGATCTCCTATTCTAGTGTGTTTCCCTATGCCCTTGCCATGCTCTTTCCTCTTCACCCCACCCTGTTATCACACAATATGAATATTTTTGTGTATAATGTGTTCAATGACTGGCACAGTGGTAGTATAGCGATGTGGCAGTATATATTACTGCTCGACACATTCTACATTTTATAATTTTGTTCAATGTTACCAATCTAGATCACCAAAAAAAACTTAATACAGAACTAAATCGTGCAAATGCAAATAAAATCAATTTTGAAGGTGTTAGAATTGGTAAGTTTATTTTTTGCAACATTGTATATCCCTACACACTGGTTTACCAATTTATTAATATACTTTTTTATTTTGTATGGGTTTCTGAAGACACGCTGATTGCATAATTTTTCATATAGCACAGGGCATAAACCTATGCCATGTGTACATAGTCTAGAAGTTTGACTTATGTGTTATTTTCCTGTTGGAGTGAGGATAGGTGCTTCCTCAAGGGCCGGGTCACAACAGAAATAGAAAGCCAAGACAGGAAACTTACTTGTGTAGGCTGTGTACAAAAAAAAAAATTGCCCACATCTTCCTATTTTTATGCACGTGTTGTTGTTTGCAAACGTATCACAATATAGAAGTACAGTATTGTTAAACATAATGGAAAGTTTTATACAAGAAAATGAAACTGCCTCTCCCCACTCAAGGTTATTTTACGCTTAGGTATCAATATATAAATATCTTTATACCACTCACAGAAGGTCATCAGCAACGCACTTAAAGGGCCACTACCATAAAAAAATTAAATGTCCTTATCGTGTTTTATGTTGCTGATATCTTGCACATGCTTTGTTTGATTTTTCTCTTGTATGTTTAGATAAGAGAATATTTTTCTCTCTTTGTGTCATTGTGTGCGTCTATTTTGTGTTCTTAACTGCCCCCCTCCAGTATCTGTACCTCACTTGGTCCTCACTTTGTTGCTTTGGTCATAGAATGGAGGGTATGGGTCAGTCACCGACTCACATCATTGTATTGTGTGGGATGTATTCAAAGGACATCACCAGGGGGTAGATTTGAAGTATTTTATGCTCCCTGTCATATCTCATTCAGCTGCCATCTCTTATCTCCGGTATCCTGAGAACAATACCAGTTAATGAGGTGGATGATAAAATGTCTGAATAAGGGTAGATATTGTAAATTAAATAAACAAGAGCCACAAAGCAAAGCTTTTTGTTAATGTTGCATCATGGGAAAAATTCAGAAACTAGTACCCAGAGATAAAATACCTCATTTTATTTTTACATGCAATTATTTCAGACAAAGAAAAAAACAGTAGCCTGTGGTTTTATAAAGTGGTTTTATTTGTAATGCACAAGTAATCCAGCTACAGCTTATGTAACTGGTAAATAATGGCTTGACTTTAACATTTTTCTAACACATTTGATCTCCGTTTCAAAACAGCCGTCACATATACATACATTCTAGTGTTTTTTGACATCTCAGCATTAATAATTCTAGTTTGGTGGGGAAAAATGCATTTTAGCAATTGAAACGGCGTTTCCTTTTTCCTTATACTGCAGATCTGTGATCCTTATCTTCATGGTTCAGAGCAGGCAGTGGGAGGTTTTTGCTACTTTGTTCAGTGTTGAGGGGTAGGGGAGGAAGATTCTTATAAGAACAGATAGTGGTAGGAAACCAACAGATATTGAAAGATATTAAACCAAAACGATAAGTAATGTCTTTTGAAATGTTTAGACAGAATACATTTAGAGCAGCGGTTGGCAACCTTGTCTCTCCAGATGTTTTGGAACCAATACATGTTTCCCATGAGTCTCTGCCAACATAATGAGTGGCTGAGCCTCATGGGAAATGTAGTTCTTTAAAGGAACACTCTGAGATTTTTTCCTTTTTTTTTTAAAAAAAAAAACGTGTTCCCTTTTATTGTATAACAAAAAGACCGAGAGATCAATAAGCGACCCTAGGATTCCCAATTAGGGGCTGAACCTTGGTAATTAACACATTAACGAAAAAATGGCAACATTAGGTTGCCTAGCTAGGAATCTTAGATAGTAGCTGGAGAATGAATCTCCTATACTCCTGGCCTACAATTACTTGAAGAAAAAAAAATCCCAGCCCCCCTTCCTGAGTAATTGTAGGCCAGGAGTATAGGAGATTCATTCTCCAGCTACTATATTGCACCCTATATGTTGTCTTGTATATTGTCATGGACTCCAATAAAGATGGATTCCTAGCTAGACAACCTAGTGGTGCCAATTTTTTGTTTATGTGTTCCCTTTTGTTGCCCTAAAATAATTGGACAGAGGCTGCTGAGAGCCTATTATATATTATCTCCCATGTGCAATAAAAAAAAAAACGTTCTTTTCATATCAGAGTGAATGATTCAGAGCTGGAAAAACCACCTCAAATATTGCTTTGATGTTTGATTCTAGGAATCTTAAAGGAGCGAGCCTCAAGTTTCCTGTCTCCCCCTCTGCCAGTCCATAAAACTCAAGCCATCCAGAACCTGGGATTTGGAACTAATAATAAAATTATTATGGAGTTTAAGGAACCGTTTTGGGACCCAGATTGTAGAACAATTCAGTTGGTATGGGAAGGAGAATCTCCTCTTACAGAGCCCAAAATAAACATGAAGCAAGATTGGGTAAAGAAAATTCCTGGATTTGTTGTCTTGGAGCGACCAGAAAAGTACGTTTACGCAAAATCTGCCGTAATGAAAGTGTATAGAATTATACATTTTGACTTTTGTAGATTTATTGTGCATGGGCTGTACGTCAGCAGTTTATTAGGGTGTGAAAGTAGAATTCAAGAGTGATCCAGACATCCTCTGGAAGATGAGGAGCACCCTACAGGTCCCTCCTGGTTTATGAAGGGATATATATTTTTTTTATTTTTATTTTTTGATGAAAGGTTTTTATTTCAGTTATGAAAAGATAAAATGAATGCAAATAATGTCAACATGAATTATACCATGGCTCAAAATTTCAAGTCCCAAGCTACTAGCCAGGCCTTAAGAGTTACTTGCCACTAGTTGCCCCACCTAACCCCCTTATCCTGCCCTGCCTCTGCATTCCCACTCGCCCTCATGTAATTTCTACTCGCCAAATGCGAGCAGGCGAGTGGAAATTTTGAGGCCTGAATTATACAATAGAGGTGAAACCACGTAACATTTCTTTCGTAAGCATGACAAAATCGAATCGCAGATTAAAGAGGTGAAAACGATTAAACGTAAACATTAGGTTATTTGTAAATAAACTAGTTAATTAATTCAGCGTGCGTAGACCGCATATGTATACCACATATATCTTGTGCCTCAAGCCCTCAAGTGTTATTGCTAATCAGGGTGTGGCGTGAACTATTGTGAGCCAAAAAGATTAAAAGACCTGAAAAAGAGTATGAGATAAGAGAGATTAAGAGTGGAGAAGGAGAAGTAAAGGTGCGAGAATGGTGAAGGAGAAATAGAGAAAAGAAATGCGAGCGAGAGGAGAGGGAAAAAGGGGGTTGGGGAAAGGGGTGGGAGGGGAATAATGGGGAAGAAAAAGGGATACTGTGAAGACACTATCAGGGTTATCCAAAGAGATTCGAAAAGTCACCGCACGTTCGGTGACTTTTCGTTCTCTTCAATTCGGTTCCTTTTGCCAATTGCATTTCGGTGACCGTGCGGTGTATTCAGCAAGCACCACAGGGTCCCCGAATTGCAGGGAAAAGCTGACGAAAACCTGACGAAAACTAACCGAATGCACGCTGAAAACAAGCAAAAACATCAGGATTAACCTTCGAAGAAGCCGAACAGGAGCCGAATCACACAGAGCCGAAGCAGCTGTGAGGTAGAGGAGGCAGTGAATAAATTAGCAAAACCATTTGTATGAATCTGGGAAAATGAAAAGCGGTTTGCAAAGAAACTACTGAGCGAAAATGTCTGAAATTTTCACAGGAGGTCCAGGGAATGATAATAAAGAGGGCTGTTACAAAAAAAATAAGTAAACTGAAAAAAAAAAAAATCGGACTTTTAGAAGAAAAAAAAAAAACAGAAAAATGCTTAAAGTATCCTAAAAAAATCTATAAATAAAGAGACTCTTTACTGCATAATTTTATAATGAACGGTTTATTAGATATTGGATTAAAACGGGAATATTTTTAACATTGAAGCCTATGGGATTCTCCTGAATAAATTTGCCGAATTAAACCACCAAATGGCAGGGCATTAGGGGAACCTTTCACTGCTGGTTTGTGTTCTCTGAATAGCCGAAGCAGTGCTTTTTCATGGGGATTTCACTGCCCTCGAACAGGTACCGTATGTTCAGGCAATTCGCCAGGATTTGGCGAATTGCCTGCTCTCTGGATAGCCGAATGGCCAAGAAAGGTAACCGAACACTGATTTTCAGCGTTCGGTTACCTTTCTCAAGCAATTCGGATCTCTTTGGATAACCCTGTATGTAAATTTCCCCCCATACTGTAGATGGGAAACGAGTGCGCAGGACCTTCTGTGATCTTACTTAAGTCTCCACAGTGCCAGGTTCCGCAATGAAGGGATATTTATAAGACGTACATAAAGGAGAAAGTAGAGGGGCTTATTCAGAGAGCACCGAATTGTCCACGAAATTGCACCGAACAGTGAATTTCAAAAAACTGGCAATTCATCAAATATTCAAATACTGAAAGTGAGAACAAATTTCTGCCACTGAAGTTTCTGGTCATTTCATCATATCTATGTTGTCCTCCCCAGGATTGGTCATCTGCTTTGCACCTTTATTGCAGGAGATGAGTCTGAGTATATGGAAACATTAACTGATGACGAGGTTCTGTCCTCAATGACTGCTCTGCTGAGACAGTTCACAGGTAACAAGGGATAAAATGAATGGGTTGTACATGTTGCAATGACTTGGTACATTCCACATAGTTTAGTAATTATTCATGCATGTCATTTCCTGCCTTCACCAGTGTTTCAATGTTTTATCTGTAAAGGACAAGTATTAACCGCTATTAATTCTCATGATAACCTAATAAATTTGCATTTGGCTGTAACATTTTGGTTGGGATTAGACCAATACAAAGACGACTCTTTACTTTGTTGAAGCCGTAGCTAGAGTTCAAATAAGACACTGCTATTAAACAGAACATAAAGTCATGCAGGTCTATTCAAAGAAAGTTGAAACTCGGGAGAATGACTGGAGAAGTGAAAATTCTATTTTTTTTTTTGACATATTCAAGTTTATTGAGATTCACATGGAATATTACAGTTCAATGTGACTACTATATAGTAGCCCAATTAAGGTTGAGAAAAAGTAGTTAGTCATGTCAATTCTTTCAGATAAGCATTGCATATAAGGAAGAAAATAAAGTTATACAGTTATACGGTGGTAGTTATCAGGTCCGTGTGGCAACCGGTTCACGTTAGGTTTCAGGGTGTCATAGTAACAAGCAGTAGATTAAGAACCCGGGGTCTGTGCGCATCGACTCATTCTCGGCAGACATGTCATTAGCCAGTAGTACCATTTTAATGCATTTTCAGCTGCCCTCCCCTTGGCATAGGCCAACCTTTCCTCAGAGGCGCGGATAAATTCCACCTCGTGGAGCCAGAGCGTGAGTGGGGGGGGTTTGGCGCGCTTCCAGTACTGAGGTATCGTCAGCCTCGCCGCCTGTAACAGGCGGACCGCCACTGATTTCCTAAACACCTCTGGTATCATGTCAGTGTGGCTCAATAAATAAAATTCCGGGGAGAAGGGGGGTTGAGGTTCCATAACCTCACTAACCTGGGCATGGATAGTGTGCCAGAAGTGTTGCAGTTTTGGGCAGGACCACCAAATATGTAGTGGATTGGCAGCAGGGGCGTTGCAACGCCAGCAGGATGCATCATCCCCTCCCGGCATGTGTCTAATTGTGTTGGGTGTCCGGTGCCATCTGTTTAGTAGTTTGTAATTAGCTTCCTGTACCCTAGTGGACATCGAGCTGGTGTGGGCCAACGAGCATATCGACCTCCATTGGTGATCCTCAAATTGGATGCCCAATTCCCTCTCCCAACCGGTACGGCCGCGGACGGACAAGCAACATTGGACTGTATGAGCTCGTACATCGCTGAGAGACAATGAGAGGGTAACCTGCCCCGTTCTACTATCGTCTCGAACTGTGTGAGTGACCTCGTGTATGAGTCGAGCGTGGAAAGCGAGCGTAGTCGTTGAATCAATCTGTGGTGGTGAAACCTAGTCAAAAAGGCATCTGGGTGGGAAAGGGGCAGCAGGTTGCACGCAACTGGTTGTCCAGCAGTTATAAAATGGCAGGGGCGTGGTGGCGGCGGGGGGTCTGAAAGACCTGTCAGCTGTAAAGATCGGGAAAACTCCGGAAGCCGTTGGAGCGGTAACAGTGGAGATGGGAACGGTGCGAGGTCAAATTTAGCATTGAGGCGTTTCCAAGTGCGAAGTGTGGCGTAGATCAGAGGGTGTGTTTTAATCCCTTTGTGTAATATGGAGGCTGGTAGCCAAGGTAGATCGGACGGGGGCAATTCGCACAGGCCTGTTTGATTTCCACCCATTGTTTGTCTTGTGCACCAGTCAACCACTCCAGCATGCGCTGCAAATGAGCCGCTCCATAATAGTGCCAGAAGTGTGGCACTGCCACCCCACCAGCGCCCTTAGGCGTGGTGAGTAGTGCCATAGTTATTCTAGGTTTTTTAGAATCCCATATGTATCTAGTGAGCGTGCGGGTTAGTTGTGTGAAAAAAACTCCTGGTAGGAGTATTGGGATGGTCTGAAAAAGGTATAGAAGGCGCGGCAGTATGTTCATTTTAATTACTCCGGCTCGGCCAAACCACGATATATGAGGGTATGACCACGTGGAGAGGTCATTAGTCAAGCTCGTCAGGAGCGGTCGGTAGTTGGCTGCATACAGTGTCGCGCAGTCTGGTGTTAGTATAATGCCTAAGTATTTCAGTCCCGTAGAGCACCAACGGAAAGGAAAGGCCTTCACCAGGGACTCCTTCACGTCCGGGGGGACATGAAGGGGCAGAATTTCAGACTTGTCCATGTTAATCTTTAAATTGCATAAGGCTCCATATTGTGCAAAAAGGTGTAGCAATTTCGGAAGGGAGATCCTCGGCTGGCGGAGAAAAAACAGCATATCATCAGCATATGCCGCCACCCGGTGCTCCCTGTTCCCAACCACCACGCCGTGCAAATCAATATCTGAACGTACTGCCTGCAAAAATGGTTCTAATGTCAGTGCAAACAGGAGTGGAGACAGGGGACAGCCCTGTCTTGTCCCGTTTGTGATCGGGAAGGGGGCCGACAATGCGCCATTAATGTTGACCCTGGCCGTGGGGTTAGTGTATAAAGCATTGATCCAGGTCAGCATGTTCGTGCCTATGCCCATAAAGCGCAATGTGTGTGAGAGGAACAGCCAACTGACCCGGTCAAACGCCTTATCTGCGTCCATGGACAGCAGTAAGGTCGGTTCACGGTCCCCAGTGGTGGTTGCATGAATGAGGTCTATCGCTCGTACCGTGTTCGCCCTGCCCTCCCTCCCGGGTATAAAGCCCGTCTGGTCTGAATGGACCAGCATTGGGACGTGTGCTCTCAAGCGGTTGGCCAATATTTTCGCAAACAGCTTGAGGTCCTGGTTAAGGAGAGAAATCGGTCTGTAGCTGCTGCAGAGCTCAGGGTCTTTTCCCGGTTTCGGGATAAGTGTGATGTTAGCTGTCAAGGTCGATGTTTGTAACTGTGCGCCTTCCGTGAGTGAGTTGAAGGCCCTCAGCCAATGTTGTGCCAAATGTCCGTGCAGGGATTTATAATACTGGAGGGGGAGTCCATCAGGGCCGGGAGACTTGCCCGTGGGGGTTAATTTAATTGCCTCCTCTAGTTCCTCTCCAGTTATGGGTTTCTCTAGGGACTGACGCGAGTCACTGGACAAGGTGATGCGGAGATGTTGCCGTAGGTAAGCGTCGATGGTGTCCGCGTTTTGTGTGCCCGTTTGTTTGGGGAGGTTGTACGTTTCCTGAAAGTGTTTATGGAAGAGTGTCATAATGTCCTGCGGTAAAGAGGATGGGGCCTGTGCGCCTGCGCGTATCTTAGATATGTAGGAGGCATTCCGTTGCCTGCGTAGGGAGTGGGCCAGGAGCCTACCGCATTTATTGCCGTGTTCAAAGTATCGTTGTTTAGTCCTACGTATTTTTTGAAGGGCACTAATGTTAAGAAGTGTGTGAAGCTCCGCTTTAAGCTTCATTAGTTCTGTGTAGGTCGCGTCCAGTAGGTGGGCCTTATGGGTCTGTTCCAAGATAGTAATGCGTGCGTGGAGTTCTTCAAACTGACGTGTTCGTGCCCGCTTAAGTCTCGCCCCTTGTGCTATTAGGTAGCCCCTCGCCACCGCCTTGTGCGCCTCCCATACCAGTGGGGAGGGAGTGTCCGGGCGTACATTATCTTCAAAGTAGTGCTCTAGTGTGTCTGTCAGACCTTTAAGTACCTCCACGTCAGCTAGGAGGGTTTCATTAAGTCGCCAATGTAAGGATTTGGATCTGTATAAGGCCGTCGCCAACGTCACTATGACTGGCGAGTGATCCGTCCAAGTCGTGGTGCCAATGGTCGAGTTGCGGATTAAATGTGCATGTTGAAATGGGAGAAATATGTAGTCCAGTCGGGTGTAGCGTCTGTGAAGCGCGCTGTAATAGGTGTAATCCCGCTCCGTTGGGTGTTGGGCCCTCCAGCAGTCGACCAGCCTGTGCTCATGCAAGAGGAGTCTAGTCTGGCGGAGCACTGACTGTGCCAGGCTTGAGGTCCCCTTGGACGCGTCTAACTTAGGATCCAAGACCATATTAATGTCTCCACCCACAATAAGGATCCCCTCCGCAAAGGCCCCCACCACTCGGAGAATCTCCCTGAACGCCCTGTGTTGTCGTTTGTTAGGTAGGTATACTGAAGCGAAAGTGTACAGTTGTTCGCCTATGGTCCCTTTCACTAACGTATAACGGCCGTCAACGTCGCATTCAGAGTCCCTGAGGGTGAATGGGAGTGACCTGGCCAATAGGATGGCTGTGCCGCGCATCTTGCCTAGCGCGTAGTTGCTATAGAACCCTGTGGGGTAGTCCCGGTTGCGGAGCGATGGTGCCCGGGCCCTGTGAGGTGTGTTTCTTGTAAGAGTGCAACGGATACCTTCTGAGTGCGGAATTCCCGTAATGCGATGTGGCGTTTTGCCGGAACATTCAAACCTCCCACGTTCAGGGAGAGGACCCTCAAGGTATCAGGAACATATGACATGACGTATAACAGGTGATATAACTGGGATCTGACGTGAGGGGTGCGGCAGAGGAGTAACTACCACCGGACCTGCGCGAATTGACAAAGAAAAACAAACGTATGAATATGCAAAACAATCACAATGAAGATCGTAAGAGAAGGAAAAGGAAAAAACCAGAAATTAACTTCTGGGCAGAGTAATCGTAACGAGTGTGACGAATTTCAGTCGGACCGCCCCTAGTGGAGCAGGTCGGACCCTATCACACAAAAAGTGCCCACGGCCGGGCGCGTTACTACTCAGTAGGGAAACGTGCCCAACCGCCAAGAAACATGAATTAAACAATTAACAAGGGGTGTGCGCGCCCACCCCATGGCGAGGCCATTAAGGCCTGCTGTAAGAAGCAAGCAAACAGACCCAGTCTCGGTGTAACAGTCCGCCGGGACCACTGATACAAGTTTTCCTCATCCTGTGTAGAGGCTTGAGTTGTCCTGTATGTCTACCTGTCCGGCTCTAGGAAGCAATCATCCGCGTGGAAGGATCAGTGTAAAACGTGCTAGAGTTCCTGGGAGCTGGACGGGGTGTTTCCCCGCGTGGAGGGCCGTGAGCCTCGTGGGCGCCTTCGTCGGACAGAACGCTGCGGCGGAAGTAGTTCAGTAGTGTAAACCGTCAACGGGTCCGGCCACGTTATCTGTACGTCTTCCGGCAATCGGAGCGTGCAAAGGATTCCATCCAGGTCTTCACCCGACCTGACGGTCACCGGGCCTTGTTGCGTTCTGATCTGTAGGCCAAAAGGGTGTAGCCATCGGTACTGTAATCCTTCTTGTTGTAGGGCCAGCGTGAGGGGCCGAAGTGCCCGTCTTGATTGCAGGGTGAGCTGAGAGACATCATTAAACAGGGAGATCGGGGCACCATCCAACGCCAGTCTCGGGGTGTCCCTTGCTAGTCTCATAATGTCTTCTTTTAAACTGAAATGTAGAAGATAGCAGATGACGTCCCTCGGAGGTGCTTCCGGGGGTCCCCTGGGCCTAAGAGCTCTATGAAAGCGTTCAATATCTATCGGGGTGTCTGGTGGGTGTCCCAGGACCTTATTGAATAAACGCAGTAGTGCATGATGTAGTTCCTCCGCCGTTTTCTCACCCTCAGGGAGACCCCTTACTCTAATATTCTGCCTGCGGCCTCTGTTTTCAAGGTCCTCAACATGT
This sequence comes from Leptobrachium leishanense, assembly GCA_009667805.1. NCBI lineage: Eukaryota > Metazoa > Chordata > Amphibia > Anura > Megophryidae > Leptobrachium > Leptobrachium leishanense. The sequence continues at coordinate 92,047,573 of CM019068.1, read as the reverse complement.
CGGGTGAGGGAGGTGAGGAGGTGATGGTGCTGTGCAGTGCGACCCGTGGCGGCCTCCGCCTGGTCTGAACTCTCCTTCTGCCCCTTCTCTACCTGCTCCACGCGGCGCTGTAGGCCTCCCAGGTCACCTCTGAGCCGTTCGATGTCTGCCGCCAGGGACTGGCGGAGTGATGTTGTGGCCGCCGTCAGGTCATCTTTCGTGGGCAGTGATCGTAGGAGCTGGCGTATGTCCTCCGGGGCGTCCCACGCGCGGTAGACGAGGATGTAGGTGATGGCGGGCCGCATGTGAGAGTCGGCGCCATTTTAGGTGGCGTTTGAGCTCCGTCCTCCTCGTGCTGCGGGGCAAAGTACTGGCGGATTCCGGGTGCCGGTGAGTCCGGGCGAGCTGTCGCTGTTCCAGGGGTCTGGGGGGCCTTTTTACCCTTGACCATGTTGCTCTGCGCTGGTGTTGTGCTTTGTTTTCGCCAGGGGTGAGACGGAGCTCACTCAGTGTGCGGCCATGTCAGTCGGCGGTCAGGCCACGCCCCCCGAGAAGTGAAAATTCGAGGTCAAAATAGCTAAACCAGAAAAATTCTCCTATTTATCTCACAGGGTTATTCAGTGAAAGGTGAAACTCTGGAGAACTTTTGGAGAAGTGAAAATTCTAGGTAAAAATAGCAGATTTGGAAAGTGAGATAAATGGGAGAATTTTTCTGGTTTGGCTATTTTGACCTAGAATTTTCACTTCTCCAGAGTTTCGCCTTTCTCTGAATAACCCTGTCACTTTGCAAATCGGCTATTTGGTCTAGGTTGTTAATCTTCTCTTGCCAGTTCTCCTGATTTTCACCTTTCTCTGAATAGACCTGATAGTCTAATGTAAAAACAAGGACATCACCAATTCTATTAAGTAAAAGTTTAAAAAGCATATGGATTCCAGTGCTGATGTCTCCCTAGCTCTCTTCTGCTTACAAAGATCCACTTCTTTCGTTGTTGGAAAAAAGATAGAAAGAGATACAGAACAATATGAAGTAAAATACATAGCTGGCAGATGGATACACATCTTGTTTCTGTTCCTATTTTTGTCTTGTTCCCTCTTATTGTAAAACTGCAGAAAATGTTGGCGCTATATACAAGATGATGATCATGATGATGATAGAAAATAAACAAATATAAGAGGAAAATAATGCTAAAATATAAAATAGATAATTTTAGATCTATTTTGATTTTATGTATAGAAGATCTAGTGTGCATTGGGAGAGTGTAATAGTGGGGAATAGAAAGTCAGAGACATGAAGAAAAAAAAACGTATATAAATCTACATGGAAATGTAGATGTTGGTAGGAAAAAATGTTTTAAAAAATAAGATATAAATATAGACAAACCGATGCCAACAGAAAAATAAATGGATAGATACTTGAAGATAATTAAATAGAAAAATATATAAATAGAAAAAAAACATATAGTCCCTTTATATACTGTACATACCAGGCTCTGGCAGCTTTGTTCTGCATGTACCTCCATACTGGGGCTCACAACTGCTGCATTCAGACTGCTCTCTCACTGTAGCAGAAAGCTCCGGTCACATGATTCGGACTGAGATTTCCATTCCTACTATAGATTTAAAGTGGCACTGAAAGTAACCCCTGTGCTGCTAAGAAGGAATTAGTCCTCTACTGGTGTCAGCATCTTTTTCTGCCTGTCATTGGTGCTTGCAGTGCCTCAATCAGCTGCAGGACTGACTGCCCTTTTCTTCAGCTGGCGTTAGGCCAAGGATGTCCTACTTCGGCCCCACAGGTGTTTCTGACCTACAACTCCCCACAATTCCCTGACCATCTATTACATTCAATGTATGCTGAGAATTGTAGGCCATCAACCTCTCTGGGGCCAGAGTTTGACATTTTGTCTTGGGCAGTTTCCTACTCATAGGGCTGACTCTGGACTGATATGCACAAGGTATTGATTTCTCTTATAATGGCACCAAAGTTTCTGAGGACTGAATGAGAACTCACGGATGGACAAGGTACAGAGTTTATCGAATCCATTGTAGGTTCTCATAAGTTCCGTCCTGCTGAAACTGCACCATTACCGTATTACTAGGCAGAATTGCTGTATATGCTCATGGGTAATTCAGGTTAAAATGTATTCTATTACAGTGTTGCACAAGTTTATAGAAGTAGTTGGTAGTGTATAAATTGACTAAATATTTTTCTCATACAGGGAATCCTAACCTTCCTCCTCCAATCAGATTGATTCGCACAAGGTGGAGTAGTGAACCCTACACTCGTGGCTCCTACAGTCACGTGGCAGTGGGAAGTTCAGGGAGAGATGTGGACATCCTTGCAGAGCCAGTACCGAATTATGGAGCCAAGGTAAGAAATAGTTGAAGATGGGAACCAAATCCTGCCGTCTCATGTTTGAATCAGAGATCCTTCTCCTAAGACATTTAGGAAAGTTAATACAATGTGAGCATTAATACTTTTGCTGCAGAGGGATTTGGATAGATTGGGGGACTGGGCACTTAAATGGCAGATGAAATTTAATGTAGATAAGTGCAAGGGAGTGATGAACACACAAGCAACTTATACCCTTGTACTGAGTTAGGGAAATTAAGGCAGGAGAAGGACTTGGCAATAGTCATAGACTTCAAACTAACCAAATCCCAATCATCATTCAGGTTTGAATTGGCGTACCTTCTCCTTAGATATTTACAGTTTTTATTGGCCCCATGCCAGACAAAAGCCTAAACCTTAGGCTAGGGTCAGACTAACGCATTTTTCGCGTTGTTCGTGAAAAAGTGCGTTCGAACGAATGGACGTATTTTTTCACGGAATATGCGATAGCGGTCATACGATGCCCATTTCCGTCCGTGATTTTGTACGGATCATCAATAAAACACTTTTTGCGTCTGGACGTTATGTTGGCCGGACATTAGCAGCGTCTGACGTCTCCTAATCACGCACACACGCCGCTAGCAGACGTAGCGCACTCTGTACGTCAGTACTAGCGGTTTGATGTTCTCGAAAAAATGCGTTCGTTTGCCACTTGTGTTGCGCGGCCGCACTTTTGTGCGGCCGTTCTTCGTATGCTGCCCGGCATTGGACGTCATTTGCTGCTAGCACGGCTGTGATTTAGTGCGGCTAAACGCACGTTAATACTGCGTTAGTCTGACCCTAGCCTTAAACTTGAGCAGATCCGCTCCATGGTGCACTTCAGAGGCGGCTCTAGACTTGCTGAGGCCTTAGGCGAAGGCAAGATATGAGGCCCCTATTAAACACAGGACCATAGCCGAGGCCATATACAAAGGTAATGACATAACCTAGCAGGGCCATTTACATCAATAATAACTGTGATTTTAAACAAAAGCAAAGAATCTTATTTACAGGGAACAATTTCTAACATTGATTATAGTTTACAGACTCATTGCTTATTGCAATGCAGCTCTGTCATACACAGAGGACACCTTGAACATATGGAGGATCATTATACATAAAGAGGATCATTATACGAAGACGGGCAAAGTAGTTTGGGCTCAAAATAGGGATTACACACACACACTAACAGTAAATTTATATTTTACAAGAGATTTCATTTCATACACAACTATACAGCTTTAAAGAAACTCTAATAGAGACCATGGGCCCTATCACCTCCTTAACATTAGTGCTCACATAAATGAACGTTAGCACTAGGTTAAAAGAGGTGATAGCGCATCGGGATGTGATGAGCGTAACGCTAACGGGTTAAAAAATCCATTAGCGTATCGGTATTAGTGCTTTTTAGTGTCAGCTTACTGTACTTTGTGATCTCCATGTTAAGTATAGGGAGAGCAAAGTGTAAACAGAGTAATTGGTGTTAGGACCACTTAGCTAGATCACAAAGCTAATTCCTCACCCCTGCAGCTAACTGACAAGTTGGCACCAGCTCAAACTGGTGCTATCACCAGCTGAACCCCCCCCCCCCCTCCCAAAAAAAATCAAATACTCACCTCTCATCCCACGGCGAGAATGGCGGCCCAATCCGCCACTTCTGGCCACCAGGACCAGAATGAGACTTGGGACAAATAGTCCCCAGTCTCCCTCCACGATCTCTCCGTGGCCATGATCACATGGAGAGCGTGATCACATGGCCTGGATCAACTCGCCATGGAGCTCCTCAGTTGGCTCTAGGCCTTTAAAGCGTGGCTGTCTGTAAAGGCCTAGAGCTGCTGGGGAGCTCCAGGGTGGGTTGTTACTGTAAATGCAGATTCGGTCAAGTTAGATAGGACCTGTCAACGATGGGGTACATTGGCGTTTGTGACCAGCTTAAGCAAACTATGATCATACTTTGTGAACTGAATCCCCTTAATTTATTCCCTCAGTCAGGTGTTAGGAACATTTTTAAAACCGTGCTTTTTTTGCCACAGAAAATGATGGAAGAAGTGGTCATTGATATGGAGTGCTCCTTCCTGGTGATATATAGATATATATATTTTAATTATTATTATCAACAGTAGAGGGGGAACTAAGAACTGAGCACCGTGTCAGTTAACATGGACTACAATACAATTTAAGCCGAGAGTGAGGATTGAAAGTGTGGTATATATGTATATACAGTCAGGTCCAGAAATATTGGGACATCGACACAATTCTTACATATTTGGCTCTATACACCACCACAATGGAGTTCGAATGAAACAAACACAATGTGCTTTAACTGCAGACTGTCAGCTTTAATTTGAGGGTATGTACATCCAACTCAGGGGAACGGTGTAGGACTTACAACAGTTTGCAGATGTGCCCCCCACTTGTAAAGGGACCAAAAGTAATGGGACAGAATAATAATCATAAATCAAACTTTCCCTTCTTAATACTTGGTTGCAAATCCTTTCCAGTCAATCACAGCCTGAAGTCTGGAACGCATAGACCTCACCAGACGCTGGGTTTCATCCCTGGTGATGCTCTGCCAGGCCTGTACTGCAACTGTCTTCAGTTCCTGCTTGTTCTTGGGGCATTTTCCCTTCAGTTTTGTCTTCAGCAAGTGAAATGCATGCTCAGTGGGATTCAGGTCAGGTGAATGACTTGGCCATTGCATAACATTCCACTTCTGTCCCTTCAAAAACTCTTTGGTTGCTTTTGCAGTATGTTTTGGGTCATTGTCCATCTGCACTGTGAAGCGCCGTCCAATGAATTCTGCAGCATTTGGCTGAATGTGAGCAGATAATATTGCCCGAAACACTTCAGAATTCATCCTTCTGCTTTTGTCAGCAGTCACATCATCAATAAATACAAGAGAACCAGTTCCATTGGCAGCCATACATGCCCACGCCATGACACTAACACCATCATGCTTAACTGATGAAGTGGTATGCTTAGGATCATGAGCAGTTACTTTCCTTCTCCATACTCTTCTCTTCCCATCACTCTGGTACAAGTTAATCTTGGTCTCATCTGTCCATAGGATCTTGTTCCAGAACTGTGAAGGCTTTGTTAGGTTTTGTTTGGCAAACTCTAATCTGTTTTTGAGGCTCACCAAAGGTTTACATCTTGTGGTGAACCCTCTGTATTCACTCTGGTGAAGTCTTCTCTTGATTGTTGACTTTGACACACATACACCTACCTCCTGGAAAGTGTTCTTGGTCTGGCCAACTGTTGAGAAGGGTGTTTTCTTCACCAGGGAAAGAATTCTTCGGTCATCCACCACAGTTGTTTTCTGTGGTCTCCCGGGTCTTTTGGTGTTACTGAGCTCACCGGTGCGTTCCTTCTTTTTGAGAATGTCTCAAACTGTCAGGACCCCTGTCTGGAGCCCCCCAGCACCCCACGTAAAGCCCGCCGTAAAAGGAAGAAATGCAAACCTGGAGCTGCGTTGTCCTGACTGCAGGGCAGCACTTCTACAAGACGGCGTAGCCTATGTCCCACCTTGCTCTCAGCACTGCAGGCCTAACAGGTGCCTCTAATCCACGCAGAGACTATTTCCCTATTTAAGGGTGGAGCACCCAGAAGGCAATGCTTCAGCATTATGGTTCCTGAGCCAGCAAGCGAAGTACACAGATCCAGACGCTATCCTGTGCTTACTCTCTGCATCAAGTCTCCCGAGCCATCCAGAGACTTCATCCTAGACCCCTGCATCCTGGTTTCCCGCTGATCAACTGTCTCCTGATTCCTCAGCTATCAAGAAACCATTCAGCCCTTTTCCTGTCCTGTCTCGTATCCGCAGTAAGTCTCCTACGTGTGTCTACCCTCTGTGTCTCCTTGTATTGTGTCTCCTGCATCCCTTTGTGTCCACCAAAGATTGCATATTCCATTGGTCCCTCTCCTTAAGTTCTGCCCTTCATCCTGCATAACCTGGACTTATTATTTATCTGAATCCTACAAATAAACCCCTGTTTTCCCTAACCTGGTCTCCGTGTGTCACTGCATCCTGGGTTCGGAAGCTTGCCTGTCACGCTGGTGCCTTACACAAACAGTTGTTTTGGCCACGCCTAATGTTCTTGCTATCTCTCTGATGGGTTTGTTTTGTTTCTTCAGCCTAATGATGGCTTGCTTCACTGATAGTGACAGCTCTTTGGATCTCATCTTGAGAGTTGACAGCAACAGATTCCAAATGCAAATAGCACACTTGAAATGAACTCTGGGCCTTTTATCTACACATTGTAATTCGGGTAATGAGGGAATATCACACACCTGGCCATGGACCTGCTGAGAAGCCAATTGTCCCATTACTTTTGGTCCCTTAACAAGTGGGAGGCACATCTGCAAACTGCTGTAAGTCCTACACCGTTCACCTTAGTTGGATGTACTTACCCTCAAATTAAAGTTGACAGTCTGCAGTTAAAGCACATTGTATTTGTTTCATTCCAACTCCATTGTGGTGGTGTATAGAGCCAAAGATGTTAGAATTGTGTCGCTGTCCCAATATTTCTGGACCTGACATATATATATATATATTCCACCACATTTACAGGAAACATACAAAACTATTTCAGGATAACAAAGGGGATGGTTAAAAAGATTTGTGCTGCTCAGATCAATGGCCTTGCAGGGGTTAAAGACCACAGGGGATGAAAATTGTCCTTTCCAGCATGTGTTGTAATATGGCAGGAATGTCTGCTCCTGGACACAGGAGACCCCCTCGCACATTACAGCTTACACTGGAGGGAGGCTGGGGGGGGGGGGGGTCTCTGTAGGGGGGGGGTGCTGAGATATGAGAGTTTACAGTGCAAAGAGCAGATATTTTCTCACCCAGCAGCCTGGTGGAATGGAATCTCTGCTCCTCACTCAGCACATGTGGGACAAGAGGACAGGATGCCATGTTCCTGCTGCTCTGTAACAGCCTGCAGCTTCTGGAGCTCATCAGCAGCTGAGAGCAGCCACTCACTGGGGGCTGTGTGTGCACTGCTAATCTGACAGTGCAGGAGAAGGGCCCCAGGAACACGCTGCCTGGAGGGACTGGGAGGAGTAACTCTGGCATCAGCTCCTTTCACTGCCTGGAGCTGCTGACCTGAGCTTGACCAGTGAGTCTGAGGTCACTGTGGGGGAAAAGCAACCTTGCGAAGCCCCAGGGAGGGTGAGGCCTTAGGCGGCCGCCTTAACTGCCTAATTGGCGAGCCGCCTCTGGTGCACTTCATTCTGGATGTGGCAAAATCAGAGTATCAAGTCAAAGAAAGAAAATAGTCCCAGCGCTTGTGGGTTCTGTTGAAGTGTCTTTTTATTAGATGCTTTACACACTAAGGTACCAGCAATGTTTCAGGCTACTGACTTCGCTCAAGCTTTATAAAGCATGTGGGTTGAAACATTACTGGTACCATAGGGCTCTATTCCATAGTTGGCACTAATATTGCGGCTCCATAAGTAATCTTTGACTCTAGAAGTACCGGTAAGTTTAACGTCTAGCATCGATATTCCGATCTTGATGTTACAGTCAGGTGAAAAAGTTTTGCAGCTCACGCGAGCTTATTGTACTTAAGTGTTTCATACACATAACATGTGGAGCGACATCTATTTTTAGCATCAACAAGTCAGGTATTTCAAAGTGTTGGCGCAATTTATCGTCTGGACACAAAAGCAAAACTTTTAACACCTCCTAAAACCTGGTGCTAAATGATTCTTTAAATGCAAAAATCATTTAAAACGCTCTAAAAATCCCCATTAAATCCCATACTCCCCTATCATCCTCCCCGATTCACCACTTCTTCTCCCCGGGAGCAGAGTGAGACCGGGAACAAATAGCTAGTCTCTCTCCACCATCACTCTGCGGTGCTGTGCAATCTCGTGCAGAGCTCGCGGCCTGGAGGTGCAAGCCTCCAGGGAGTCCTATGGACTTCAGGAGCGGATACTCGCAGAAGAACTACTGTCGGTATGAGGGAGGTTAGCGCATTGTTTTGAGATGGCACTTTCTCCGGAATAGGGTATTAACATGGAAACAGGGAAAATCTGCAAGCTATTCTCCCTGTTTCCTTATGAAGCGGCCAGAGGAGACTGGATCTTCTGCTTTGTAGAAATGGAGGGGAGTATAGAATTTTTTTTTGGTTTTTTTTGTTTGTTTTATTTTGCAAATAACTAAGGTAAGACCAATGCTTCTAACAACCATCCAAGACAACTGAGGAGTTAAATTGTCTTAAGAGGTCATAGTGGCTAGCGTGTCTCTTTAACCTCCCTGGCGGTCCGGTTCTGACATATTTTATATGTCAGAATCGGTCCTATTTATTTTGGCCCCCTAGTGGTATAAGTGTGGCTCAGGGTTTAACTTTCAATACTGAAAGCGGTATCCCTGAGCCACACTCGGGCCGATACTTACATGTCCTGCGCTCCCTCGCTGTCCCCGCAGTCACACTGCAGCCGATCGCGATTTCACACTTCCTGGTTCACTCCTCGCGAGAAGAGAACCAGGCAGTGTGATGTTGCGAGCGGCTGGAGGAGACTGCGGGGATCAGCGAGGGAGCGCAGGACATGTAAGTATCCAGCCCGAGTGTTGCTCGTGGATACCGCTTTCAGTACAAAAAGTTAACCCCGAGCCGCACTCAGGAAAACCGTCAGAGGGGGTTAATTTCATGTAATCACTAGGGGGTACATATTGATATATATGTAGTCTATACCACATGCACAGCTCATTTTCTTGAAGCAAACTAAACTGGAATATAAATCAAATCTGAAATTAAATGAAGATTGAAAATAATTAAATAGCATTTTTGATCTGCACCTAAATGTTTTACTTATCTTTTTCTTGTTTTGTTCCCTTTAGCCATTCCAAGTTCTTTTTGCTGGAGAAGCCACACATAGGACCTTCTATTCCACAACTCACGGTGCCTTATTATCCGGCAGGAGAGAAGCCGAACGTCTTATTGCTCGATATCAAGAACTAGACGAGTTACATAACAAGTCCAAGCTTTAAGGGAGAGATCTGCTGTCTCTATTACATTTATGTTTTGTTTAACTTTTTTTTTTTTTTTGAGAAAGGATTTTTATCAGGAAGGATACATTGAGATTTCTCTCGTTTTCAAGTATGTCCTGGGTGGCGAGTATGTACCGTTAGGTGTCTTGCCCAAGGACACTTACTGGAGAGGTGCTCTTGCCGGGATTCGAACTTGTGTCTCCAAGGTCTCCACAGTCATAGGGCTTCACCCAGCTGTTACATATGACGTGTGAATATATTGGGGTAAACAAAGAATGGAGAATTACGGTGCATAAATAAAATCCAGAGATCCCGTTGTTGATGACACAATCTCTAGCTTTCGTCTCTCTTGGCTAATTAAGAGAATGAAAGTTATTCTATGACATTTTCTGGTTATTGTAACTCAGGGCCACGAGGTTGACAAAGAAAAATAGATCTTGCCTCTGCTTTTTTCTTTCTCTGCCATGAAAATGGCAACATTACCTACAAAACCCTCACTAACTCAGCTCCCTACTACCTGTCCTCACTAATCACCAAATACACCCCAGCCCGCTCCCTAAGGTCAAACAGTGACCTGCGCCTAGCTTCTCCCCGCATCACCTCTTCCCATGATAGACTGCAGGATTTCTCACGCGCAGCCCCCACTCTCTGGAACGCTCTCCCTCGTACTGTCAGACTTTCCCCTAACTTCTCTCCTTCAAACGCTCCCTTAAAACATTCCTATTTAGGGAAGCCTACCACCCAACTCACTGACGCAATCATCAATCACTCTAACCTTACAGTCCTCTCCTCCTGTTTCCAACCCCAACCCTCCCAGATTGTGAGTTCCTACGGGAATAGGGCCCTCATCTCCTCCTGTACTGTTTGTCAAATGTTGTTCAATGTATTGTAACCCTGTCTATACTGTGCTTATTGTACAGCGCTGCGGAATATGCTGGCGCTTTATAAATAAAGAATAATAATAATAATAATAACATGGTAATAAAATGCAGTGTTGCTGTTTGCAGAATGTATTGGTTTCTATCATTACATGTGTGAAAGAGGTCACTGAATCTCTAATGTTTAATAATAACCAGCATCTCAGTAACATAGAATTACAATGCAATAATACAGTTTGGATGTAAAATGTAGGGAGTTACATAGTCTAATGAATGTCTTCCTACACCATGTTAATAACTCATAAAACTAGGGTACTGTCAAGTTTATTCTAGGCAGTGCAATCTTTTTAGACAAAACTTCTAATATAAATGTAGTTAGTCATTGCATTTGTCCTTTGTACGACTTGGTCTTTAAATTTTTTTTTGAAAAGGTGAATTGGGGTGTAGCACTCGTGCTACATTCCCCATTTACAACAAGAACTCTGGGAATGGTTGGCAAATGAAGTCCTCAATTTCTCACCTTTTTGCGTCTTGGGTCAGTTTTTAACACGGGACCTTCTTTGCCAATGCAATAGATGGCATTTAACAAAGGTCAGGTTATGCATTGAGTCACAGCCATTCCTGTACAGCTGTTTCGCACTTATTATGCCCTCATCAGCAGGAGATAGGCTAAACTGACCATTGCTAAAAAGCCGTCTAGTATGGCATTGAATTTCACAGACTATAAAATTTCAGTACAAGTTGAAAATTGTACTAAACCTTTTTTTTACCAAGCAATACCTCTTCTACCGTAGAAAGAGATCAAGTAACAACAATCATTTTTGCTTTTTTCAGTATGGTTGTTACGACACAAAGCCACCAATGTATGGGCCTCAAAGTTCCTTCCCATCTGCACAAAAGTAACGTGGCAAGGTTTATTTTTTTCTTTCCTACCCATCTGGAGCCTCAATGTGTATTTTGCTCCATGTCATTGATCATGTGATCTATTACTCTATAAATTACATTGTATACGGTCAATAAACTTTGAATTTGAAAAAAATAAACATTGCTTCATCCAAAATTGCATTTTGGTTTGTGCCTTGTCTATGAGCATGAAATATAGGTGTTGGGAATTCAAGCAGGACCTGGTAACACTAGAGGGTCTATTCACAAACCACCGAAATTGTGTACTTCTCATATTTTGCTGAAATTGGAGTCGTATCGTGTCGATAACTGCTGAATTGGCATTGGCGAATTCCACCGAACTGTCAAAGAATTCTACAAAAAATGTGTCTAAATAATAAAAAGGTCTGTTACAAAATAAAAATACTTTATTTAAAAAAATGTGTTTTTTACAAAAGACAACTTTAAAAAAATATTAAAAGGTCTTTTAACTCCCTAGCGACCAATGACGTACTAGGAAAAAGGTCACTTGACGACCAAGGACATACCCTGTACGTCATGGAGGTAGGGGGCTCTCACTACCCATACTTATCTCTCTGGCTGGGGTTCCGAGGTGGTCTGACTTCCATGAAAATAAAAAATAAAAAACTTTTTGTCTGGGTCGTATAATAAAACAGGACTTCAAATCTCGTTTAGACATAATGAGCACAAAATGGTCAAAATGAGCTCAGCACACAGAGAAAATCAGCAGTGAAGGGGTTAAAAACCAAAAACGCATGTAAACCTTGGATATTTCTAAACTCATGACAAAATATAGAAACTGGGAAGAAGCCGGGGTCTTTGTTTTGGTGGTTGTAGATTTTGGTGGTCAAAGTTCAAAAAAGTGTTTATCGTTTTTTTTTTTCTTTTTTCAGCATATTTCATTTTTTTTTATATAGTAAATTATATGATGAAAATAATGGTATCTTTAGAAAGTCCATTTAATTGGCAAGAAAAATGGTATAAAATATGTGTGGGTTCCGTAAACAAGTAAGAGGAAAATTAGAGCTAAACACAAACCGCGCAGAAATTTAAAAACAGCACTGGGTACTTTGGGAGACACAATGGTAAAAATAATTTGTTTTTTATACTGAAACCTATGAATTCCCCTGTTTAACATAAAAAACAAATGGTGGTGTTGCGCTAAAAAACATACAAATTGTCTTGTAAAGTGTCTGGATGGTAACAATCTTTGTAAGCGGCAAAGAGAAAAAAAGAGGAAGGAAAATACTTATGTTCCTCTAGTATCTTTGTCGAAAAGAAACCCGTTCAATTGGCTTCCAATCCTTGCTGAGGAAAAAAGCAAGTTTTCGTGTTCCTCAAGTCCTTTTTGAACGAAGACCACTTCTTAGCAGTTCATCTCCAAGAGTATATATCTCAAACGAAGAGGAGAAAAACAATGGTGTTATACCCTTTATTAAATGTATATCCTGCTGTCAATATACATATACGTACAGAAAGGTAGTGGGCTTTGGAGTGATCTCACCCACTGCCAAATGTAAAAACACCACGTCCCATATGTCCTTAGAAGACCATCAGGAGCTCCCGGGCTGCTTACTTGGTGGTCACTCAGAAGGGGTGGATCCGCGGAAATAAAGTGACGTAGTGCTGACGCGTTTCGTCCCGCCCTCGGGACTTCAGAGCATCTGATGATAATCTAAGACTATGTCCTCTTGTTTTGCTACTTTGTTTCCTTTTAAATATACTCCCTTCCTCTACCTTGTGGATTCCCTTTACGTATTTAAATGTTTCTATCATATCTCCTCTGTCTCGTCTTTTTTCCAAGCTGTACATGTTAAGATCATTAAGCCTTTCCTGGTAACTTTTCTCCTTCAAGTCGTACACCATTTTAGTAGCCCTTCTCTGAACTCTCTCTAAGATGTCTATATCCTTCTGGAGATACGGTCTCCAGTACTGCACACAGTACTCCAAGTGAGGTCTCACCAGTGCTCTGTACAGTGGCATGAGCACTTCCCTTTTCCTACTGCTAAGGCTGGGGTCAGACCAGCGCACTTTTAACGTGCGTTCTGGCGCACATAATTACGGCCGCACTAGCAGCAGATGACAGGCATTGACGGCCAATATATGATGTACGGCCGCACAAAAGTCTGGCCGTGCAACGCAAGTGGAATTTGAACGCATTTTTTTGAGAACGCTCAACCGCTAGTACTGACGTACTGAGTGCGCAGCTTTGGCATAGCGGCGTGTTTGCGTGATTAGGCGATGTCAGACGCTGCTAATGTCCAGCCTACATAACGTCCAGACGCAAAAAGAGTTTTATTGACGATCCGTACAAAATCACGCCCGAAAATGCGCGTCGTCTGACCATTTCTGCGCATTTCGTGAAAAAATACGTCAATGCGTTCGGACGCACTTTTTCACGTTCGACCCTAGCCTAATACCTCTCCCTACACAACCAAGCATTCTGCTAGCATTTCCTGCTGCTCTATTACATTGACTACTTACCCTTAGATCCTCTGAAATAATGACCCCTAAATCCCTTTCCTCAGATGTTCAGGTTAGGACTGTATCAAATATTCTATATTCAGCCCTTGGGTTTTTACGTCCCAGGTGCATTATCTTGCACTTATCCACATTAAAACTCAATTGCCACAGCTCCGACCATTTTTTTAGTTTACCTAAATCATTTGTCATTTGGCTGATCCCTCCAGGAACGTCAACCCTGTTGCAAATCTTTGTGTCATCAGCAAAAAGACATACTTTTCCATTAATACCTTCTGCAATATCACTAATAAAAATATTAAAGAGAATGGGTCCAAGTACTGACCCCTGAGGTACCCCACTGGTAACAAGACCTTGCGCCGAATAAACTCCATTTACCACAACCCTCTGTTGCCTGTCACTCAGCCACTGCCTAATCCATTCAACAATATTGGAATCCAAGCTCAAAGATTGCAATTTATTGATAAGCCTTCTATGCGGAACAGTATCAAAAGCCTAACTGAAATCTAAATAAGCAATGTCTACTGCACCACCTGTGTCTATTATTTTTGTTACCCAATCAAAAAAATCAATAAGAGACCCACACACAAAGTACGTGCGCACTGAACTGCGCACACACAACACACATGACAAACGGACGCAAGTTAGGCAAGAACGTAAAACCGCTAAGACGGACGCGCAGAGTGCGCCACGTTTGCGTAGCAGCCTGTGTGTGTTATGCTGCAACGTCAGACGCAGCGCATTTCGACGTCCATGATGTTGACGCAGATATCTCCCCAGAATGAGAAGAAATTCTCTCTTGAAACCCTCAAGGTAAAACGTAACTTTTATTTTTACGAATAAAACCATTCGTTATGCACACAGTTTAAAAAGATCCAAAACACGAAAATCATTTGGTTAAAGCAATATTGGCTTGTAATTATAACTAGACTGCGATACCCTCAGCCGAATTATAAGGAAATCCCAAATTGTGGAGTTGCAATAATACCGTTTTAATTAAACAATTGCCACCACTCATCAATCAATAATTGGCGATTCTCCATGGTTCAACAGATTTCGAACGACTGAATGATACATTCAATATATAAAATTGTCTTCTGATCTCCTAGGTTTGGGGCTCATGTGCTTATTGACAATAAATACAGCTCTCATTAGCTCATTCTCATGCCAGGTCTCCTTGGTTTGGGACCCATATGCTTTTTAACAATAAATTAAGCCCACATCAACTGATCCTCATACCAAGTATGACACCAATACCTTTTGGGACCAGAATTTGTCCACTATAAGTTTGCCCAATGCCAAAACCAATATCTGAAATCAGCCTTACAGGCGCAACCAGTTTGTTGCTACAAAAATTATTCTAGTCTATTGACAAAACATAGGCTCAACGCGCGTTTTTCTGCCGCGCGAGTGGTGGTTTCATCAGGAGCTTATTGTTAAAAAGCATATGGGTCCCAAACCAAGGAGACCTGGCATGAGAATTTAAACTGTGTGCATAACGAATGGTTTTATTCGAAGAAATAAAAGTTAAGTTTTACCTTTAAGGGTTTCAAGAGAGAATTGCTTCATATTAATTTTGTTTCCCATAATTCCCTTTTTTTGTTCTACGTCCGTCCAAAAAAATGGACCATGTGGTGTCTACAGTATCTTCCGTCAGTACGTTCATCTGTTATGCACGCACGCAGAGTGCGCTCTATCAGGGTTATTCAAAGAGAATCGAAAAGTCACCGCACGTTCGGTGACTTTTCGTTCTCCTCAATTCAGTGCGATTTGGCGATCCCATTTCGGCGACCCTGCGGTGTATTCAGCAAGCACCACAGGGCCGTCGTAGTGCAGGGAGAAGCCGCCGAAAACTTACCGCAAAACCCAGGCAAATGCACACTGAACAAGGAAAAAAGGTGTCATCTGCGCTCATTTCTATGTGTTCCATGTACAACAAAACTGAGGTTTTTGTTTGTTTCAATGGCCATTGCAACGTAAGCTCACTCGCCACTTCACGGCACCTCTTTACAGAGTGAGTACCTAACATGTACCAAAAGGCCGCTCCACTGAGCAGCTCCATTTATGTATATCATGCTTGTAACACCAGTCCGTCGTTCTGCAGCTGTTCCTCTTTCCATGTTTTTGTTTTTAATCCCAAATGGGAAGTGTTTGGTGCGTGTATAAATAAAACCCACCATCTTTGCCTCTCCTTGGCTGAGAAGCAGCAGGAGGGGCTTGGAGCTGTTCAGTAGAGTGGCCTTTTGGTACATGTTAGGTACTCACTCTGTAAAGAGGTGCCGTGAAGTGGCGAGTGAGTTTACGTTGCAATGGCCATTGAAACAAACAAAAACCTCAGTTTTGTTGTACATGGAACACATAGAAATGAGCGCAGATGACACCTTTTTTCCTTGTTATGTTTTATGCATTAACTGGGCTGTTACTCCTGGCAGTTGCTGCCGCTCCGGTGAGTATGGGCGCGACGCCATTTTTTCTGTATTAATGCACACTGAAACCCGCAAAAACATCTGGATTAACCCCGCCGAACACGCCGGAGAAACTCGAGCAGGAGCCGATCAGGGCGCAGAGCAGCCGCCAGAAAAACCCGACACCACAGACGAATGGAGTGAAAAAACAAAACAAAACAGTAAGCTTGAATGTTTGAAAAGTGAAACACTGTTTGCACACAAACTACTGAGCGAAAATGTCTGAAATTTACATATAAAATCCAATGAATGATAATAAAAAGGGCTGTTACAGATAAAATAAAAAAGTTTACTTTTTTTTTTCAAAAAAATCCTGAAAAATGCTTAAAAGATCCTACAAAATCTTTAAATAAAGAGACTTTTTACTGCAGAATATTATAATGAACGGTTTATTAGATATTGGATTAAAACGGGAATATTTTTAACATTGAAGCCTATGGGATTCGCCTGAAAAAACCTGTTGAATGAAGCAACCGAATGGCAGGGCATTTCAGCAACTTTTCACTGCTGATTTTTGTTCTCTGAATAGAGGAAGCTATGGGGATTTCACTGTTCTCGAACAGGCACCGTATGTGCAGGCAATTCGCCAACATTTGGCGAACTGCCTGCTCTCTGAATAGCCGAATGGCCAGGAATGGTAACCGTACGCTGATTTTCAGTGTTCGGTTACCTTTCGCCAGCAATTCGGCGCTCTTTCAATAACCCTGTTAGTCTTCTATGGGAAAATTTTGGTGCTGCTGAATTGTGGTAAATTGCATTGTATTTTACTGCCAATTTACCTGTATTTGGAGAATTGACAGCTTATTGAATAGACTCGTTGCAACGAATGGTGGAATTTACCTTTTGGTGCAATTTGGGGTCAATTTGGAGGTTAGTGAATAACCCCTTTAGGCTGTTGTCACATGAGTGCACTTAGTGCGTCCTTGTGACCGCACTTCCCTGTGTCCGTCGCAGCTTTGTGACTGATCAATGGGGAAGGACACACGGTAGCACGCGCACGTATTACGTGCGCTACGGCTACCACCAGACGTGATTTCAGCCTCCCTGTCAAAAAGCTATGACGAACACTGACAGGGCTACAAAGCTCCATATGAGGATCTTGCTTTGTAGCACTGAGCACACTAACTGCGCTCAGCAAGGTGGCCAGACGGGCGTCACTCTCACAGACATGCCTTCCGCTCTGAAAAATGCTCTTGTGACACTGGCCTTAGAGATAATGCAGTTTCGATGTCTGGGTGGACAAGGTTGAAGCAGCAGCATCAGGGACAGCTGGGGTGAGGAATGTAAAGTCCCCTGTCACCATGATCATCCAAAATAAATGAAGTTAAGTGGTCATGGTAGCTGGAGCACCTTGACGGTGATGTAACGTTTATGTGCTATATTTTATATTATTGGGTTGATGTCTCAGTTAATAACACTGTTGTGGATACATTGTTAATGAGTGAAAACTGAGCTAAAACTGCTTTTACCCCCCCCCCCCCCGAAGCTTAGCTCTGCGAAGAATGAGCTGCGAACCCGGAACTGGAAGATGCGCACCTCATGTTTCTGTGGGGAAGACATTACTGAAAGGTAACTGGTGTCCCGCTAATTTCCGTCCCACTTGGTGCTGTCACGTTGAACAGTCTGGGAATACGATCGGCGATTAGCAAATCCGGTTCGGTATGAGACTGTCCCTTCTCCGCCAAGGCTTTGATTTCACTGGCCGGGAAGTGGCGAACTGGTTCCCGGGACACATGGCCCGAGGTGAGGCGGCTGTTAAAAGTACAAAGGGGAGGAAAGGAGGATAAACTAGAAGGACATTTAGATGTCAATGCAGGCCAGCTTTGATTTCTAGGGCTTTGAAGGTTTGGCCTCTTATTAGGCTCCCCAATCTATTCAAGATAAATGTATCCGGACAAAAAGGGCATTTAAGTATTCTGGAAGATTTTAAATTAAGTAATAAATTGATGCTTTTTGTTTTCTGTTCCCTTTCAGAATGTGTCTGGTGTTAGGCAAAATTGTCACTCCAGATGTTTTGGAGCTACATTTATCATAAGGCATAAGCAAGCCATGCTAATTAGTGGCTGTGCATTATGGGAGTTGTAGTTCCAAAACCTCTGGATGGCCAATGTTGCCTATCACCAGGTGCCTAGTCCTAAAAAAAATAATTGTGAACTCTCCAAGATTTCTGCTCCTCAATCATTGGCATGTTGCACTTAACCCGCCACCTCATACCCCAATGTTTAAATACAATTGTAAGCTGGGTTTTGGGGAACCATGATAATATGTAGTGATCTGTTTCTAGTGACTTAATAAGGAAACCTATGATTGAATCCAAATAAAAGCTTTTTAACCCTTTCGCTGCTGAGGCTTTTCCCGCCTCTGTGCTGAGGTCATTTTTACCGGTTTTGCTCATCATGTTTAAACGTGTTTTGAAGGCTTATTTTAGTATATGACCCAGACATATTATATATCGTTCTCTCCGTCAGACTCGGTAGATTCATAATATGTCATTATTATATGTATACGTTCTGTCATGTCTGTATATTATAACAAAAAATGCAATAAAATATGTATTTTCAATAATTTACAATGTGTAAAGTGTTTTTTTTCACATTTTAACATGCGAGCAATTGCGGTTATATTTTGTATGGGGTGCGCTTGTTAAAAAAATTAGAGATGGGGTCTCGTTACATTTTTTTTGGGGGAAAATTACGCGATTTTTAACAAACGCACCGCATACAAAAATCGTTAGTGCAGCATCATTGTTCACATTATAATTGAAATGGGAACAATATTGCTGCATTAACAAACCAAAAAAAAAAAAAAAAGTGTTTATTTATTTTTACAAAATTTTTCACTTTCATGTTTGGTATCGTTGGAACGGCCATGCTCTGGCCGATCCAACCATACCAAAATTTAACCCCTAACTGCCACGGATCGGGAGATAGGGAGTTCCAATGAACTCCCTATCTCCACCGTTGGTGGCAGTTAAGGGTTAAGTCCAGGACTGGCGTCATCGTGCTACGCACGATGACGCCAGTCCTCAGGGGGAGTTCCCGGAGGCTTGGCCGACATCCAAGATGTCGGCCAGCTCCGGGAAAGGATCGCGAATCGGCGCTTTTCAGCGCCGATTCGCGATCCAGCTCCCCAGGGGTTAATGCCAGGCATCATTTGGAAGGGCAGGCTGTGCCCTTCCAAATGATGCCTGGGTTAACCCCCGCAGAGCCGCTGATCGGGAGGGAGAGAGGTCCGAAGGACCTCCCCCCCCTCCCTTTCAGGCGCCTCCTCCGCACATGCGGGGGGGGCGCCTGAATTAGGTGTCATCGCGCTGCCGCGATGACACCTAATTCGGGCGGCTGTGGTCCCGAATGCGCGGCTGACATCCAGGATGTCAGCCCGCACCGGGGGGGCCAGCGATCGGCCGGAACTCGGCCGAACGCTGACCCCAATGGGAGGACGCGCTCAGCGCGTCCTCCGCACAGCAGCGGGAATACTGAGGACGCGCTGAGCGCGTCCTCAGCATCGAAGTGGTTAATGTGTGGGCCAAAAGGGAACCCCTTTGCTCCTGAAAAAAATTGCGGAGGAACTGCGTTTCTAAAAGGGTTATTAAAAAAGCACCAAATTTGCCACAGACGGTGAATTTCATCGTAGGGTGCAATTTTGTGGCAGTTCAGCTATTCAGAAAGCTGTTAATTTGCCAAAGACTGGAGAATTGCCAGCAAAATACAGGGCAGTTTGCCAGACTTTGGCAATCTCCGGCGGCAGTGAAATTAACCATTACTTCTCTATGGGACAATCTATTCAGAGAGCGCCAAACCACCGAAGTGTCAGTATAATACCCTTATTTTCAGTGATTCAGTTTGACAGATTTAAGCAGGCGAATCCCATAGGATTCAAGGTAAAAAATTATCGTATTTACTAATTTTTTTTATTCAGTCGTTTATTCCTGTCATGTTCAGCAAACAGTCTTTTTATTTATTTTTTGGAAATTGTTTTGGATTTTTTTTTAGGCAAAACGTTTACCATTTTTTTTTAAAGGTTTTTTTTTACGTAAAATGCCTCCCCACCTCCTGACTTCTCTATTACGGCTGATGGTATTCCTATCTCCTCATCAAGCCAGGTTCACGGTCTCCGTTACACTTGACTCTGCTCTTTCCTTCATCCCCCACATCCAGTCTCTTTGCTCCTCCTGCCGCTACCAGTTGCGAATCTCCAGAATTTGGCCATTTCTTACCACTGACACCACAAAGCAAATCGTCCACGCTCTTGTAATCTTCGACTTGACTATTGTAATAGTCTTCTGGTTGGCCACCCCCCCCCCCCTACAATCCATTCTAATTGCCTTTGCCAGGCTCATCCACCTCACCCGCCGCTCTGTCTCTCCCGCTCCCCTCTGCATGTCCCTTCACTGGCTCCCCATCCACTGCAGAATTAAATTCAAAATCCTTACCCTGCTACAAAGCTGTCACTAACTCAGCTCCCCACTACCTGTTCTCATTAATCACTAAATACACCCCAGCCCGCTCCCCAAGATCAAACAGTGACCTGCGCCTAGCTTCTCCCTGCATCACCTCTTCCCATGATAGACTGCAGGACGTCTCACGTGCAGCCCCCATCCTCTGGAACGCTCTACCTCGTACTGTCAGACTTTCCCCAAGTTTCCCTTCCTCCAAATGCTCTCTTAAGACATTCCTGTTTATCCAAGCCTACCACCTGACTCACAAATACACCCCATTGCCCCAACAAGTCCATCACTCTCACCTTGCAGTCCTCTCCTCCTGTTTCCACCCCCAACCCTTCTAGATTGTAAATTCCCACAGGAATAGGGCCGTCGTTTCTTCCTGTACTGGTTTGGCAAAATGTTGTTCGGTCTCAATGTATTGTATCCCGGTCTAGATCATGCCCATTGTTCAGCGCTGCGGAATATGCTGGCGCTATATAAATAAAGTATAAGAATACCGTTTTATTTTTTTTATAGGACTTCATTATTTCCACACATTTTCATGTATGTTTATTGGTTTGGACACCTTTTAAAAAATAGCAGAGTTCAGTTTTTTTCCCCCTGCAGTTCGGCAGGCTGATTGGGGGGGGGGGGAATGGCAGTCTGTTTGGCTGTCTGCGTGACTGCACGATGAATAGTGAAATAGTTAACACACCAAAATTTTGCTGCTTTCTGAACAACCCTCCAAGCGTTCCTATTCGAGTTACCCCTGCCTACCCCTGTTTTTTTTTGCCTCCCACCCCCTTCTTTGTGACTTATTTTTAGTGTAGATATCGTGAAATGTAATTCTATTTCTATGATGGCAGCAGCTGTTTAACACTGGATATTGAAAAAAAAAATCCCCTGTATCCTTTACTGCTTTTTTTTAATTCTAATTTTCTGAAATAATTAATTATTTTAACATGTAATTTGGCCCCTTGATGCAAGAAACACTCTGGTTAGTGACTCTATCAGTTTTTGAAGAATTTTGATCCCAGGGGAAAAGCAATGAGGGGTCACAGGAAAAATGGTATTAAAGCAATGTGTAAATATTATGAAAGGGAATTCAGTAAACATTTATAAATTAATATGTAGAATCCAAAACATTCAATGTCAATAAAACATAATAAGATAGCAAAAGTTACAAACCATCAAAATCAAACACCAAAGTTAAAGCAGGAGAAATGTGCAAATTATGCTATTCATGTAGAGTCCTTGTCACTATTTGTGACCGACAGATCCTCACCTCCAGGCCTTGATACTGCAGATCCAATAAAATGATGCCAGCACAGACTTAAAGTAATCAAGTAGTGGGGTTATTCCTCTAGTGCAGTGGTTCCCAACCGCGGTCTTCAAGTACCCCCAGCAGGCCATGTTTTCCATATAGCTAAAGCAAAGCACAGGTATATAATTTGCTGCTCAGTGATTGCAGGATTCAATGTGCATTTCCCCAAAGCAATCCTTAAAACCTGCCTGTTAGGGGTCCTTGAGGACCGCGGTTGGGAACAAGTGCTTTAGTGCAAGCAACTTTTCCATCGTTGCTTCTTCCACTGAAGGAATAAATCTACTATTTGATTGCTTTAAGGCCATGATGGCGTCATTTATTGGATCTGCAGTAGCAGAAACGTAACACAATCCGCCAGGTCACAGATTGCCTGGTATCCTAAGAAGTGCCGGAACTAAAAGGACACCGAACCAAGTTAACAACCAAGGTAAAGATATTTAACTTGGGATCCCTTCAATGCAAATCTGCCCAGGGCCCTGTTAATACTGATTACGCATTGAAAATGACCTTTGAGAATGTGCTTTTGTAACGAGTTCATTGGGGGAAAATGATTAATTTCATTCATGCATTTGTTTTTAGATCCAATTTTTGGAGGTTTGGAGTGTGCCTGATATGTAGGCAGTTGTCTTTATTGCAGCAGGAAATTGCCTGTTTGAAGTCTGAGATTTGTAAATTATCTGTTCGACAAACTCAGGCTATGATTGTTACAAAGCCACTGCCACAGAGGCCTCCTAGGAGCGGCAGATAGACTACTGTAGGATCTGGTAGACTTAGAGTTGTGGATAGAAGGCATGTCCTACAGTCTGTGGCTCTTCTTAATTCTTTTGAGGCACTTTCAGAGTGTAGTGGTAAGACGGATGTAGGCTCAGACACCATAGTTGAGGAACCACCATCCCCTATGCCTAAGGTATGCAGGACTGCAACCAAGGACAAAAAGGAAAAGGTGGAACTTGATAGAAGGCAATTGTTGCTGGGTGATTCTATCATAAGAGGTGTTGAGCTGGAGAGTAGTGGTTTGGTGAGAGGTCTTCCTGGGGCTACTGCTCGTAGAGACAAGAGACGTATTCTCAATATTGTCAAACAAGCAAAGCAGCAAGGTGAAGTGGACGTTCTAGTCCTGCATAGTTATCTGCCACCTCCACTCCCACAGGTCCCCTCTGCCACCCTCTGCCGCTTCCTCCCAGCCACTGAGGAGGAAGTCAATTCCTTATTGTCCTCCTCACATCTCACCACGTGCCCGCTCGACCCCATTCCCTCACATCTAATTCCTCCCCTCTCCTCCTCCCTCACCCCTGCTCTCACACACATCTTCAACCTATCTCTCTCCACTGGCTCCTTTCCATCCGCCTTCAAACACGCGCTAGTTACCCCTTTACTAAAGAAACCATCCCTCGATCCCAACTCTCCATCCAACTACCGCCCTGTATCCCTGCTTCCCTTTACCTCTAAGCTCTTAGAAAAACTAGTCTTCAACTGCCTCTCCCTCTTCCTGTCCTCCAATTCCCTACTTGACCCCCTGCAATCTGGCTTCCGTCCCCTACACTCAAATGAAACTGCCCTCACCAAAGTCACCAACGACCTCCTAACTGCTAAAAAACACGGCCACTATTCTATTCTCATCCTGCTTGACCTCTCGGCTGCTTTTGACACTGTTGACCACCCCCTCCTTCTACAGACCCTCAACTCTCTGGGTCTCGGTGACACTGCACTTGCTTGGTGGTGGTGGATACATGGAACAGCCTTCCAGTAGAAGTGGTAGAGGCCAAAACAGTAATTGAATTTAAGCAAGCATGGGATAGGCATAAGGCTATCCTAAACAAAAGATAAATCCAGGTAAAGTATCCATGTAATTGGGCAGACTAGATGGGCTGAAAGGTTCTTATCTGCCGACATTTTTCTATGTTTCTATGTTTCTATGCTTGGGTTGACTCCTATTTATCCAACAGGTCCTTCTGTGTGTCCTTTGCTGGTAACTCCTCCTCTTCATTGCCTCTATCTGTTGGTGTACCTCAAGGCTCTGTCCTTGGTCCTCTGCTCTTTTCCATCTACACCTCCTCCCTGGGCAAAATCATCAACAGCTTTGGCTTTAATTACCACCTCTACGCTGATGACACTCAGATCTACCTCTCTACCCCTGATCTCTCTCCCCCTGTCCTTTCAAAAGTCAGTGACTGTTTATCTGGCATCTCCTCCTGGATGGACTCCCACCACCTAAAGATCAACATGTCAAAGACTGAACTCCTACTTATTCCTCCCTCCAATGCCTCCCCACCTCCTGACTTCTCTATCACGGTGGAGGGTATCACCATCTCCCCATCAAACCAAGTTCGCTGTCTTGGAGTTACACTTGACTCTGCTCTTTCCTTCATCCCCCACAACAAGTCTCTTTCCTCCTCCTGCCGATACCACCTGCGTAATATTTCCAGAATTCAGCCATTTCTTACCGCTGTCACCACAAAACAACTCATACACGCCCTGGTAATCTCCCGACTCGACTATTGCAATAATCTCTTATCTGGCCTCCCTCTGTCCCGCCTCTCCCCCCTACAATCCATCCTGAACGCCTCCGCCAGGCTAATACACCTCACCCGCCGCTCTGTCTCTGCCGCTCCCCTCTGCGAGTCCCTTCACTGGCTCCCCATCCACTGCAGAATTAAGTTCAAAATCCTTATCCTTACCTACAAAACCCTCACTAACTCAGCTCCCCACTACCTGTCCTCACTAATCACCAAATACACCCCAGCCCGCTCCCCAAGATCAAACAGTGACCTGCGCCTAGCTTCTCCCCGCATCACCTCTTCCCATGATAGACTGCAGGATTTCTCACGCGCAGCCCCCACTCTCTGGAACAATCTCCCTCGTACTGTCAGACTTTCCCCTAACTTCTCTTCCTTCAAACGCTCCCTTAAAACATTCCTATTTAGGGAAGCCTATCACCCAACTCACTGACACAACCATCAATCACTCTCACCTTACAGTCCTCTCCTCCTGTTTCCAACCCCAACCCTCCCAGATTGTGAGTTCCTACGGGAATAGGGCCCTCATCTCCTCCTGTACTGTTTGTCAAATGTTGTTCAATGTATTGTAACCCTGTCTATACTGTGCCTATTGTACAGCGCTGTGGAATATGCTGGCGCTTTATAAATAATAATAATAATAATCATCTAGGGACAAATGACTTGGCTAGCAATGAGGTTTCTGAGATTAAGGAAGATTTTTGTGTTCTTGGAGGTGAAATACAGCAGATTGCGTCCACTTTGTCATTCTCTGAAGTTCTGCTTCTGCATAACATTCAGGATAGGCAGATGCACAATAGGGAATTTAATTTGTGGCTTCGGGAATGGTGTCAGGAGCAAGGATTTGGCTTTGTGTCCCATGATAGCTCTAATTGGAGCAGAAAGGAACTGTATAAAAAGATGGTTTGCATCTTACTCGTAGGGGAACATATGTTCTCAGTGAGCAGTTCAAAGGTTACAGAAAGGAATATTTAAACTAGGAGGGGGGACAAAAGGGTAAAAAACAATCTGCCTGATTGTCCCCCAAAACTAAATCGGAGGGTGCAAGCAACATGCGGGGTAAAAATTACAAGCTCAGAGTCGTGTCTATAAATGCTTGCAGTTAAATCAAATCAATGAACTGGAGGCGATGATGGCAGCTGAAAAAGTAGATTTAGTGGCGGTTCATGGCTCAGTGAGAAAAATAACTGGGACATAACAATACCGGGGTAATCTTTATATAGAAAAGACAGAGAAGAGGAGTGGCCCTGTATGTGAAAAACAACATAAAAACGAACCAATTAAAAGTGAGCGAGGTGAACATAGAGTCAGTTTGGGTTACGCTAACATTTGGCAATCATACAGTAGCTTGTGTAGGTGTGATTTTATAGACCCCCTGGACAAGTAGAAGAGCTAGATAATCTGCTGTTTGAGGAAATAGCCAAAATGGCAATGAAGGGGGAAGTTATTATCATGGGGGACTTTAATCTTCCTGATGTGAACTGGAAAACCAAAACAGCTGGGTGCACCAGGAGTACAAATATTCTAAACTCCCTATTGGGATTATCTCTAACACAAGTAGTTGAGGAGCCGACCCGTAAAGAGGCCATATTGGATTTAATACTCACAAATGGAGGTTTGGTATCAGACGTTGTAGGTGAAAATTTGGGATCTAGTGATCACCAGTCAGTGTGATTTAATATAAGAACAGGGATGGAGCCACACCACACAAAAACAAAAGTTTTAGACTTTAAAAAAACAGATTTTTCTAAAATGAGATTTTGTGTGAATGAGTCATTATCAGACTGGGGGAGTTTAAAGGGAGTCCAGGAGAAATGGGATTATTTAAAGGAAGCATTATTGAAGGCCACAGGCAATTGCATTCGGCTTGTTAGCAAAAACAAAAAAGGGAAGAAACCACTGTGGTACTCTGCAGAAGTGGCCAAAATAGTGAAGAACAAAAAGACAGCATTCAATAATTATAAAACAACTCCGAGTGAAGAAGATAGGCAAACCTATAAGATTAGGCAGAAAGAGGCAAAGCAATTTATAAGAGCTTCCAAAGCACACGCAGAAGAGAAAATAGCTCAGTCAGTAAAAAAGGGGGACAAATTTTTTTTAGATACATAAACGAGAAAAGAAAAGTAAAACAAGGATTAGGTAGATTAAAAACAAAGGAAGGAAGGTATGTAGAAGAGGATAAAAGTCTCGCTGACTGCCTCAATGTATATTTTTGTTCAGTCTTTGCAGAAGAAAAGGAAGGAAAGGGACCTCCGTTAGGAGGAAACACTAACGAGACATTTACATATGAGTTTACAGAGGAGGAGGTTCTACAGCAGCTGTCTAAAGTAAAGACAAATAAGTCAATGTGGCCTGATGGTATCCACCCTAAATTATTAAAAGAGCTCAGTGGTGTAATAGCAAAACCGTTAACAGATTTATTTAACCAATCCTTGTTAACGGGAGTCGTCCCAGAAGACTGGAAATTAGCAAATGTTGTGCCCATTTACATAAAGGGTAGTAGGGAGGAATCGGGGAACTATAGGCCAGTTAGTCTTACGTCAGTAGTGGGGAAATTAATGGAAACCATGTTAAAGGAAAGGATTGTTGAACATCTAAAAACACATAGATTACAGGATCAGAAACAACATGGGTTTACCTCAGAGAGATCATGCCAAACTAATCTTATTGATTTTTTTTGATTGGGTAACAAAAATAATAGACACAGGTGATGCAGTAGACATTGCTTATTTAGATTTCAGTAAGGCTTTTGATACTGTTCCGCATAGAAGGCTTATCAATAAATTGCAGTCTTTGAGCTTGGATTCCAATATTGTTGAATGGATTAGGCAGTGGCTGAGTGACAGGCAACAGAGGGTTGTGGTAAATGGAGTTTATTCGGCGCAAGGTCTTGTTACCAGTGGGGTACCTCAGGGGTCAGTACTTGGACCCATTCTATTTAATATTTTTATTAGTGATATTGCAGAAGGTATTAATGGAAAAGTATGTCTTTTTGCTGATGACACAAAGATTTGCAACAGGGTTGACGTTCTTGGAGGGATCAGCCAAATGACAAATGATTTAGGTAAACTAAAAAAATGGTCGGAGCTGTGGCAATTGAGTTTTAATGTGGATAAGTGCAAGATAATGCACCTGGGACGTAAAAACCCAAGGGCTGAATATAGATTATTTGATACAGTCCTAACCTCAACATCTGAGGAAAGGGATTTAGGGGTTATTATTTCAGAGGATCTAAGGGTAAGTAGTCAATGTAATAGAGCAGCAGGAAATGCTAGCAGAATGCTTGGTTGTGTAGGGAGAGGTATTAGCAGTAGGAAAAGGGAAGTGCTCATGCCACTGTACAGAGCACTGGTGAGACCTCACTTGGAGTACTGTGTGCAGTACTGGAGACCGTATCTCCAGAAGGATATAGACATCTTAGAGAGAGTTCAGAGAAGGGCTACTAAAATGGTGTACGGCTTGAAGGAGAAAAGTTACCAGGAAAGGCTTAATGATCTTAACATGTACAGCTTGGAAAAAAGACGAGACAGAGGAGATATGATAGAAACATTTAAATACGTAAAGGGAATCCACAAGGTAGAGGAAGGGAGTATATTTAAAAGGAAACAAAGTAGCAAAACAAGAGGACATAGTCTTAGATTAGGGGCAAAGGTTTAAAAGTAACATCAGGAAGAATTATTTTACTGAGAGGGTGGTGGATACATGGAACAGCCTTCCAGTAGAAGTGGTAGAGGCCAAAACAGTGATTGAATTTAAGCAGGCATGGGATAGGCATAAGGCTATCCTAAACAAAAGATAAATCCAGGTAAAGTATCCATGTAATTGGACAGACTAGATGGGCCGAAAGGTTCTTATCTGCTGACATTTTTCTATGTTTCTATTCTGTAGAAGTGAAACTTCTTGCACAATGTGCTCAACCAATATTTCTCCTGCAGGTCTCAAACAGATGAAGGCCAGACTCCGGAACGTGGATTGTATAGTGGAAGTTCATGATGCCAGAATATCCTTTGTTGTTATAGGCCAGTGCTTCCCAACCGCGGTCCTCAAGTACCCCCCCACAGGTCATGTTTTCCAGATAGCTCAAGCACAGGTGATATGATTTGCTGCTAAACGATTGCCGGATTCAGTCTGCATTTCCCAAGGCAATCCTGAAATCATGGCCTGGTAGGGGTACTTGAGGACCGCGGTTTGGAACCAGTGTTATAGGCTAACCAATATCATTATCCATATATCTTACCAAGTGCTCAAAAAAAAAAAAAAAAAAACAAACCGCACAGCAGACAAAAGTTTGATCTGACACAATTCCTGTTTGTGAATGAGAACCAGAATTTGTGTTCCAGAAAATGTGTCAGCTATAAAGGGGAGTTTTATTTGCATTAGATCCACACTCAGAAGAGGGTCATGTTCTGAACTTCCGGAGTGGTTGAACCCAAAAAGGAGAAAATGCCAATAGAATGCAGCATTGTTAGTGGTCATAATGGTAAAAAAAAAATAATAGAACAAATACAAATCTTACAGGGCATTATTATGTGCAAGTAAGAGTAACCAAGAGCAGAACAAGGGGAATCCTTACTTTAAAGCTGCTCCTTTTGCTGTTTAGATTATAGTTTTCTCAGCACTGCAATACTGGCAAACGCCGGCACTTGGTGGATAACTTGATTACCTCGCAGCAGGTACTCAAAAGAGTATTTTCACCAAAAATAGTTGTGCAGATGCTGTCAGCAGCAACTGCCCAATCATTTAGGGTATAAAAATGGAGGAGGGGAAAAATTTCATTAGTTTTCCTTCAATTTGCTGCAGAATACTCGTAGTGCCAAATGGCCTTCATAGCTTTGAATTGTTAACCCTATAAGGTTTTTGGCTCCTTGACTTCCACACATCCCTCTATCTGGGCGAAACCCATTCTTCCAAGAGAGCCTAGGAATTAAACCTCACCTTCTGATACTCAACAAGATGGACCTAGCAGACCTCAGCCAGAAAAAGGTACACTTTGTTCAATGGCAATAATCAAAATTTATGTTTATTCAAGGCTGCCGAGCTCTGAACTTTGATCTGTACCTGTTGTCCTGGATTATTTTATTAACTTGAATCTATTTTATTTTGAATCACATATTTGGGTAACAAAGTGCTACATGCATGTACAGCCTTCAGAAAGCCGTAAAATCTATTATGCACATATTTCCATTTTTAGGCAAACAACCATGACCGTATAATGCCATAATATCTAGAGAGTTTGCATGATTCTAAAATAATGTATAGAATACATAGATTTAAGTCAGATTCAGGACTTTCATTCTTAATGGGAGTTGGAAACCTCTAGCAATATATATATATCTTGCTTTCAGGTAGGGTCAGACTTTGTTGCAAATGTCAAGTCAAAATTTAAAATGACCTTGCTATGCTTTGCATTACAGGACCAGTCATTGCACTGGAAGCCTCTGCTTTACTCTTTCAAGAAAAATAGCAACCTGTTTTTCTTTTCCATTATATGCCTAGTGTCTTGGCACAACCAAAGTCTACCAAGGTGACAAACATGATATTGTCTTGACCTCCCTAGCCTTCCTATTCTGACATATTTTATAGGTCAGAATCGGAACAATTTATTTGGCCCCCATACAGTATTCGAGTGTGGCTCGGGGTTAAATGCATTGCAAAAAGTGGTAACCCTGGGCCACTCTCAGGCTGCCGCTGGATACATACCTGTCCCTGCGCTCTCTGGCTGTCCCCCGCATTCAACAGCGATTGTGACATCCTACTTCCTGGTTCCCTTCTCGCGTGAAGGGAACCAGGAAGCAGAACGCCATGATCGCCGGAGGAGTATGTGATCGTGGAGGTCAGCGAGGGAGCGCAGGGACAGGTATGTATACAGCCCGAGTGTGGCTCGGGGTTACCGCTTTCGGCATAGAAAGTTAACCCCGAGCCACACTTGGGAATACCGCCAGGGAGGTTAATAAGGTGTGTGTATGTGTAAATATATATTCTATGTGATGTAGCCTCTGGACACCGATCAATGCTACTCTTTATTGTGCAACCATTGCAGGGTACATGATGAACATAAATAAACCAATACAAAACAAATGTCTACTCCTTGACGCGGAGGCTGACATGTTGGGGCGGCAAAGCCATTTACCAATCTGAAAAACAAAATATAATGTACCTTCCTTCTGGGCTTCAGGATTATGCTTCCTTTCCTTTTGCATCAAGACTGCCCTCTCAGAGGGAAGCACATCTCCTATAAAGGGCAGGGCAGTCCGAATTCGGCATTGGCTGTTAGTTAACCCTATAGGAGAAAAAAGGAGTCCTCCATCCGCCTGCTGATGAACCTGTGTTCTACCACAATGCCCCTGATCACACTGTCACAATATATAGTTTATCTGTTATGCTGTATGGTAAGATTGCACAAATATGCAGATATCCAGACTACATGAGTGCATGTTTGCATTGGTACACTGCAGTGCTTAATATAAATCAGGGAAAAGGAATACGGACCTGTTACTATTATAGATGTGACAGTTCCTATATAAAAAAGCACTTGCCCCAGGACCATCAAATGCCTTTGGCCAAGGAGAAGACTTAATTATGCACCTAATAAGTAGGTATCTCTGAAAATGTGTTCATATTTATGTGGCTTGTTCAGTTGGTTCTGTTATGGTCAATCTGTAGCAATAAGTTTTGCTTCTGTTTGTCTTCCTCAGAGGATCCACAATGAGCTGAAGAAGCAAGTTGTTCATAACATCATTTACACAGACTGCACCAACGACCAGAACATCAGGCAGGTGACGCATTCCGAGCTATAAATCCTATGTGTTACACTGTGCTATATAACATATGCGCTTTCGGCTTGCACACCATCTTGGCACTTCTGAAATATTTAATCATTTCTCTTAACTTTTGAAATAACCCAAAAAAGTTAGTTAAAGTCTGCTAATTTCATAGGGAATTACAAATTATATATGTGGTAGCATTTCTTCCTAACACAATATATAGACATCTTTTGAGTAATTTCCTACAAAACAAAAATCTCTGTCACGGTCTTCCACACTGCATGCTGACTGTGATCAGCTGTGAGTGATAGAGCCATCCTACAAGGAATCCTTAGCTCACTTGTGGCAGCTCTTTGTGTGATCCCCACAGAAGAGGAATATGATGGTTCGCAGCTCTGAATTCAGAGCAACGCTCGGCACTATTGCATCGATCCTTATCATCAATGTGACATCCGTCACCTAGTGAGTGGATGCAGGCAAAATTAGCCTGTTGATGTAAAATAGATTAGGATGCCTTTTTTTTTTAGAAAATATTCAGGATTATTATTGTAAATATTTCTGATTAAGTTTCTTGGTCCAAAAAAAGTTATGTTTGTCATTAAGTAGGAAGCCAAATGAAAAGGTAATAATAAAAACAAGCGGAAGATGGATTATTGTAGATCTTAAATGTATCAAACCTGTAAGAACAATGTTTCTGAAATATGACTATATTATAATGATGATAATATTTACTACAGGCCTTGACAAAACAAAATGCCAGAGCAAATGTGTTGACTTAAGAAGCGGCCCAGGCGCTTAGTAAATGGCCTTTAGGCCATCGCAAATACATGTGGTTCCTGTTACTGGTCTTTTTTACATTCAGTGAGTCTCAACAGGCAGCTCCTGTTGTATGTTCGTATACACACACATATACTCTCCCTGCATGTTTAACGTATTTCAGGAATTGCCATCTGAGACTTCCATGAACAGCGTAATTACAAAGAATATGTGCTACACTAGATGGACAGAAGCACATAGGGACTGCAGGGCTCTCAGGAACGAAGGAGGTAGACGTTTGGGTACGGGGAAGTGGTGGCACCTGATCAAAGAATCCTGGGGCAACAGTGGAAGACTAGAGGGAAGTGGGACACCAGGAGACAGGCCGGAGTGCTTTTTATAAGTCAGAGTACCTCTCACCCACACCTCCAATCTCGTTTCATTTCATTGAACCCCAGCTTTTGCAATTGCTCAAAGCATTAGGATTTCACATACTTGCTCCCAACCTATGCTGTGAGTGTTTGATGTATTCATTTTGTACAAGAACAATAGAATAATGTGTATGTCATTAATTTAAAACAGATTGTGGTGATCACTGTAACCTAAATGAACATCAAAC
Source organism: Leptobrachium leishanense (assembly GCA_009667805.1). NCBI lineage: Eukaryota > Metazoa > Chordata > Amphibia > Anura > Megophryidae > Leptobrachium > Leptobrachium leishanense. The sequence continues at coordinate 92,015,100 of CM019068.1, read as the reverse complement.
CACATTTAAGACAAATTTATACAAAAATGAAATCTGTTCTAAAGGGTTCACATACTTTATCTTGCAACTGTTCAAAATTGTGTGCACTATTTTTATTTATTTATTTTCCCTCGCCACTTTTCAGTAAACCTTTTTCATGAAAATGTTTTTCTCAAATACTTTACCACCTTTTTATATTTTATGTTTTTTCAAAGGAATCTGCATTATTTTTGGAGACTGAATATTAAATTGCAAGTCAAAACTCGACTCCTGTCTTTCAGATCATACCCACCATTACAGAGATGATTGGATCAAGTAACAGATTCCACAGAACAGAGGTCAGGCTGTGGAAGGGGCGGGAAACTTCTGTATTGTTGGCAAATGTCTGCAGACAAAGTAACTGTCAAAATTGCCATGAACTAATAGTATCAGACCATGCAACAATTATGTGTATATTTACAAATGTATTATGGATTAAAAACCTCTGGAGATGCATCAAAGATCGACTTTGCTTAGGGCTTGATTGACAAATCACACCAGACAGGGTAGTATTGGCTAACTTTATCTGCTAGAGAACAGCAACATTAAACTGCTTGATACCGTGGTTCTTGCTATCCATCCCTCCCTCTTTGACTACCCCACTTAGCATCCTGAAATTAACCCTTCACATTTCATACAGACTTTACATCTTCACTTCTACATTTCACCCAGCCATGAGGTGTGTGTCAACCTGGTGAATATGTTTCCATTATGCAAACTTTATATAGTACCGGTACTCATTTTTCCTATACTCCTTTTCTTTGTTTTCCTCTGATTTGTTTTTGAGTATCACCACAAGTACCTATTCAAATTTATTTGTTCCTTCTATTGGAAAAACTCTTAGATGAAAAAACCCTGGTGACTTTGCTAAAATCAGGAGCAAATGAATCAAATCTGCAGGTCAGTTTAGACCAGAAGATGAAAAGTGTAATGGCTGAGTTTTAGAACTATGTTTATTCAGAGGTTTTACACGTTACATTAATACAGCATTCATGACAAATCCATGTACCAATATGGAGGGCTTCCCCTCCATAACCCATCTCCTATCACTATCATCCTTGAGCTGTTGCTGAGAAACCTCCATTTTTTTTTTTTTTTTTTTTCTTTTCTCTGTATAACATGAACTGGTACTAGATATGTGACCAGAAAAGAGAGATGTAAGAAGTCTTCATACAGGGTGTATTGACCCTTGATACAGCATGTTGGTCTTCATTGTTTCATGTGGGAAATTGTGATGTTGTCTTAATTGTAGAGTTAAGATTTGGAGACTGTTGACGTTGTGTATTTTTTTTTTTTTTTTTGTTAGAACCCGGAGAATTGCATCTTGGTTGTTGGAGTTCCCAATGTGGGTAAATCATCATTGATCAACTGCCTGAGAAGGCTGCACCTTAAAAAAGGTATACACCAATTTGTGAATCATTTTCCCACCTCTGTTGATGTTCTTTCCGTTAAATGTCAAGAAGTACTTCTATCCTAATGTGATGGGGAATTAGGAAAGTACAACCCTTCACTTTTTTTCTTGCTCATTATGTGTTAATCAGGAAAAGCTTCAAGAGTTGGTGCGGCACCAGGTATCACCAGATCCGTTCTTTCCAAAATTCAGGTTGGTATTATTCGGAAGCCTGCACATGTCAACGACAATGTGGGGGACAAATTGTTCATATTGCTTTCCAATATTGTTCTAGGTGTCCGAGAACCCTCTTCTGTACATCTTGGACACACCTGGTATCTTGTCTCCTCATATTGAATCTATAGAGGCTGGGATGAAATTGGCTCTATGTGGTAACTAAACCTTATTCTATAGTTCTCTCAGTGATGGACACAATCTCTGACTTTACTGTTATTATTAACATTTCTATAGCAAGCTTCTGAAAACAAAATCTCACTCTGTTCACTAAATATTTTACTGCTGCTTTTGTGTAGATGTGTATTCCCCACATATAGTCATTATTCAGTGTCTTGAGCCTTAATCCTTCAGCTTTACAATATTGCCTGTTGGTTATGACAGGTTAGGATTACAAATCTGCCATACAGTGAAGTAGTAGAATCATAACCTAGCTGAGCAAATGGATTGATTTAAAATTACAGCCAGTTAAGCAGTTTCTACATCATGTATATGTTTGCTTTCCAGTTTGCCCTTGGAAAATGGACAGATTTCCTATTTTCTAAAACTCCTTAACAAATGAAATCTGTTGCTGTGAAGGAAATACCAAACTAAGAAGGGTTTCTGTGTTGTTTGAACTATTTTTTATCCTGAGCTAAACCCTGCAGCACATATTTAATGGGTTAAAATAAGTGTATTCTACCATAAAACTAGCCTTGATATGTGAATAATACTAGTTGGATTTACAATGAATAACAAGAAAGCTGGCTGGTGAAGTCCACAAATGTTCTAAATATTATTTTTTTTTAGCACAAGAAGAAATTGTCATAAATGAAGCCCTTTTAACCCATTCAATACTAAGCAGAGCGGGTTTGATTTAAATCACATCAATTTGGATCACAATGCAAAACACCAGTCACTAAAACTCTATTTTAAATAATGATCTACTTTGAGACTTATTCTTTCTGGTTGCTATAATCTTTAAAGAGACACTTTATGCACCCTGACCACTGTAATTAGCTAAAGTGGTCAGGCTACACAGAGTGCCCACTTCGTCCAGCTCCATTTTTCAAATGTGACTGTGCGAAGTGGAGGAGTTTCCTCCGCCCACACAGCTGTCACTTAGAACACAGTATTTTTAATACCCCATCTGCCAGGGACCAACCCGGGGTCCTGTCACTGAATGCTCACAGCAGCAAGTGTTCTCGGAGACGACAACCAAGAATTGATCCACTCTTTCTGCGCAAGCGCTGTGTAACTTGTGTACAAAAGTTCTGTATGATACATAATTTGCATAGCTACATAAGTTATGTACGCTATGCAAATTTGTATGAAGCTTCCACATTTTGAAAGTCCTGAGCTGTAGGGAGGGAACAGCCTGGTGCCGAGGGAGTAAAGGTAACATCACCGCTAACATCACTGCTACATAACTGTGGAGACCCAGGTTCAAATCCCAGCCAGAGCACCTCTTCAGTAAGTTTCCTTGGGCAAGACACCTAACAGTACATACTTGCCTACCACACAATGGGCTATATTACATTCTTCACGCAAAAATCCTCGTGCAAAGCGAAAATCTTTGTGCCAAGCGTTATTTTTGAGCGCACAAATCAACGCTGGTATTACAATCCTCGCACGTCTTTTCATCCGCCGATCAATAACGCGCGCAAACAGGACATGCCCAAATGCTCGCCCAGTACCGTCGCGCCAAAAAATCAGTGTGCGCACTATTTTTTTTGTCGCGATTCGGCCAATCAGAATTAAGAACCACAATTATCTCACGTTAATAAATTGCGCCTGCCACAGTCAATCTGAGCATATACAGTCAGGTCCAGAAATATTGGGACATCGACACAATTCTAACATCTTTGGCTCTATACACCACCACAATGGAGTTGGAATGAAACAAACACAATGTGCTTTAACTGCAGACTGTCAGCTTTAATTTGAGAGTTGACAGCAACAGATTACAAATGCAAATAGCACACTTGAAATGAACTCTGGGCCTTTTATCTGCACATTGTAATTGGGGTAATGAGGGAATATCACACACCTGGCCATGGAACAGCTGAGAAGCCAATTGTCCCATTACCTTCGGTCCCTTAACAAGTGGGGGGCACATCTGCAAACTGCTGTAAGTCCTACACCGTTCACCTGAGTTGGATGTACATACCCTCAAATTAAAGCTGACAGTCTGCAGTTAAAGCACATTGTGTTTGTTTTGTTGTTGTTGTTTCACATCTCCATTGTGGTGGTGTATAGAGCCAAAGATGTTAGAATTGTGTCGATGTCCCAATATTTCTGGACCTGACTGTATGCTGCAGCAATAATACATGCGCACACACAACTTCTCCATTTTATTGGTTTGGTATGAGTTGAATGGGAACTATACTTTGCTGCGTTATTTTTTATGGGCTGATGTATTTGGGGTTCGCCAGGTTGTTCAGATTTGCCATTAACACCAGCTTTTTGGAGTTGCTAAAATTATGCACACAAAGGCTATGCAGTAATTACCGCTAATAGATTGTAATACCATCTGCGTACCAGCGCACATTTGCATTTGCGCTCACAATGTTAAGTATAGGACGCGCACAGTACAGTAAGCTCGCGCAGTGTTCGCGCAGGTTCACCCGCGGTAGACGATTGCGTGAGTTGTTGCGCTATGTAATACGGCATCCGGCGCAAATAGGTTTACCCCTCGCGTTAATTTTTTTTGCGCCGGCGCAAACGTTTACGTGAAGATTGTAATTTAGCCCAATATCGGCTGTGGAGTCCAATGGTAATGTCTCTACCCTTCGACCGTGGAGTCGAAAGTCAAAATTCCATTTAGCACATCCCTCCAATACAACTGTGAAGCAGCAAGTCTCGACTTGACGAGAAGTGGGTTCAACATAACCACAAGGTCGCTGCTCTACAATCATGGAAACATGACCTGATCCTACTCAGAAGACTCCACCAGCGAGTGTCCTTGGGCAAGACCTCTAATACGGATGCACCTACCTTACATCTATGAGATGTACAACTATTTTGTAAGTTCCCTTGGGAACAGGGTCCCCTGAATCAGGCCATATCATCCATGTGTGGTATTCTAATGTATTAACTCCTTGTACACTGATCTTGTAAAGCACTGCAGAATTTGTGGTGCTATATAAATATAGGATAATAGAAAAGTTGAGTGTTTACTGCTAAACAAAAAGACAGAATAAATACAAATAATTGGGCATCTGCCCTGTTAAGGGGGGAAAGGAGGATTTTTTTTTTTTTTTTTTAATTCTTTATTTAGAAATTTCAAATAGGGCCACATGTCGACCAACAAGAAAGCAGCCACACAGGGCTGTGATATCAACTGTCGTAAAGCATTATATAGATAAGAAATAAAAAATAAATAGACGTATTGAAACATCTGCAGGCGCCAAAGGCAATGCCATCATAAGGGGGGGGGGGGAGAAAAGGCCTGAAACCTAAAGGGAAAAGGGGAGCATAAGACACTTCCAAAATCCCATACAGCAATACAGGCAATGAGGAGGGGGGGGGGGTTATCAAAGTGGCTCACAACACAATCCCCGAATCCATCTAAATAGCTCCTCAAACTATATAAAAATAAAAATTAAAAAACAACAGAGAAAGAGAGGGGGTCTTCCTATAACTTTCCGAGCAGCAAAAGACATCAGATAAACAACGAAACATGAGTCAAAATGCAAAACCATGAACTAAAAAGAACGCATTGAAAAAGAGGCGGCTTCTCGTAAAGGTGTTGTGCAAACAAGTCAGAGATTCCCATCACCTAAGTTCTCAGCCCGGGGAGACGAGCGCTCCATCCGGCGCAAAACCTGCCCCCAGTAAAACAGACCAGGCCTCGGCCGGGTCCGAGATTACATACGACATTTTGTTATGGGTAACCACTAATGAGCCGGCTGGACCCCAGCGGTACCGGACCCCTTTATGCCTGAGGAAAGTTGTCACCTCGCGATATCTGCGGCGCGCCATCAGCGTTGCGAAGGGCAGGTCGTGAAATAATTTCAGGGTTACTCCATCGAATAGGACATCAGCTCGCGCCCCCGGCGCTGTCATGATCCGTGTTTTGGCTGCCACATCTGCTGTGACCGCGATCACATCTCTCGGGGCATCCCGTGGGGCCTCAGCAGCCTTGCGAATGCGGTAAACCGTGCTAAACACCTCCGGGGTGTCAGGCGGATCCTCCAAAACCTGGCGTGCCAGACTATTAGTGTACGAGAGTAAGTCCGCTGGAGTAACCGACTCGGGAACTCCCCGGACACGGACATTACGCCGACGGTGCCGGGACTCCAGAGCCTCCACTGAGCGTGTCAAAACCTCCACCTGAGACCTGAGAGCAGTCACCTGTGCCGACAATACCGTCTGTTCTTCTGCCAACTCCACATTCTGAGCCTGAACCGCCACCATCTGTTAGCGCACCTCCTTTACCTCAGAGCGCACGTTAGATAATTCGGTCAGCCATATTGATTTGATCTCCGCTATGAAGTTTCTATAGTCCTGCATCGTAGTGGGGCGCATGTCATCTGGGGCAGCCGCAGGGGTCCCGGCAGAGCTTGGAGGCGTTGCTGCACCCAATAGAGAGCCAGTCTCCCCTGGGGTATCCGATATCCGCTGCGGTTGTAGGGCTCCCTCTTGTTGCGGGCCGTCCGTCCGTCGTGTCAGGTCCTCTGCATACGACATTAGCGTATCAGCCTCTGAGCCACCTGCGGAGGGCTCCGTAGCCGTGGCCTCAGGTAACTCCGCTGCCAAGGCCTTTTTCCTCTTTTTCTGCGCTCTCTTGCGTGCAGCGGCACTCATAGTCATTGGATTCTTGTCCCGGGACGTCTCGGCGGGCCAATCGGGCCCCCGTCCGTTGTGCCAGGAGCAGTCTTCCTCCTCAGAGGAGTCATACCCCATGGGCAGGAGGGAAGAGGGGGGTATAACTGTTGCAGAGCGTCTATAATTCAGTGAATCTCTAATGTCCGCCTGTCTGGTGTCCACCAACCTGCGCTGTGGAAGTGTTTTCAACTTCTTCCCCATGCTCAGTCGACAGTAAAGTCTCTCCAGCCAGGAATCAGGTACGATATGGCCTCCAGGAAACACCCCAGGCTCCACAAGATGGCCGCCGCAACTAGGCCGCACCAGGCCCGAAGGTCCAGGAAGTCAGATGGGGGCGATAAAACGCTTGGAAATCAGCGGCGCCGTGAGCACCACACAGTCCACTCGTCCTGGGGGCCCTCAGCAGATCAAAATCGGACGGTTCAGACACTGTAATTGTGACCCGGTATAGGGTAAACAGCGGAGCTCCTCTAACATGCGTCTGCTCCCGTCCGCCGCTAGCCACGCCCCCCGTTTTTTTTTTTTTTTTACATAGTGTCCCTTTTAATGGTTTCCCCAGATAAAGATTTCATATTTAGATTAGCCTCAATTTCATCATTATCGATGTCCAGTTTAATCGATTTAATCACTCATTTGGAGAACATTAATGATTTTATTTAATTAAAACAATATGTAGCCTATATATTCTTTTATTTGCTTAAACATCAATGTTTGTTAAAGAAGTGGTTCGTTTTCATATTGGTGCTTCTCCAAGAGTTGTTTAATTCAGGCCTTGCATTTCTTTGTTGCTTTGCTAAGGCTTTTAAAGGGACTTTGTTATACATATACTGGCATTTTTGGCGCCTAAATGCATAATGGCAACTTTTTGTTTAGCCATTCTTTTCCTATTTCTAGTTCACTTAGGCTGGGTCAGACAAGCGCACGACGTGCGCCCGTACTGACGTGCCTTCCGGCGTCCATCGAAGCGTTGTGACGCTGCGTCGGGGCTGGCCACACTCTGTTGCGTGTGCACGAATTGCGACTGCGGTCGTGCAGCAAGCCTCCCCGTCGAAGCGCTAGGCGCACGTTCAACAGGGCTGCAAAGCGCGATCTTCGGAAGGAGGATCGAGCCTTGCAGCGCTGAGCGCACTAACTGCCCTCAGCGAGGTGACCAGACAGGCGTAGAGTAGAAAGAACGTCCACTCTCACGGACATTCCTTCTGGTCTTAAAAATGGTCGTCTGACTCCCCGGCCTGATCTATCCCTAAGGCCCCGTTCACACTGTGCGATTTGAAATTCGCGTGACTTTCTGCACGATTTTCATTTTTGCAACATGGTGCGATAATGTCGCGCGACATTGCTGTTTTGTGCGATTTTTGCAAAGCACCACCAATACAAATCGCAAAATCGCAGATAGCAAATCGCAAAAAAAGGGTCATGTACCAGCGTCATGCTTCTGCGACACGCGACATTGCGCGGCAAGATGTGAACAGCTCCATTGGAGAAGCTACATAGTGTGACGTCGCGCGGATTTTGCTGCGACGTCGCGGCAAAATCCGCGCGATAAATCGCACAGCAGTGTGAACGGGGCCTTAGTCAGGGGATGAGGGGGGGATACCTGCATGTCCTGCCAGGAGATCTCTTCATCTCCATGGGAGGCAGCCCTCACTACTGCTACATCTTTCTCCTTACCTACGACAGCATGCCTGCCAGGCATTTACTGGCCATAGGGGCTCCCTGGAGATTCCCGGTGGGCTGATGGCTCAATGGGGGCTGAGCCTGGGCCTGGCCGCCGGCTGAGCCTGGTGGTGCCTTTTTTTTAAAAATCATTTTAGATTTTGCAAAAACACTTTTTTTAATTTTTTATTTTAAAGATCCTTTTGTATTTTATTATACATTTTTTGTTAAGACTTTTTAATTTTGTATTTTTTTAATGGACCTTTTTTATTAAACACATTTTTATCAATTTAAGCTCCTATTGGGAGAATAGGAGACTTCCAGTTCAGAGGAATTTTCCAATGCCGATTCGGTGCAATGCAGTGGTTATTGGTGCTATTCAGCAGTTTTCGCTGACGTCCGATAACTGTTTCGGCGACTCCGTTTCCAGCAAAACACGGTGAACATTCATTAAATAATGAATTTACTGTAATTTCGGCGAAATGGAATCACCGAAGTACGGCGAAACACAAAGCACTGAAATTGCACGCAGTTTAAAATAACATATGTTTTCATTTCATTAAATGCCAAAATATCCAAACAAAATCTCTAGCTCTGGCCCATAGAGATCTTAATCTGACCCTGCGTGTTTGCATATTGGAGAGGGCTGGTCTGGATGAGGTCCAGGGCCGCTCTTTTGTCCCAGTCCAGCCCTGATGCCTGCCCTTAAATCACTTCCATATGACCCTTGCCTGGCAGCTGAGCAGAGGGTAGGAGGTGCTGCGAATTTGTCAGCAGCCTGATGTTAATGCAGTGTGTAAATTTAAGCAGAGGGATATGTAAATCCAGATAAATAAATGCTGAACCATGAGGACAATTACTACAAAAAAGTAAAATTTTGACACTGCTAATCTGCTGAACCCATAATCGATCGATTCCCTAGTAATAACCACTTCAATCTTTTCCCTGTACAATGGTACAGAGCTTTCAGAGCTTTCTTTGTACTCTTTCTTTGTACTTGTTTCTGTGAGCGTAGGAGCTGCTCCCACTATACAAATTTCTCCTTTTGACTTTAGGATGTCTTTCGGTTTTTTTTTGTTGTTTTTTTGCCGTTGTAAAATGAGGTGTGTCTGACTTGGTATGGTTTTGTTGGAGATTATTGACTTCTTTAATAGGTCAGGGATATATTAATTATGACGCATATTTTTCTTATTGTTGATATACATAGATATATATATATTATTGACAGTGCCTCCAATACCAGTGGTATAAATTGGTATTTAACCCCTAAGATAGGGATTAATAACCAATCAATGAATATACGTCTTAACAAATATATGGCGCGTTATCCCGAGTTCTTTTGATGCTCTCTAGATATTTTTAAACACAATAAAATCAATAAAGATATGAGACTGCGTAACGGTAAAACAATTCAAACCAAAATTTATTTACACGTCAAGTTTCATACAATCGTATGTTATCAACGGATTTGCAAAATACAATTTACAAGTGGTTATAGATCGTGATTAGTAGCGATACTGTGACACGCAATAATCTAATGGACAGATATTTTAGGTTTATAGACCGCACCACAGATATACACGCCTCAATTCTTAAACACCAAGCTCTATTCTATTCACTTAAACCTTTCCCATTATAAACCAATCCTCCACCTGGCTAAGATAAACACTCAGTTACTGGGCATCACCTGCAGCACAATTTATTATTGTGGGGGGCCTATTCACTAAATGCAACTTCCTTCAGGGAGATACATAACACACTCGGTAGGGACACTATCTCTTCCACAGATCAATCACAGCACTTCATTCGATATACGTTTACCCAACGCTTCTTATTGACTTACGGTACATGCATTCATTCGGAAGGGCTGCAAGATGGATATGGAAGGAGTTATGCTAGGTTATGAGTGGGGCGGACGGCACTTGACATATAAAAGCTATTTCACGGTCCCAGCGTATCTCACTATAGGTATATAATTGATATTTTTAGATGTCCACAAACAGTATTCTCGGAATATAAATAATTTCACTAAATTATGGCTCAAATATGCAGCCGGTAATAGTTTCTCCTTAGCAGTCGTCTGCAGGGGACTGGAAGGTGGAATGACTATTCTGATTATTAGGCTCAAACAGCAAAATAATTCATTTATATTCCTTTAGTTTGTGATGGACATCTAAAATCAGGATTATGCAATTAGAAAATAGATATCATATTATTCAGGCATACCTTACCATCTGGTTAGTGAAGATAGAGTGGTGGAAGATTAGGGTGTGGTCGGTCTTAAAGGGGCGGCCGATGATAATTGCCTTTCTTCCCTCCAAGCGTCCCTCAGGTCTCTCCCCCTCAGGTCTCTCCCCAAGCTTTTCTCAGTCCCCTTTGCTCTGGAGTGTCCCCTCTATATAGTGGTCTTCCGCCCAGTTTTAGATCTAGCCCATCACTATGTGGCCTCATTTGATTGGAGGATATATATTCATCAACTCCAGGGGTCTGTCCAGGTGTTATGTTACCTGGCCAGCAGATGGCGCTCTCAGATCAACCATCAACCTTCTGCAGGAATTAATTTATGGGCTTGGCCAATCTTTTACTGGTTTGGGGTGGTTTTATTCCTATATCCCGGGACTCCATAGATTTTATTAACAAATTAAAATTTATTTCTATTGTGGCATCTCATCCCCCTTTACTTATATCCACAGGGATGTGTATGTGAGGGGCCATACAATCATTCATTCGTGGTATCGTTTTTAACAGTCACACGTTACCCGACTTAATTGGTTTCATGCGGATTAGTACACCAGACATTTGTGATGATCAACTAAATGTGGTAGGGCCTCTGTTTTTATAAGATGCTAAAATTATCAGTTCTAACTAATAAATATTCTCATACCATATAGTACATATTGCCGAATAGCAAGCTGGTTTACCCAAGCCATTTAACCTTCTTTGGGTTTTTTTTTCTTTATTGGGCAACCTATTGTTCCATGTTTACGTGGTCTTGTAGAGTTTTGATGTGACGAAATAAACACAATACTGAGATATCTATCTTAGTTGTCATTGTGTTCCCTTACTTTTAAACCATTTGATCTAAACCTGTTTGGTTGTAACAAATAAATAAAATAAACAGAGTCCATTAGACTGTCTTTGATCAATGTTAAATGTCCTTTCTTGTATGCGTAACACTAACGAGTTTAGCTTGTCTCTTGTTCTTGTTATATATTAACGACGCAGACAAGTTGTTCGTGTGGCGCAATTCCTGGCCCCAAATTTAAACATTCCTGCGTTATAGAAATTTTATATCTAAAAAGGTCTGACAAATCCCCCTTTTCAATATCTACTCATCCAGATTCATGAGTAGGAATTGACATGGACCAATTGGATAGGAAATTTTACATCTGTATGGTAGCTTTAGTCTTTAAGAAGTTGTTAGGCATCGACTCCATGCAATAATTGGTGCAGAAGAAAAAAAATTGGTAAATGCATGATGGGTTCTCACGACCATCCCCCTTTTGTGGTTCCCCCATTTCTTTTACGAACGGGGTAATCTGAGGGTGAATCAATGAACTCCAGTTGATGAAAAATGGGTTTGAATCAAGCAGTGTTTTCCCCGGGTAAAGACCTTTCAAGCGAAACATCTTGTGGCTTGTTGATCTTCTCATCTATGGAGGTTGATTTTCAAATAACCAATAATGCACTTGTCGTCATCCTTCCGTTTCTTTGGGTATCCTTTATGACAGGGTGCTCCCATGACTTTCTGTCACTTCCAGCATGGCTGCTCCTGACATCTGAGTCTTTAGGACACGTCTCCATGCGAGTGACCAATTGTCACTTTACTCATCTTATCTTTCTAAAATGAGATGAACTTCATAAGAATTGATATACACAACATGTAAATATTTAGGTTAACACTTCATCTATGTGACTTTAGGATCATGGTAAATGGAAACGGGTAATCTTCCCCATTTCTGATTTATTCCATGCTTTCCCTTAGATGCAGCGCGGCATTTATTTTAATTTTAATGCATTTCATCAATACAGTGACACATAGATTATTAACCCTTTCAATTCTTGCGAGCCATTAAGTATATCATCCCCTTTTGTGGGCTTGCTTTCCTAATAGGGGACTGAATAGGATATCGCCCTGTAGAGATATATATATATGTATTTATATATATATATATTTCCTACAAATTTAATTTCTTTGACCGTATTAACGGGTTAAAACCAGTGATTGGATTCGTCCTTCCCACGAGGTTTACTCCTGCAATCATGCAGTTATCGTAGGGATTTATTATAACAGACCCTGTTAATACCTGTTTCTAACCTCCGAGGGCAACTCCATGAACTGGTGTTGAAAATCACTTTACCTGGGGTAGGGAGATTCTCATCCTTACCCACCGTACAGAGAACCTTAGGTTTCTTGTAGGCTAATGCGCAACGGGTAGCTGGCTCTCCATCGGGGCATCTGGCTACGACGATCTCCTGAGAGTCGGTTGCGGTTAATGGCCTGTTTATATCAGAGGGACTAGAAGTAGGCTGAAAAATAGGAGAGTGGTTAGCATCAAACAGCAGAAATCCCCTTTACATACTTTTAGATTCCTTATTAATATGTAGACCTGGGGATTAAATGGTGTTAGGTTGTGCCACCTATGCTATTTCATTCAGTTGTTCCCTCTGATTCAATAACATCTGAGGTGTTATTGATCCTGTGGCCCTTGGGTGGCCACTGGATTTATCCTAAAGAGTTATCAGGCCGCTGTGCCCATACATACTCGGTGATCTTCACCAATTGTTCAGCTAATTGATATAACCGGTATTCTAATTGGTTTATCGGTCATTCTGATAATTTCGTTTAAGGTATCTATTTCTGCGGATCCTATTACGCTCTGGCCTAGAATTATTTGATGTGTCAGAATCAGCATTACTACTTCTGTCTGACGGTGTGATCTGGGCCTGGGGTCTCCTGTCTGACCTCCCCTTCTATTTTCAGGGACTCTAACGCGAGGGGGTGACCTACCTATTTGAGGGGGATCATCACTTTGAGGAGAATCACTAGATTGGGGATACCTATTTCTTTGGGCAGGCCTAGGCCCTTGGGCATATTCCCTGTGACTATTGTGCGGTCGTGGCCATTGCTCATACATTCTGCAGTCATTGGGTGACCTCTGCTCCCCACTTCTTGGTGGTGCGGGGCAGGCGTGACCCTGGGGTTCCTATCTGGATTATTCCCTCTTACCACTCAGCATATGATTTCCTCCTGGCAACATATACCTGGGAGGCATCCTGATATTGCTTAGGGGCAGCTTGGCTTGTGGTATGGGCCCTTTTATCCGTCCTATGACTCCCATGACTGGCCTCGATAGATGGCTGGACCTGCACTTTTATAGGCCTTGAAGGGATCCCCCTTTCGCCCTGTTTAACATCATCGGCGGGGCCACTTACAGAATCTACCCCACTGTCTTTGGCATGCTCTTTTAAATGAGGGCCAGCATCAGGCTTATGGTCAGATGAAACAGTTTCTGTTTGTCTACCCTTTACCTGGGATATGGAGTCGATCCGGGCTTTTAGTACCTTCAAGGTTTCCAGTGAGCATTGAATTTCATCTGTGTCAGTTTCAACACTCTCATCACTGCTTGACACCTCGGACTCACTTGAAAGCATTATTTCTTGCTTATAGCCATACAGTTTCTGCTCTAAATTAGAACATTTCTCTTTAAAACTGTTTAATTCAACACAACTCTCTTTATATACAGCTTGTAAGCTTTGGAGTTGTTCTTGCAGTTTCTGGCTATGTTCGTTTAAAGTAATTATTTCTGTACTGGCATTCTCAGGTTTGTCTGTTAAATCATTACCATTTTCTATTTTTGCATTTAAGTTAGCGATGGTCTTCATCATGGCAACCTTTTGTTTTGTGTTTTGTTTATCCAATGCACAACACAAATACATTATGGAGGGCCATGATTCCATTATAATACAATCCCTTCTTTGCTTGTTGTTTGTGTTTAAAAACAAATTCAAGAACGTACGCAACATCATTCTTTGTCCCATATTGTCCTAGTGTACAAGATTTTGGGCGCGGTCTTTGATAGTATTCACAAATACAATCAGATCGGTTTCAATATGCAATGACTCTGAGATATGTTCTACCACTTCAAATATTGCCATCTGTCTTCCTGCTTCTATAAGACTCGATGAGAGATTTCCTCCTGGCTATCAGTATCTGAATCGGACATGTTTCTGTATTACAGCAATCAGATAACAATGCTTTAAACAGGTATCCACAGCCAACAACAAACGTTACGTGATTACCACTGTTTTAATCCAATATCTTAATCTGCTACTTAACGACCAGCAAATTTATGTTACTTTCACAAATACTTGATCTGGCGCTCACAACCACTAACTTGCTCTCTTACTTGATAGATAAACTTGATTTTATTGTGAAAAATTACTTTAGCATCACAACAGTGCAACCTCCAAATATCTTAGATAAACTTGATTTTATTGTGAAAAATTACTTTAGCATCTCAGCAGTGCCTCCAATATGTTGGAGATTATTGACTTCTTTAATAGGTCAGGGATATATTAATTATGACGCATATTTTTCTTATTGTTGATATACATAGATATATATATATTATTGACAGTGCCTCCAATACCAGTGGTATAAATTGGTATTTAACCCCTAAGATAGGGATTAATAACCAATCAATGAATATACGTCTTAACAAATATATGGCGCGTTATCCGAGTTCTTTTGATGCTCTCTAGATATTTTTAAACACAATAAAATCAATAAAGATATGAGACTGCGTAACGGTAAAACAATTCAAACCAAAATTTATTTACACGTCAAGTTTCATACAATCGTATGTTATCAACGGATTTGCAAAATACAATTTACAAGTGGTTATAGATCGTGATTAGTAGCGATACTGTGACACGCAATAATCTAATGGACAGATATTTTAGGTTTATAGACCGCACCACAGATATACACGCCTCAATTCTTAAACACCAAGCTCTATTCTATTCACTTAAACCTTTCCCATTATAAACCAATCCTCCACCTGGCTAAGATAAACACTCAGTTACTGGGCATCACCTGCAGCACAATTTATTATTGTGGGGGCCTATTCACTAAATGCAACTTCCTTCAGGGAGATACATAACACACTCGGTAGGGACACTATCTCTTCCACAGATCAATCACAGCACTTCATTCGATATACGTTTACCCAACGCTTCTTATGACTTACGGTACATGCATTCATTCGGAAGGGCTGCAAGATGGATATGGAAGGAGTTATGCTAGGTTATGAGTGGGGCGGACGGCACTTGACATATAAAAGCTATTTCACGGTCCCAGCGTATCTCACTATAGGTATATAATTGATATTTTTAGATGTCCACAAACAGTATTCTCGGAATATAAATAATTTCACTAAATTATGGCTCAAATATGCAGCCGGTAATAGTTTCTCCCTTAGCAGTCGTCTGCAGGGGACTGGAAGGTGGAATGACTATTCTGATTATTAGGCTCAAACAGCAAAATAATTCATTTATATTCCTTTAGTTTGTGATGGACATCTAAAATCAGGACTATGCAATTAGAAAATAGATATCATATTATTCAGGCATACCTTACCATCTGGTTAGTGAAGATAGAGTGGTGGAAGATTAGGGTGTGGTCGGTCTTAAAGGGGCGGCCGATGATAATTGCCTTTCTTCCCTCCAAGCGTCCCTCAGGTCTCTCCCCCTCAGGTCTCTCCCCAAGCTTTTCTCAGTCCCCTTTGCTCTGGAGTGTCCCCTCTATATAGTGGTCTTCCGCCCAGTTTTAGATCTAGCCCATCACTATGTGGCCTCATTTGATTGGAGGATATATATTCATCAACTCCAGGGGTCTGTCCAGGTGTTATGTTACCTGGCCAGCAGATGGCGCTCTCAGATCAACCATCAACCTTCTGCAGGAATTAATTTATGGGCTTGGCCAATCTTTTACTGGTTTGGGGTGGTTTTATTCCTATATCCCGGGACTCCATAGATTTTATTAACAAATTAAAATTTTATTTTCTATTGTGGCATCTCATCCCCCTTTACTTATATCCACAGGGATGTGTATGTGAGGGGCCATACAATCATTCATTCGTGGTATCGTTTTTAACAGTCACACGTTACCCGACTTAATTGGTTTCATGCGGATTAGTACACCAGACATTTGTGATGATCAACTAAATGTGGTAGGGCCTCTGTTTTTATAAGATGCTAAAATTATCAGTTCTAACTAATAAATATTCTCATACCATATAGTACATATTGCCGAATAGCAAGCTGGTTTACCCAAGCCATTTAACCTTCTTTGGGTTTTTTTTTCTTTATTGGGCAACCTATTGTTCCATGTTTACGTGGTTTTGTAGAGTTTTGATGTGACGAAATAAACACAATACTGAGATATCTATCTTAGTTGTCATTGTGTTCCCTTACTTTTAAACCATTTGATCTAAACCCTGTTTGGTTGTAACAAATAAATAAAATAAACAGAGTCCATTAGACTGTCTTTGATCAATGTTAAATGTCCTTTCTTGTATGCGTAACACTAACGAGTTTAGCTTGTCTCTTGTTCTTGTTATATATTAACGACGCAGACAAGTTGTTCGTGTGGCGCAATTCCTGGCCCCAAATTTAAACATTCCTGCGTTATAGAAATTTTATATCTAAAAAGGTCTGACAGTTTAATGTGTATGTCAACCAGCAGACTAAAACCTGATTGTTTAAACCTCTTGTGAAAGTATTAGTAGTAAAATATGTCCACCTAATGCTGTTTCAATAATTAATACTTATTCACAAATCTAGCATCTGAACAGCAGTTAAGGATTTTGGACAATATAGACGTGGAAAAAAAGGAACACATATATGAGATTTTTTATTTTTTTTAGTCAATAATTTTTGCCTAAAACCTGCCATTCCTCTTCACTTCCAGACCGTTCACAGAATGGTGTATGAGTGTGACACTAACACGCTGTTGTTCTGCTCTCTGCTTAGGCACAATTCTTGATCATCTCGTGGGAGAGGATATAATGGCTGATTATCTGCTATATATGCTGAACCAAAATAATCTGTACAGGTGAGCGTGGCCCTTCTAATTTGACATTTTTGTTTTCCTCATCCGTAGTCTTAAGTATTATTTGCTATAATATTCCCATAACACTGCAGTCCTTTTTAATAACATACTGTAGTAAAGTAACTAGACTGTAAGCTCCTATGAGCAGGACCCTCTACACCTGGTGTTTCCATCATATGTCCATTTATCTGTATCTTGTTCTTTTTGGTTATTGTAATGCGCTTTGGAAACTGGTGGCGCTATGTTGATGATGATAATAGAGACAAAATAAATACAACGTACCCAGTAATAGAAAAAATAAACGTTTGCGTGTTACCAGTTGATATGTCTAATTTATGGAAGCCATGCAATAGTTTTCTCATGTGGGGTTGAGGGCAAAGCAACTTCAGTTATTTTCCTGGTGTAAATCTACAATTAAAACCGAACTAGGACTAGCAATAAAAAGAGTGTTTATAGAGACTACTTCTGATATGCCCAAAACGAAACAATCACATCCAGATCTATGCAAATAACCTCCCTACTGAGAACGTACTGAGCCGGTAAACACTTTGGAATGCAATTTGGATGGATAAACAGGATTCTCAGTTGAAGAATATTTATTTTTCACCTAAGAATCCTCAATATTCTGTCCTTTTGAGAGATGCCTCAGTATTCTTTCATCCATTGTGAAGCTTCAATATTTCGGCTTTGCCTGAGAAACTTCAGGATTCAGTTTTCATCCACGAAGCTTCCAAAGTCATTCTTCAGATCAGAAGTCTTGATGTCTTCACCCAGCCTAGAAGGTCTTACTCAAGAAGCCTCAGTATCTGTTGTTGGTCAAGAAGCCTCAGTGGCATTAAAACTACCAAAACGTGCCAAGTATGGTACGTTCTCTGAGTGCCAAAGAAACTAAATACAACCAGTGGATAATGGAAAATATCAGCACTCCGTAAATTTTGCTAATCTCGCACAACAAACATGGCAGTCATTCTGTTTCCCCCTGTCGATTTCATCACTTCTGATAGAAGTTTATTTCTTCCAGATATGTCTGCCACTTTTTAGGTCGGGGCCAGAAAAGTGCACTAGGTGCATCCATACTAACGTGCCTCCCGGCGGCCGTCGCAGCGTTGTGACGCTCTGGTGGGGCCGGTCACACGCTGTAGTGTGCACACGAATTGCGCACGCTACAAGCGGACGTGCAGAAAGACTCCCCGTCAAACCGCTAGATGCGTGTTGGACAGGGCTGCAAAGTGCGATCCTCCATAAGGGGAATCGAGCTTTGCAGCAATGAGCGGACGAACTGCTCTCGGCGAGGTGGCCAGAAGGGCATCAGAGTGGAAGACGTCCACTCTCACGGGCGTTTTTTCCGCTCTCCAAGATGCTCATCTGACCCCGGCCTTAGACTACAATTCTTAGAAATAATTTAGCAACCCTTAGACATTTTGGAATATGTAGTTTTTCCGCTGCTGAACAGTCAGCTGTCCATTATATGGCTCTTCAAAATGTTCTCACGTTGTTCCCTTTTAGGGGTGGGAGTATAAAAGGGAGAAAAGAGGAATAGCTTCATTCATGGTGATTGCACGCTATGTACTGGAAACTTTGGCAGTTAAGAATGATGACACATCTAGCAATCTGTACTAATTAGATTGCAAACTGTTACCTTCTCCTTGCCATGAAGGAGATATTTATATAGTCTGTTATAAACGCAGAACGCATGAGCATTCACTGGTTCTTTAAATTACTCCCTATTTTTCAGTTATGTGGAGAAATATGCGCTTGATGGGCCATGCCAAGACATTGAGAGCTTGTTGAAAAAAATCGCAATCAAGCTGGGGAAGACTCAGAAGGTTAAGGCCATCACAGGAATTGGTAGGTACAAGCCTTTAAAATTATTATTATTCTTTATTTATATAGCGCCAGCATATTCCGCAGCGCTGTACAATGGGCGCAATATAGACAGGGTTACAATACACTGAACAACAATTGACAAACCGGTACAATAGTAAATGAGGGCCCTATTCTCGTGGGAACTCACAATCTAGAATGGTTGGGGGTGGAAACAGGAGGAGAGGAATGCAAGGAGACAGTGATGGACTGGTTGCGTCAGTAAGGTGTATCAGTGAGTCGGGTGGTAGGCTTGCCTGAATAGGAATGTCTTTAGGGAAAAGTCTGACTGTACGAGGAGGAGCGTCCCAGAGGATGGGGGCTGCGTGTCAGAAAAGAATCTAAATCTTGCATTGTTTGAGTTGCTTATTTATAAAACTGCGATGAGCAAAACATATATACAAGGTGTGTATCTCTTATCTAAAACTCCTCCATGTCCTGAAATCCGGAAACCTTTTGAGTGCTGACAAGACACCAAAAGTGCAAAATTCCACACTCGCTGCATGTGAAGGAGGACAAAATTATTTTAAAAATTCTTGTTTAGGCTTGGGTCCATCTACAAAATATTTCGTTATTATATGGAAATATTTCAAGATCCAGTCAACCAAACCTTTTAGGAGGTGATTTTAAAAAGTATATTTAAGTAAAATATTACATGTAAACTAAGAATGTGTTGCCGACTGGGTGGAGTAGAGGTAACATCACTGCTCTGCGTGGAGAGAGCCTGTGGAGACATGGGTTCGATCCCGGCCAGAGCACCTCTCCAGTAAGCGTCCTTGGGCAAGACACCTAACGGTACATACTCGCCACCCAGGACATACTTGAAAACGAGAGAAATCTCAATGTATCCTTCCTGGTAAAATCCTTTCTCAAAAAAAAATAATAATATAGTATGAATAATTATTACACATTTAATACCATTCCAGGTTTCTGGTGAATTCACGTTTGCCTCATCCCCATTGTTTTATGTTTTGTATTATGAAGCAATTTGTCAAGCTCAATAAGGGTTATTCAATAAGTGACGAACTTGCCACTGAATTGCACCGAACAGTAAATTTCACCATACGGTGCAATTTCGTGGCAGTTTAGGTATTCAGAAAGCTGTCAATTCGCCAGATATTGGCCAATTGCCAGCGACATATTTTTCAGTTCCCCACAATTTGGCGATCTTCAGCGGTAGTGAAATTGTCCCATAGAAATGGTTAGAGAGCGCCGAAATGCACAGATTTTTGGTGGTTCAGTTCGACAGGTTAAACCCCTAACCAACTGCTGACGTACCATGTACGTTCGATCGGGAGGTTCTTCTTAGACCCAGCGGACGTGCATAGTACGTCAGGGTCTCCTAACCTCCCTCCCACCCGATACTCTCCTTCCTCACTGGGCTCCTGTGGCAGGCTGGATGCCTGCCCTACCTTTTCAGAGGGCCCAGCAGGTGCGTGATGACGTCATCACCAGCCCCCCCCCCCTCCCGGCACCTGCAGTGACAATGTGGAAGGGGAGGGGGTGGCTCATTTGGAGCCCTCTATCTCCCCAACGGTTAATGCTACCATAAAACAAATTGCACCGCTGGAAAGGGGAGAGTCTCCCCTTTCCAGCGGTGCAATCATTAACCCCTTCGTCACCGAATCGCGATTCAAACCCGGAGGTGGCTGACATCTTGGATGTCAGCCAAGCCCTCGGGGTCACCCCCACCCACTGACATCCTCGCCATATGTGTAAGGATGTCAGTAGGCCAGTTAACCCTCTAGCTGCCAAATGGAGATGGGGGTGATCCTTTTGGATCCCCCGTATCTCCTGGTCCGTGGCAGCTCGAGGGTCATGGTTTATATCATGAGAGAGGCTTGATCATGGCCTTTCCAATGATGCCAAACATGACCAGGTTTGTTTAAAAAAAATAATAATAATAATAATAATAATAAAAAAGTTTTTTATTTATTTATCTGGGGTGGTTTAGTTAAATAGGACTTAAGCTGGCATCTAAAAATGATGCGCATAAAACGGCCAAAATGAGCTCAGCGCACAGAGGTGAACTGGCTCAGCACTGAAGTGGTTAAAATTGTATTTCTGTAACGACTGTAAAACTTTCAGTGCTCTTGAACCCAGGACATACTTGAAAACGAGAGAAACCGCAATGTATCCTTCCTGGTAACTAACTTTGCAAATAAACAAAATGCAAAATCATGTAATAATTGGGTATAACCAGGTCTCTTTTGGCAGTTGTAGATTTTGGGGATTACATTTTGAAAAAGTGTTTGCTTTTCCCCCTTTTTCATCATATTTCAGATTCCTTTTTTTTGTAGTAGATTATGCGATATGATGGAAATAATGGTATTTTTAGAAACCTTGAGTTCAAGTTTTAAAGCTGTTCTGTTGTTCATATCCTGGATGTTTTGTACAATTTCTCTGTTTCAGGTAATGTGAATATAACTGTGCCTAACTACTCTGCTGCTGCTTACGATTTTATCCGGTCATATCGCAGAGGGGAATTTGGACAAATGACTTTGGACTGAGGAGGCAGACAAACCCTGGCGAAAATCAGAGATCTTTAAAATGGAACCTACAAAATAGAAAGTTATGATCTGAACTCTAAGATTGGTGAATCGCAGAAATAAGGAGTTCCGCACAAAACCTTTCTTCCCTTTTGTATCGCTTTCTTATCCCCTACGGTCTTTTTTGTGCCATTGTTTTAAATGGTAACAAAACAAGCGTTTCTTATATAAATATACACAAATTCTCAGTGTTTCTGCGGGGTAATTGGTTTATTTGAATATACAACTGAAGTGATACAGATGGCTTGATGAATGTGTTTATATAAATATACAAACTTTGTGAATTCTGTAGCTAAGAAAGCATAGACTTTAAAGAACATAAAGGAAACCAATCCTAATTCTCAGTGAAAAGACATGACTACTTTTTCAGGTATCGTTGGAACAGCACTGCTTCAGTGAATTAAAGGGACATTAACACCAAAAAATGAGGTGTCGTTATTGTGTTTATTTTATATTGCTGGTATCTTTACATGTGCTTTGTTTTTCTCTTGTTTAGTTAAGAAAATATTTTACTCAATATGTGTCACTGAGTGCATCCATTTTGTGATCTCTTGTGTTGTAAACTGCCACCACACCCCCTATATCTTTACCTCAGTCTTGCTCCTCACTCTGTGGCATTGGCCATGTAATGGAGTCTATGGGTCCTTCACTGACTCAAATAATTGTATTACGTGGGCTGTATTCAAAGGACATCACCGGGGGTAGATTAGATGTCTTTTAAGCTCCCCGTCATCTCTCATGCAGCTGCCATCTCTTATCTCAGCCTCAAGAACAATACCCCTCTGCCACCTTTTCTAAACATTCCCTCCCCCGCCTCATTAACTGTTAATTAATGTAGATTAACTAAAAAAAAAGAGCCACAAAGTAAAGTTTTTGGTAAATGTTGCATCATGGGAAAAATACAGCAAATGGAAACGAGCGATCAAAACCTTACTGTTAGGTCTGAACGGCTCTCCTTTCCCATCTCTATTCTCCATGTGTGTCCCCCCCCATCTCCGTTACCTGTCAGGATTTTCTGTACCCAGGCATTGATGAGCACGCGCTTGGGCAAAATGAGACACAGACACAACTTGCCATGTCCTTCAAACTGAAACTGTATTCATCAACAGTCAGGAGTATATATGCCTTTACATACAAAATGGAGGAGCTGATGTGATAACCAATCAGAGACTTCCACGTGTACACAATGTCACAGAGAAACAGGTTATAAGGAATTTGCCTCAGGGTATTGCCGGGTGTGGTCTCCTATACAGTAGAGCAGGATTTAACAGGCACAAGGGAGGTTGGGACAGATGGCCTGAGGACAATTGGGGGAGAAGCAAGCAATGAATTGAAGATTTCAATTACTTATAATTTTGGATATAAAATCCCTTACAATCCCTTCTTTTGTCACAAAAAGTGACAACCAATAAATACAAAATATAAGGTTAGAATAGTGTCAATGGGATAGTTCACTTGGGGTTCTTCCCATACAAATCATTCGTGGGTCCAAAGGACCGTCGGCTTCCCTTCCAGGATCAGGACCTGGTCAGGCGTCGCACTATATAGGGGAAAGCAAGCAGGGGTGCAGTATGGGTCAGGGTTCGCAGGAGGGAATAACATTTCACTATAACCATATTACCTTGTACATAATTACTAGGAAAAGCAAAAGCATTATTATACTTGGTACTATGTTAAGGATTTTCATCCCCAAGGAACCGAACCATGAACCCAGACCAAATAATGCAGTCAAATCCATCAGACACTTAGTCCATGGGTTCTAGTTAAATTCTAATTCCCAAATAAATTCCACTAAACAAGAAAAGAATGATTTACGTAACCTAATTTTAGTAAAAAGTAAGCATTGATACTAATTGTCATGAGTCAGATCTTTATCTTTGTTTCCTCGTACTAAGATTCACTCCACAAACTTCATACATGCACCTACTCACAGAAGATGCATTCTCATTCTCCTAATTCAGCCTTATCTAAGGGAGTTATCGTAACAAAAATGAGGACACAGTCTTATTGAAGAAAAGAGGAAAAATATTGTTGTTTCCCAGTGTAGGCAATTTTGAGTTTCAGAGTGGAGTCTTTGAGGGTGGATACTCAGCAGTCAGGAGAAGGTGGCATCGACATCAAACCAGCAGTATGTCCTTATCTGTACTGGGCGGACAATCGGCTCTCGGTGACATCAAATTGTGAGTTCATAATCCTCATAGTGACCGTGTGTGTCATGGAAACGAGAGGACCTGAGCTCCCACTGGAACTCTCTAGGTAGTGGTCTTTGTATGTTGGCCGTGCCTCACCTGTGATCTGTCCACAATCCACTCAGGACTCAGTCAGCGGGTACTTGATGACTGTCAGGCTCTTGGTAAAAATGATGATGATGAAAACAATGGCAAACGCCAACATAGCAAAAGGAAAACCGTTGGGGACAGACTGAGAGGGGACAAGTAAACAGATTCACTCATCTTGCAGACAACCACACAACTGCAACAGAGACGAGCATGTTAGTGTAGCAAAAGTAAACCCAGATACTATACACTGATAATTTCCCAAGAAGGCCAATAAAAACCCAAACCTCCCTCAGGATATGGACCTCATGCAGCCTCTTTTGTATATAACCCACAGGGTCATACTACATCTGACTCAGTTTATTATAAAAAAGTATATGCGAAACTCTAGCCCGAAGACCAGCCACCGTGCGCCCTACACCCATTTAGTAACAAAATATCTCTATACACTTCTGTTCTTGTTTAGTGGTCAATTAAGCAAAACATTTCCAATAAAATTCCATCAAAATATATGGTAAATATAATCAGCAACCAAATAATTCTCAATATAACCAACTGAAATCTTCCCGCAATTCCTTCCTTTACACCTGGTTTATATAAAGAATTTAGTCATTTTAGGTGTAACATTAAGTTAAAGCTATTAATTCATTATCGCTGAGATCACCATTAGACGTATTAAAACATTATATTTTATTCACAGTAATGGGACTAGTTTAACCACCTGGTTAATAATATATTCTATTCTATTTAATGCTGGATGTATTGTTATAAGACTATTTTGGACAGCTAATTTAAAAGACCATTATGATTTCCTGAGTACGTTATTGAAAATACTCTAACTCCAGTTTTAATTGAATGTGACCTGCACTATCATAAATATATCAGGGCATTTACTTACTCCTGAAAAATAAGAATTGTGATCACATAATAATATACGATACGAAATGTTAGAATACAAAGTATTCATCACTTAGAACAAACATTCAGGTATCTGGCGTAGAATATCCGTCTGAGAACAGCAAAGGGATGATTCTTCTGAACATTAAGATGTAAAGTTCTGTGTTTTTCTTTTTTTCATATTAATTTAAGATGAAATACAACTCCTTTTGTTAGAATGTTTTATTGCCCGGTGTCTGGTAAACTCTGTCATTGATCTTGGTATCCGGTAAAGGAAGCGGAACATTGCAATGTGTAATGATGAT
The DNA here is from genome assembly GCA_009667805.1 of Leptobrachium leishanense. Lineage (NCBI taxonomy): Eukaryota > Metazoa > Chordata > Amphibia > Anura > Megophryidae > Leptobrachium > Leptobrachium leishanense. The sequence goes on along the minus strand of CM019068.1, from coordinate 91,989,988 downwards.
GTGTGTTTGAGTAAATTTCCTTCAATTTCAATAGCTATATCGATATTGGTATCAAATTAATGATCTTCCATCTAGCTTGATCAGCATCAGCTGCAATGAGCGTTGGCATGCGTTACTCGGGCAATTTTCACCTAAATTAAAGAGCCTTGAAAAAATGTTAATAACCTGTCAGGGTTTAAAACTTGCAACGTTAAAAACTTACATGGTTAACACTTACATGTTTTTCTTTACAGCCATAATGATATATTTAAACTTGTAACGTTCAGCAAAGGCACTTCCATAGTGTGCCAATATCTCTCTAAGAATGACATACAATAGACAAGGAAGAAACTAGACAAGCCGGATGAAACAAAAGTCGAACATAGCAAAAAACGACTTCCTTGACTATTCACTCCTCATTCACCTTCAATCACCTTCCATCACTTTCTATTCACCTTCAATCACCTTCCATCACTTTCTATTCACCTTCAATCACCTTCCATCACTTTCTATTCACCTTCAATCACCTTCCATCACTTTCTATTCACTGGCTTCCGTCATGTTCGTCACTCACAGCCAGACACTGATCGCCTTCTATCAACATTCACAAATACTTTAAATTTTCTAAAAACTTCACAAACCTTAACAAAAATAAAAGGAAGCATCAACCCCCCCCCCTCCTCTCTTTCTCAGAGCGGTAGGGGTAAGTGGAAGTTAATGCAGCTGATCTCGGTAGGCCCACAATATCCCCCCTTTGGAAAAAGAGAGACCAAAGGAATCTTTTTCCAAATCATTATATTTCCGAAGAGATCAGCCTTGGTAAGGAGTTGTATTACACAAATATGCACGTTATTGATCTCTTGATCTATTGGATTTTTCTCTTCGTCCTGTAAAAGAAAGAAAATTAATTAATAAAATAAAAACACATTTCTACGTTTCCATATGTCTCCAAAATCATGCACAACACCAAACGCATATCTAGATAGTATGACTGCACGACTGTGATACGGATGCCCAGACACCACAAGACGTTCTACCATAGAACTGTACTCTGTATCTATAGGATCTTATCAGCTTGCAATGCAGGAGCAGGCGTGGCACTAGTGATGGTGGTCCAGAGAGCTCTTGGGACCCTTACTGATCCCTACAGATTGTCTTTTCCTTATTCTTGGTCCTGTGCTGTCCTAGCACAAGGACTATTCCTGACCTGGCCTCAGTTCTATGCTTCCCTAGCACAAGGACTGTTCCTGACCCGCCCTGACTTGTGCTACCCTAACACAAAGTCTAACAGAATAAACAAAATTATATAGAGGGGCAGTAATGTGTGTGAAGGTGTTTTCACTTTATCCCGTTTCCTGGCTTATGTTTCAGATGACAAGTTCTATAGCGCTGCAGAATGGGGAGACAGAATAACAAACATACACACGTGAAACTTCTGGGATTACTCATTCATTCATCTAATGCAGGGCTTGACAAATCCCAGACATCAGGTCGTAATGGCAACTAGAATTTGCACCTGGCACCTGGGCTTTTGCCAGCCCATTTACTGTTGGCAATTGGCTATAGGAATTTTAAATGCCTGTGCCGACGCCCTGGACATGCAGTTCTGTACAGCATCTGTCCAGCAGCTCTAGGGGTTTCAGCCACATGCTGTCAATTGCCCCACCCCACTTTCTCCCTGCACTTTCTGCTGGCTGTACATGCTGATGGGCTGGGACAGCTTCCCCCACTGCTCCCCCCACAGGTATAATACAGGGAGAGGGACATAGTCATTCTCTGTTCCCTCCTAACCCCAATAGTTCCTCACCCTAACCCCTTGCAGCTGCACCCTGCCAGGCCCAGTGATAGGAGTTGCTGGATCAGCGTGCCAACAAGAAGGGAGGGAGGGGCTGCGCTGCCTGCTTCTCTGCAGCCAGATGGCACAGGGGTCATTTGGAGCACTGCATCTCAGTTCCTGTGCATCGCACATGATCGATCAAGGTGACATTGGGAAGAGCAGAGCTTGGCCTTTCCAAAGATATCCAACATGACCATAACATTAAAATAAAAAATGTAATTTTTTCTTTTTACATGGAGCTAATGGCTCAAAAAAATGGGTTAACAGGTTATATATCACATTGTGTATTACTTTCATTTTTCCCTTTGGTTTAGCTGTACATATAAATGGTTACTGGGCAGGCTTCATTCCATACAGTATATATTTCAAGGGTTCCCTTGCAAATGGCATTTTAGGGGTTAATGGGAAGGCTATGTACCACACTGTTTTAATCACAATGTTTTCCCTTGGTTATATTGTGGCATGTTAGGGGTTAAAAGCAGTCACACATTTAAAATGGTTAGTTTCTAAATCTGTTTGCATGGCCACTACATAAACCTCAGAGCTTACACTCTATTTCGCCTACGCAGGAATAGAACCATGTTTAGAAATATTTCCTGACACTTTCTTTGCAAAGAAAGGCATTTTAATAGGACTGCAGCGATTTTAAGTAGACTGGTGAAAACACAGGCGTATTTAAACTCACTTATATTATGTCCAGTTATCAGGTACATATCCTCGCCATTTGTTTTGGTTCCGAATATCGTTTCAGGTGATAATCCTGCGCGATATGCCTTTTAAAATAGATTGCTTCGCATTAGATGAATTATGGGCACCAAAGGTTGCACAATTAATTCAGCACATGTTACTGACCGCATTAAGCACCGAGATGGCCACCAGCCCTTGGCTTAAAATGGCCGACACGTGGTCACCATGCTGCGTCCTAAAGTGGTGGACAGACGTGCTTGGAACAAGCAAAATTGTACAGAGCCCCAAATGCACTTGATAGCATCCAAAACAAAGCAATATCTGGTATTCAGGAAGGTTATATTGTAGCCCGACAAAAACAGATTCACTTTCAAGACGGCGCCGGACCGGGCACAAGTAAGGATTGTCAGAACACGAGTCTCTTCAGGAAAGGCAAACTTTATTGTGTCGTCACACAAGTGCCCACACAGGATTGAATCGCAAAGAGTGAGCCCCCCCTTTCACCCGTGCAAGGGATCTTATACCCAAAAATACGTAATTAGGTACATCCCAGTTAGCCCACCTCCCAATGACACTTTATTCCACCCCACGTGGGTTAATACCTCCCTTTGGCTAATACAAAGACATTCCATTAATTGGCTGTAAATTGGCAAACTTTGTGTTAGTTTCAGTAAATCATAATTAATTGCTCTTACTGTTCCGGGCTGCGCCCTCCTCCCTTGCGCCTACAATCACTTGTTACAGATGGCACCTGGCCTGATCTCTACTCCTTTGTCTTTCTGCGGGCCCCAACGACCTTGGAGGATCTACTTCACTTTTCTCCTCCGTGCCAGGAACAGCAGAGATCTTTCATAAAGCTTTAATTGCTTTTCTGCTAATCTAAACGCATTCCTAAATTTCTACGTATACCTCATTCTAGTTTCAGCTACAAACCTGCCTAGTTATATACAAGTGAACCAATATTCTGAACAAGATGGCCGCCTGTGTACAATGGCGGCCATCTTCCAGCCTATTTCCACTTCATTCCCCCCTTGGCTCAAGTGTCAGGATCTCTTCCTGGCACTTGTAGCCATTACACTCCACTATTCTGAAACTCCTTGTACTGGGGGGGGGGTTCTTTCACTGGGAACATACCCTGTGGGATTATCAGTGGTATCTTCTGTGTTTGTGTAGGTGTCAGTGCTGTTTTGCACAGTGGCCATAAACATAGCCCTATGCGGTATATCAGTATCCCTATAATCAAGATCACCACTATCATGAGTATCATGGATCCAATCCGTGAGATAAATCTCAAGATGGAACCAAACCATTCTCCCATTGCTCCAAACCCACGGAGCGGATTCCAGCCTTCGGCAGCAATCCTCCTGGCTATACCCTGCAACTGTGCTACCTTTTCTTGGTGATCTTGAATTACCTGGTAATAATCTGGGACTTCATGTGTAGTGTTTCTGATGAAGGTGCAACATTCATAGTGCATTGTCATTTCACACAATCCATTCAAGGCCGCACTGATCTGCTCAAGCGCCATATCATGTATCATCTGCACCTTTCGTAACTCACGCATTTCCAGATTCAGCAGCTGGATATCCATACTGGTTCTATTCAGAATCTCATCCATCAAATTGACATAGCTATTCAATCTCCTCATCATCTCTCCTCCCCATCCAGTCCATGCTGGCAACCATGTCCATATTCGATCCATCTTCGCGAACAACTCTCTCTTTGGTCTTTCAAACACCAGTGGGTACCTAGGGTGTAGTTCTGTGTCTGTGTTTGTGTCTTCTCCCCTTAGTCTCTGGATTGGGACCAGCTTAGCCAAATAACACATTCCCGTTATTGTTGGTGGTACCCATGTGTAACACACCCTTTCACAGCACACCTGGTACCCTCCTTTCACTATAAATGGTGATGAATGTAGTGTTCCCTTTGATATCTCTATCGCAAGTTGTCTCAGCCGTCTCATCATATCCACTGCACCCTGCCTCCCATTGGTCACATTCCTAATCACCGCCTCTTGGTCTCTAGTGAGTTGCCTGCATCGTATATATAAATAATTCGCCTTTTGTCCTGTTTTGAATATGTAAATGTATGATGTCCAGTTGAACTGACTTGAGTTACATAACCCACCCTCGTTATTTGTTTCTTTATCTGGTCCTAGTTGAAAACACCATTCTGGTGGATACACTGGTCCTATTATGGGGTACCCGGGACTGAATGATTCTGTCTTTTTCCTTGGTGCATCCACAGCATGTATTGTGACATTCCCTGATACAAACATACTCAAATTCATTGGAACAGAGGCAAATGGTATATGAATTGTCTCTGGGTGCAGTCTACTACACACCCAGCATGCGGTTTGCCCAGACTTTTTAGCATAGTCATATTTAAATTGCACAAGTAAATGTCCTCTTGGCAATATCTCGGATGAGACTTCTCGTCTTTGTCTCCACATGGTACGGTTCTCCATCACTGGGTGCGTACCATTCCAGATATGGGAAATATCCACTTTCCCCACATTGCCCGTACAATTAGAGCATGCTCCACGCGAGAGTCCATAAATCAAATTAGCAAGATATAAAATCAGCACCACAAATGCCCCGAATGTCAGAATTCCTTGGGCAATTCTTTTCACAGTCACATAAACCCAATCCCTCCCCACCGGAATTTCAAAAGTAAAAAAAACATTTCTGGATAATCAAGGGTGGGGGCCGGGCCCCTAAAAAGCACCCTGTGGGTATCCCCCGTTGGCGGGTGGTCAGGACCTGTGCCCATCAAAACACCCACTTGTTGATCCTCTGTATTATCTGGGTTAGGATCATTTAGGTGCTCATGGCTGTGGTCTTTGTCAGCTTCAGCCTCAGCGGGTTGGTCTCGTTGGTAACGACCTTCCATGCTGGTTCAGGACTGGCTGCAGCTGCTTTCACTCTGGAGTGATGTATCCACGGGACCACCTCGGCAACCTTTACTGCTGTGGGGGTTGATAACAGGACAAGATAAGGACCTCTCCATTTTGGACCTAGTGGATCACTTTTCCACTCTTTTACCCATACTGAGTCACCCGGACAATACTTATGCAGTGAAGGATACAGAAAATGCGGTATATTATCCCCCACCCAGTATTTAATTTCTGCATTGATTTACCCAGCATTACTACCTGATCATTTAGTTTAGTTTCTCCCAATGCCCGAAGGTCCCCCCTTAGTCCATTAATTAGAGGGGTTGGCCGTTCAAACATAAGTTCGTACGGACTTAGCTTCAATTGGGGGGTTGGTCTGCACCTAATGTGCAAAAGGACTATCGGCAGCAAGTCCAACCAGCTCAATGACGTCTCTTGGCACAGTTTGGACATCAAAGTCTTTAGGGTACGGTTCATTCTTTCAACTTTTCCCGAACTTTGGGGCCTGTAGGCGGTATGTAGCTTCCAGGTGATGCCCAGTAGCCGGCAAGTTGTTGCAAACAGTTCTGGATAAATGCAGGGCCATTGTCCGACCCTATCTCGAGTGGAAGTCCGTAACGTGGTATTATTTCTTTCATCAGGCTCTTTACCACTTCTGTAGTCTTTTCAGTTCTCGTTGGGAAGGCTTCTACCCATCCTGTCAAAGTGCACACCATCACTAGTAAATATTTGTATCCTCTGCAGGGTGGCAGCACTGTAAAGTCTATTTGTAATGATGCCATTGGGGATAGCCCGATGGGCCTGTTCTCAAAATAACAAATCTTGTCTGTCTTGTGAATCTCTTACTGCTGGTATAAAAAAAGTTCATTGCACTTTTCTTCATTCTTGGCAGTCTGTTCTTGATAAGGATCTCCTTGAGGAAGAACCTCACCAGTGGGACTTGATATTCTTCTGCTCCCAATTCTCCCAGACTGTGCAGTATTCGTGTGATTCGTAGATTATTGTGAGAATTGATTGTCAAAGTTTCAAAACGTGACGCGAAATTTTCTGCTCGTTCAACTTCAGTTATTTCTTTGTCTTCCTCCTCCCCACTATTTTTACGCCGAAGAATTTCAGAATCAGCTTGTAGGCTCTGCGCAGTCTTTGCTGAACTTCTGAGGTGTTAACCATTAGGCGTGTCTCTTGCGGACTTAGGGGAGTAGAGTAGAAATTTCGGCCTTGTGTCCGAGTTGGGAAAAGCCATTGGATATAATCATGATTGAGTTCTAACAGTTCATAATCATCTTGCCATGTGTGCCGTAACTCGCCGTGGGGTTCAAACTTTTTCAAAAGGTTGAGGTTCTTGCTTGCAGATCAGTACTGTAGCTTGATCTCCTGTTGGCGGTTTTGCAGCTGCTTTTGCGGCCTGGTCCGCGTCTGTTACCTTTTGGAATTTCATCATGACCTTTTTTTGGTGGCCACGGCAGTGCATGATGCTGACAGCACTTGGTTTCCATACCGCTTCCAGGAGGGCCGCGATTTCAGCTGCATATTTGATTTGTTGCCCTGAAGACGTAAGTAGGCCTCTCTCTTTGTAGAGTGCACCATGTGCATGGACTGTCATAAAGGCATACTTGGAATCTGTGTAGATATTTACTCTTTTGCCTTCAGAGATTTCAAGGGCTCTGGTTAAAGCTGTTATTTCGGCCAATTGTGCAGATGTATGGCCTGGCAGTGGCTTTGCTTCGATGACTTCTTCAGTTGAGACCACTGCATAGCCGGAGACTTTCTTCCCATCATCCATGTAGCTGCTTCCATCAGTGAAATAGCTGTAGATCGTATTTGTCTAGGGGTACGTCTTTCAAATCCGGCCTGCTACTGAACCAGTAACCTCCTTTCACATCCAGCAGAGCCTTGACAGCGTGGGGCACCTTGACATAAAGAACTTGTCCAAGGGTCAGCTTGTCTGCTTCTGCTATCAGCATTGCGGTGGCAGCCACTGCTTTCAGGCATGGGGGTAGGCCGCAGGCCACAGGGTCGAGTTGCTTGGAGAGGTAGGCCACAGGCCTCAGCCATGAGCCAAAAGTCTGGACCAATACTCCTGTTGCTGTTTGATTATATTCATGCACGAACAGCTGGAAGGGCTTGCTGTGATCTGGCAGGCCCAGTGCAGGAGCTTCCATCAGCAGAGTCTTTAATTTCTGGAACGCTGCTGTTTGCTCTTCTTTCCAATGAAAGGGATCTTGTTCCCCCCCCTTCGTGGCCTGATGAAGCGGCTTGGCAATATCTGCGAAGTTGGGGATCCACAGGCGGCAGAAGCCTGCAGCTCCCAAGAACTCACGGACTTGTCTCCTGGTCTTTGGTTGGGTATGCGGCACACTGCTTCTTTTCTTTCTGCCCTCAGTGCACGTTTGGTACCTGTTAACTGGAATCCCAGGTATTTTACACTGTGTTTGCATATTTGTGCTTTCTTTTTAGAAACTCTGTAACCTGCTTGGCTTTCTGTGGGATATAATATTGTCTTAGAGCCACCGGTGTTGCGCCGGGCTGTGATTCAACTCATCTGGGCGGGTTTTCCTCCGCCCACACCTCAGGAATTCCAAGGAGTAGTGCGTGCGGATCCGGCGTGGCAGACAGAGTAGGTGCCGTGCGCCATTCTTCCTCCTTTGACATAACTACTGCGATTTTCACAGAGAGGGGGTTGTGCGGGCTGGCTGGGTTATGCTGCCGAGCAAAGCTGCTATCCTCCGGCAGGTCTAATTGAGCGTGACCCCCGGGAAGGAACGTAATTTGGGCTTACAATTTGCAAAAGATATCCCGCCCCAGGAGCTGGATGGGACATTCGGGCATATACATATACACATTGTATAAACAATATTCTCAGAGATCTTTTCCCGTAGCCCAAAACAGACTCTTAATACCACATCCGAAAAAAAAAAAATCATTCCATCAAAAATTAAACAAAAACATACCTTTTAGAAACAGTAAAGAAAAACTACTTTAATTATTTCTCGAATTATTTTTCTTTTAATATTAATTTTCTAACCGTTTCATATATTTCAATTTAATCTTAGCTCTGAACAAAACTAAAACTTTCGGAATAATATTAACACAAAATATAAACATATATCTTGCACTCAACAGACTTCAGACAAATATTCTATTGTAACACACATTAAAATTAGCTAAACATAGTAATCCTTTTTTTTCTATTCCTCTTTACTTTGAATTCGCTGCACAGATACACAAAGGGTTATTCTTTCCAGCTATCAGAGAGCAAAGAAAAACAAACTGACTCCCTCCCCCTTCGCAAACAGTCTGTCAGAAAGGAGGGGGCCTATACACCAGGGAAGAGAGGAAAGAGAAAAAAAAAACAAAACAAGTACGAAGCCCAATCTCACAACCTCTCAGTCATTCTTACTTTTAATTGAACAGTTTAATAGATCAATTATAAACACAATCGGACAAAATCAGTCCGAATCACACACACAAGCCATACAGCACCGCAATCATCTCACTCCGTAAAATATTAATAATTTATATATGCTCCCATCGGGCATCTCAATCTTTTCTGGTGGAGCCTCTCTATCTCCTCCATTCGCTGCGCCCTGCTCTTCTTCCTCAGTCACACAGGACGGAGCAGAGGGAGCTGACCGAGACACAGCAGCTGCCCGCTCCCCCCTCTCGCCCGCGCAACCGCGGCACTCAAAACTTCCCTAGCTGCCCCATAACATAATAGATAGGACGGGGGTAAAACATCACTCTCTTCCGGTTGTTCTACTAACACCTCTCTCTCTCTCTCTCCATTATTTTGGGGGTCCTGCTTCTTATTTTTCCCCGCTATCATTATAAAATAACTCTTGTTTTTAATACAATATCTCCATATATCTATATACGGGTACTGTTCAGGATGTCCGTACTGCTCTGTGACTTGGGAATGTACCTTCTGTACCAACTCCGGGTCCATTGACCCCTGCTCTGGCCATCCTGGGACTAACAACGGCCACACAACTGTACACATTACTTTTAACTTCTCTTTTTTTAATTCTACACCATAGTCATGAGTTTTATATAATGCTTCGAAATTCCGCACCATATATTCTAGGGGCGTCTCACCCTCCTTCACCTTCTTGGGCTTAGATGACCCGTTACCCATTATTACTCTTGAAAACAGTACTCTTGCAATACAGATATATTATTTCAACAACAGTTAAAATCTACAGTCTGATACTTCAGTCAACAATTCATCCGTGTCTGCAGGCGCTTCCCCCTTCAGTAGCCGTCTGCAGTCGCCTGAGCCGGAAACGTACGTTCGGGGTCAAAACTCGTATTTGCTTCCTCGCGGAGCGAGTAGGCGCACGTTCACTCACAGCATTCGAGTCAATTCATTCACAACACATACCGTATCAGATGCTTTCATCACATAACAGAACATAAAACACTTCAACTCTTTTTACTAGCCGAGGGTGCATTCCCTCCTTTGTGGCTCCTTATACCCCGTAATTTGAACTTTAACTCTTGACTGCTTGTGACTATGTGCACCCCGTTCCTTATCTACACTTCCGTCTGCAATTCCAATCTGCCTTATGGATAATCTACCCACTCAGCACCACTATCTCTGCAGCTACCGCTGGCTCCACTATGAGCCCTTCTCACTACACGGCGTACACACTAGGCACTGACTCAGGCTCTCAGCCCAGTCACAGAAAATCCCTCCTCCTTTCCCTTTTACCCACGTGGTGAAGCTCTATTTACAAACACTGAATGACTTATGCAACTCCACGTGGCTACCTTCTCCCTCTCTTACAGAACTATACTTTGATTGGCATTCAATTCCCCCGAATCCAGACACCCGCTAGCCACTCTGGCTCCTTAGCAATGTCAGTGCTATCAGCGGCGGGCTAGATATGCCAATAGGATGGTGGCCATCGCATCTTCTTATCCGTCTATCTCAGTCAGACGTTTCCCTTAGATACCGGTATCTCCTTTAGACATACAAAACATAGAAGACACGTTACCTATCGCCGGCGCTGCTTGCTGTTTCCTCAGACTCAGTGGTGTCCCAGAGTTCCCGGGTCAGGGGTCCGTTTGGGACGAGACGAGGTCCACTGAACAGGAAATCCTGCTTGGCGCCTGCAGATGTCAGCTCACCTTCAACGGACGCCCAACCATCGGGATTCTCGCACCCGCTGCAGTCAAGCACTGCACTGTGTTCACAGCAGCCCGTTACTGTGTGCCCGGAAAGGGCCCGTATCCCGGCTCACGATGCCCCCAAAAATGTAGCCCGACAAAAACAGATTCACTTTCAAGACGGCGCCGGACCGGGCACAAGTAAGGATTGTCAGAACACGAGTCTCTTCAGGAAAGGCAAACTTTATTGTGTCGTCACACAAGTGCCCACACAGGATTGAATCGCAAAGAGTGAGCCCCCCTTTCACCCGTGCAAGGGATCTTATACCCAAAAATACGTAATTAGGTACATCCCAGTTAGCCCACCTCCCAATGACACTTTATTCCACCCCACGTGGGTTAATACCTCCCTTTGGCTAATACAAAGACATTCCATTAATTGGCTGTAAATTGGCAAACTTTGTGTTAGTTTCAGTAAATCATAATTAATTGCTCTTACTGTTCCGGGCTGCGCCCTCCTCCCTTGCGCCTACAATCACTTGTTACAGATGGCACCTGGCCTGATCTCTACTCCTTTGTCTTTCTGCGGGCCCCAACGACCTTGGAGGATCTACTTCGCTTTTCTCCTCCGTGCCAGGAACAGCAGAGATCTTTCATAAAGCTTTAATTGCTTTTCTGCTAATCTAAACGCATTCCTAAATTTCTACGTATACCTCATTCTAGTTTCAGCTACAAACCTGCCTAGTTATATACAAGTGAACCAATATTCTGAACAAGATGGCCGCCTGTGTACAATGGCGGCCATCTTCCAGCCTATTTCCACTTCATTATGTAAAAACAGAACTTATACAACACAATTTAGTCGCTAAGTCTCTGCAGCAATATTTAACCCCTTAGAGACCGCGGACGTACCATGTACGTCACGGCCGCGGGTCTCTTTTAGACCCGCTGACGTACATGGTACGTCCTGCGGTCTTTTGAGCGCTGGAAGCGATCGGATCGCTTCCAGCAGCTCAAACGCCATTGCAGGCTGCCTGGGAGTCCAGGTATCCATGCAATGGTGGTTAGAAGTGCCGGGGCACCTTGTGATCGCTCCCCGGGAGCAATCAACATCCGGTTTGACCGGAAAGGTGTCCCGCACTTCTAGAGAGCGCTGGAAGCGATCGGATCGCTTCCAGAAGCTCCAGGGCCATTGCACGCTGCCTGGGAGTCCAGGCATCCGTGCAATGGCGGACAGAAGTGCCGGGCCCCTTGTGATCGCTCCCCGGGAGCGATCAACATCCGGTTTGACCGGAAAGGTGCCCCGCACTTCTACAGAGCACTGGAAGTGATCGGTATCGCTTCCAGCTGCTCTGAGTATATTGCAGGGATGCCTCGACATCGAGGCATCCTTGCAATATGTTTACCTGCCGCCGGTCCGCTCAGTGATCGCTCCCCCCGAGCGATCACTTCCGGTAGCGGCAGGAAGTACTGAGTGCCACGAGGTATCGTGGCACTCAGTACAAAAAAGATCACATGAGTGATCAGGTGCTCTGCTGGGTGCCTCGAGGGATCAAGGCACCCAGCAGACTAAAAAAAAGTGTAAAAAAAGAAAAATAAATGAATGAAAATGAATAAAATAAAATAAATGTGATAGCCAAGATGGCGCTGCCCTTCTAAGGGCAGGGTCATCTTGGGGCTGTGTGGCATGTTCCTGGCCTGCCTCATCAGAGAGGCTGGCTAGCAACATCTAAGGCTGGGGTCAGACGAGCGTAGTGTTCACGTCCGTGATTGCGCCTAAAAGTACGTCCGTGATAGCATGACAGAAAGCCCATTGGAGCCTGACACATGAAGTACGTCCGCACTGAACTGCGGACGCATGACGGACGCTGCAAACGGACGTAGGTTAGGCAAGAACGTAATACTGCTAGAACGGACGTGCGGAGTGCGCCACGTTCATAACGTCTGCATAGCTTTGTGTGTGAGTGATGGAGCATGGTCAGACGGACTGCATTTATACGTCCAGCATTTTTGACGGACAGAATGTTTTTTCATTGTAATTTATTTTTCCCTCCTACATCCGTCAAAAATAACTTCAGTGAAAAAACGGACTGTGTGACCACTACTGCGTCATCCGTACTGACGATGTCCGTACTGCACGGACGTACAGTCCGTAGAAATCACGCTCGTCTGACCCTAGCCTAATCAGAAGTTATAAAAAATCTAAATAAAATTTCTAATTTGTCAGGTCAGGTCAATATTTTGTAAATATTGGCCGTGACCGCTGTGATTCTCCCTCCCTCTCCTCACTTGTGTTTTGGTGAGCGAGAGAGAGAGATCAGATTTGACAGGTTAGAGATTTTAGGTAGATTTAGTGAGATTAGAAAAATTGAGGCAGATTTAGAGGGATTTAGAGAAATTTAGGTGTTTATTTGTGTTTTCTTGTGAAACCCAACGGTTCTTCTAAGAACCAATAATCCGCTTATATATATAATAATTATAAAATTTTATAATCTATTATATATAATGTCTGAGAGGGTGTACAGCGCCGAGGAGGCATATGCCATCCTGGCGTCAGAATCTGAGGCATCTGCGTCGGACTCAGACCCAGATTTTGACCCCGCTAACTGCTCAGAGACCTCGCTAAATACATCATCTACGCTGGCTGATGTATCTCCTAGTGATGTTTCTGATGCAGATCCTGGGCCACCACCTGCCAGCAGGAGACGCACAGCTCCAGCTGAGGAGTGGGTAGTGCCTCATCGCCAGAGGCCAGATATCCCTCCTTTCACGGCAAATCCTGGCATCAATATTGATGTTGGGGTGTCAACATAACAAATATAAACAATTTTCTGGCAATAATTCAAACTGGGGTATGCGGTAGACCCAAAACCAAAGATAGGCCTAGCTGAAGAAATAATCTCAATTTCAACTCCAATGACAAAGTCATAAAAATTGTATTTGAACCTTCCCAAAATTCTGGCAAACCTATGCATGGGGGGCATGGGTGTACTCAGGAGACCTTGCAGAAAACAACCTGGAGAGTTTTCATGCAGTAACCGACAACAGTGTTTCCTAAATCACAGTCCAAAACTGATGTGGGTGTGAAAATGAAAAATGACCACCAAACAGTATCCAATTTGTTTGGAGCAAACGGTTGCATCCATGGCATAAAAACACTCCATTTACAATACTTTGGGATGTCAGCTTACCAAATATATGCACGTTCATAAAATTGGGGTATGTAAAAAGGCCCCTAAAAAGAAGATAAGCAAAGAAGATACTGTATGTCAAATTAGAAAATTAACAAGCACATGTCAAAAGATTGGTGAAGCACCCCAAAAACAACAGAACAAATCTATATATGGGTGGTATCACTTTAGGCTAGGGTCAGACGAGCGTGATTTCTACGGACTGTACGTCCGTGCAGTACGGACATCGTCAGTACGGATGACGCAGTAGTGGTCACACAGTCCGTTTTTTCACTGAAGTTATTTTTGACGGATGTAGGAGGGAAAAATGAATTACAATGAAAAAACATTCTGTCCGTCAAAAATGCTGGACGTATAAATGCAGTCCGTCTGACCTCGCTCCATCACTCACACACAAAGCTATGCAGACGTTGTGGACGTGGCGCACTCCGTACGTCCGTTCTAGCAGTATTACGTTCTTGCCTAACCTGCGTCCGTTTGCAGCGTCCGTCATGCGTCCGCAGTTCAGTGCGGACGTACTTCGTGTGTCAGGCTCCAATGGACTTTCTTTCATGCTATCACGGACGTACTTTTAGGCGCAATCACGGACGTGAACACTACGCTCGTCTGACAGCAGCCTTACTCAGAAGATGTTGCTGAACATATTTTGGGGTGTTTTTTGGCAGTAACCCATAACTGGATTTGACAATTCATGCCTAAAGTACAATGTGTGTGAAAAAATAACACAAAAAGTGACTACCTGAAAGTTTGACATAGAGCTAGTGCATGGAAAGTGTTAAAATACAACTCTTTGAAGTACCCTAGGGTGTGCCCTTTCTAAAAATATATGGTTTGATGGGGGTAAATTACTTTGGCCGGCTTCAAAAATGTCCCAAATAGGACATGGGTGCATGATGACGAAATGTGAAAATTCCAAGTTGGAAAACTGAAATGCGCACCCCCCAAATAAGGCCTATTAGCCCCCAAATGACCCGACATACCTATACATGGGTGGTATCAATTTACTCAGAAGATGTTGCTGAACATATTTTGGGGTGCTTTTTGGCAGTAAACCTTAAAGTTCACAGTACATGTATTCTTAAATTGCGTTCAAAAAAAAAAAATCACCAAAACTTTTTTTTTTCTCAAACTTTGGCATAGATTTGTGGTAAAATGGTTTGCATGGAAAGAGTCAAAATACCCCAAGTTTAATACCTTGATTTGTGTACTTTAAAAAAATATGTATATGTGGAGGGTTATTCAGGAGTTAGTGACAGATATCAGTGTTACAATGTCACTATCACTAGTTTTGAAAATAAACTCTTTGGAAATGACAAAGTGCTACTTGCACTTATTGTTGCATAAAATAAGGAAAAAAGCGAGGAATATGTAAACATTGGGTATTGCTAAACTCAGAACTAAATTTAAAAACTACTAAGGAATTAATTTTTTTTGACGGTGGTTGATACATAACAAATTTTGGGGGTCAAAGTTCGAAAAAGTGGTGTTTTTTCAATTTTTTTGTCATATTTCACAATGTTTTTTATAGTAAATTATATGAAATGACGAAAAAAATGGTATCTTTATAAAGTCCATTTAATGACGAGAAAAACAGTGTAAAATATGTGTGGGTTGCATAAACGAGTAAGAGGAAAATTTGTCCTAAACACTAACAGCGCAGAAACGTCAAAACAGCAGCGGTCACTAAAGGACGGATTTGTGTAAAACCGCCCGGTCACTAAGGGGTTAACTGCTAAATATAACACAATTCTATCTAAACCATTATGCAATAAAAGAAAATAAAAGCCATAAACTGTAAGTATATGCAATGTATAGATTTCATTTAATTCTCCCTGTGACACATAAAAGCTGACCCAGAGTATATCTTTTTTTTCTTTGTTTAAAGCTCAGCAATCCTTTTATATAACCCTGATGTTTATCTTTACAGATGCACAGCACAGGTTTACAGTTATGCCTCTCAGCTTTTGTCTCAAACTTAGATAAAGCATACAATACAGCGAGTGGAGACTGTTATATAGAACTGAGACTGTGTAGACGCAATATAGAGTATGCAGAGAGCACAGCATGCAGAACTGAGAGAGCAATAAGAAAAGCAGGTCATATTGCTGGAAATGTGCTGAGCTCCTTGTGCAGAGAGCATTTTATACAGAGCGCTGTATACACAGAACACAAAATACAGACTTAAGCTTTGGGTATGAATAGTCACCCTACTAATAACTTTTCTGAGGATTCTAAGATATTCACACATTTCAAACTGTAATATCACTGAGGTAGGCAGAGACAGGAGACTATCATTCACTTATTACCATAAGAAAAAACTGTCTTTTAAACTTCAAAGCAAATTTAAGCCCTGATCCAATACACCACATGATCCAATACACCACATGATCCAATATACCACATAGAAGGCACTTTCCATGATAGAGACTAGATGACAGAGAAATTAGAGGCTGCAGAGAGAGTTTTTTTGGAGGCATAGAGTTCAGGATCACAATACACAAGTAATCGAATACTTACCTGAGCATGTAATCCCACTTCTGACACCATTCTGTTAGGTCTGAACGGCTCTCCTTTCCCATCTCCATTCTCCATGTGTCCCCCCATCTCTGTTACCTGTCAGGATTTGCTGTACCCAGGCATTGATGACCGCGCGCTTGTGCAAAATGAGACACAGACACAACTTGCCATGTCCTTCAAACTGAAACTGTATTCATCAACAGTCAGGAGTACAGTGCTGTATTTTGGCCTAGGCCAACAAGGCCTAGGCCTAGGGCGGCACTTTCCAGGGGGCGGCGGCCCACACTGGTGGCCTCACCCCTAAAAAACAATTTTTTATTTTTTTTTACTGTTGCAAAGTATTTTGCCAGGAAGGATACATTGAGATTTCACTAATTTTCAAGTATGTCCTGGGTAGGCAAGGCCTAAGCTTTCACTTTTCAGGGGGCAGCAAAAAACCTCTCCACTAAATGGGTTACTCACAGAACACCGAAATGACGCCAACATTTTGGTGTTCTGTAGTTCCCTGCACTCCAGGGAATAAAATTTCCCCACCCTGCAGTGAATTCACCATTCACCGCAGGGTCCGCAAAGTGCGTGGAGTCGGCCGCTGAATGCTGCCACCGCAAACCCGTGGCCTGCTGTTTTCAAAAGAACTACTGAACGAAAATGTCTGGAATTTACATATAAGATCCTATGACTGATAATAAAAAGTTCTGTTACAGAAAAAAAAAAACGCTTTTAAAAGAACGGGGGGAAATTTTGCTGAAAAATTACTAAAAGGTACTAAAAAAAAATCAATAAAGACTTTTTACTGCAGATTAAAATAATAAATGGTTTATTAGATATTGCATAAAAAAGGGGAATATTTTTAACATTGAAACCTATGGGGTTCGACCTGAATAAACCTGCTGATTGAAAACACCGAACATCAGGGCATTTCACTGACATTTTTCTGCTGTTTGGTGTTCTCTGAATAGATTAATCATTACTTCTCTATGGGGATTTGCACTGCCTTCAAACAGCACCGTACTTGCTGGCAGTTCGCCAAACTTGTGTGTGAGCATATCACAGAACAGTGGTGTACTTAGGGGAGTGGCGGAGGGCGGGCCACCCCAGGTACCAGTGATTATTTGGGTGTCATTAGGGGGTACTAGGAGGTGCCACTGTCACTTTGTGTCAGCTTTGAGCTGTGTTCTCAAACCACGAGCAGCGGAGCAGGGCGTTTGCATACGGAATAAAATCGAATAGAATAAAAATCCCCCTCTGCTCCCTCCATAGCTCCTCCCCTGCCCCGCAGCAGCTCTAGGAGAGGGGAGGGGGATGTGATTTGTGTGCAGAGAGAGATGACCATAAATGGCAGGTAAAGGGGGGGTATCAGCAGAATATGAAGCCCTGTCTGCTTACTGCTGTTTAAAGTGGACCTTTCCTTAACCAGCACTGCAGTGATAGAAATTTGTCATTGAGCTGCCTGGCTCCTGGTGAGACTGTGTGCGTGCAGGTCACGCGGTCCGGCCAGTCAGTTGGTACTGAGTCTCAGTACCACCTGACTGGCTGAACCACTTGACACGCACGCAGCTGCCCGCCCTTTCGTTAACACGGACTCTCACTCTATTCTGGACTGAACACCCACCGGGAAGGGAATCAAAG
The DNA here is from genome assembly GCA_009667805.1 of Leptobrachium leishanense. NCBI lineage: Eukaryota > Metazoa > Chordata > Amphibia > Anura > Megophryidae > Leptobrachium > Leptobrachium leishanense. Next base: position 91,972,143 of record CM019068.1, on the reverse strand, counting down.
CCACGGTGCACCCTCTCGCAGTGGCACCCCACTGCTGACAAGATCGCTCCACGCACAGGCACAGCCGCGATCCTAACGTGGCCTGGAGGGACCTCCTGCTGACTCTGCACACAGCCCTACCGCAGACGGAGGCCGGTAAATATAGAATAAATAATTGCTGTCTGCTCATATTCACTCAATTTGCTGGGAGTTTTATTGCAGTGGATTCTGATGCACTCATACACACCGCACATTGCATTGCTGGGAGTTTTATTGCAGTGGATACTAATGCACTCATACACACCGCACATTGCATTGCTGTGAGTTTTATTGCTGTGAATTCTGATACGCTGACACACACACCGCACATTGCATTGCTGGGAGCTTTATTGCTGTGGATTGTGTGATACACACTGCATATTACTGTGAGTTTTATTGCCCTGGAGCTCTGGGATACGCTCATACACACTGCACATTACTGTGAGTTTTATTGCTGTGCAGTTCTGATATGCTCATACACAGTGCCCATTTCTGTGGGTTTTATTGCTGTGCAGCTCTGTGATACACTGATATGCAGTGCATGTTTCTGTGGATTTTATTGTTCAACCAATTAGAGCGGCTGTGATCCAGTATACTTGACATGCGTGGCTGTTCTTTGTAAAAATGCTTGAATTTAAACATTTCATAATTTTATTTATCTCAATAGATACATTTGAAATGGTATACAAAATATACAAGTAGGCACTTGGTATCCACTTTTAATATAAAGAGAGAAAAAGGCGGAGCTTTAAGAGGAAAAGGTGGAGCTTAAAGAGGAAGGGTGGGGATTAACCAGGAAGAGGTGTGCCCTTGACGGGAAGGGGTGCCTCAAATTTTAATTAGGGGGTGCACGAGTTTAGTCAGGCCTAGGGCAGCACAAAACCTAAATACACCACTGCAGGAGTATATATGCCTTTACATACAAAATGGAGGAGCTGATGTGATAACCAATCAGAGACTTCCACGTGTACACAATGTCACAGAGAAACAGGTTATAAGGAATTTGCCTCCGGGTATTGCCGGGTGGGGTCTCCCATAAAGTAGAGCAGTATTTTTTTACAAAGAAAAGACATTAACGAAATCAAACTGGTAAAGAAAAAGCCACGCAGGGCTTGCATAGTCTAGAACGAGTTAACATGCGAGATAACAGAAGAGTAACTAATAACAGGTCAAAATAAGTTGCTGGGACTTAGCGCTAAACCAGAAGGCAAAAATAAAAATGTCCGCAAGACTGCTACAGAGAACTCAGGGCTCAGTCCCGTTAGTAGAAACAAGTAGTCCAGAATATCCAGAGAACTCGTTAACAAGAATATAGAAAAATAAGAAAAAAGGTGGGGGGGATAAAATCGCGATCAGCCCGGCTGAACCTGCGTGATGTCCATCGGGATACCTGCTTTTTCCAGGGTGATCAAAGCCGTGTCGGGGTCGGTTATCGTATGAGGAATATTAGCGTGTGTCACAACAAGGGAGCCGGCGAGACCCCATCTATAGCGGATCCCTTTCCGTCGAAGGATAGCAGTAACGTCCCGGAACCTTCTGCGGGCCAGTAAGGTCAAGAATGGTAGGTCGTGATAAAGAGCGAGAGTAGAACCCTCGAACTGCACCGAATCTCGTGCGCCGGGTGCAGTCATGATCTTAACCTTCAGGGCAAACTCCCGGAATGCCACCACAACATCCCCAGATGCTCCCTTCGCAGACATCGCAGGTCTCCGGACCCTGTACACCGAACCGACGACATCAAGGGTATCAGAAGGCAGTCCAGCAACCTGGATAGCCAAGCGAGTCACATATGGCCGTAATTCCTCCGTTGATATCGAAGTCGGTATGCCCCTGACCCAGATATTACGACGTCGATGTCGAGCTTCAAGCGTTTCAACAGAACGGGATAGGATCTCAACCTGTGAGCGGAGCGTGGCCACCTGGCCAGACATAAGGGTCTGTTCCGTCGCCACCTCTGCAGTTTTAGCTTGAACTTCAACCACCTGAGCGCGGACCTCCTTCACCTCTGCACGAATCGCTGCCACCTCCGGTTTCCACATGTCCCGTATGTCATCTAAGAGTTTGCGTAGATCCCCTTTTGTTGAGGGTAGATGGTCATCTTCCTCATGTGTCTGAGCTACCTGCCGTAGGTCTCCAGGGTCGTTGGCTCTAACTCGGGTCCCTGACCCTTGCTGCTTTCGCATTGACCCGAGCTGTCATTCCGACATCGCGTTGCCATCAGCGGATAGTTGCCAATCGCTAACCGAGTCTTCCCCAGAGGAATCCCTAGTAGCCAGAGAAGATACTGAAGACGCTGCTAGTGCGGCCTTACGCTTCTTTTGTGCCCTCTTTTTTGCTGCTGCGGTCAGAAGCTGTTGTCCCTTCATCTGGGGCGGAGGGGTGATCCAGGACATCCCAGTATCTCCACCCTGGGGCCAGGCGCAGTCTTTCTCTCCGTCCGAGTCATAGCCCGGGGGGAAGGATGAAAAAATAGGCTCCCCTACCATAACATCCCGAATGTCCTGTTGGCGAGGACCTCCCTTCTGGATATGTCTTTTAGGCATATTTTACCCCTTCCAGCAGTATAGATCAGTACTCTGGGAAACTCCGCTGGCACGCACGAGGGTCTCCAAAATGGCCGCCGTCACCAGGCCCAAATCACCTCCGGGACCCAAATATCTCCCACGGAGCGCTTCAATGAAGGGCTGTTACATCCCTTGGGTCTCACCAGGACCTCCGGGGTCTGTTGGGATCTTTGTGTGAGCAAACGAGCGGGTAAATCTTAGTTGTAGCCGGAGCTGCATCAGAGCTGGACAAAAACGCGACCGCTCGTTGCCACGGCTAGCTCCGCCCCCCCAGTAGAGCAGGATTTAACAGGCACAAGGGAGGTTGGGACAGATGGCCTGAGGACAATTGGGGGAGAAGCAAGCAATGAATTGAAAATTTCAATTACTTATAATTTTGGATATAAAATCCCTTACACTTACTTTATTTCTCTTTTTTACGTGCAATTACTTCAAAGGAAGGGGAATAAAAGCAGCAAGTGTTTTATAAGGTGGTTTTATTTCTAATGCGCAAGTAATCAAGTTATATCTTATGTAAGTGGTAGTGTCCCTTTAAACGTGTGCTTTTTAAAGACTTTTTTAATTAAAAAAAATATATTTGTTTGCCTCTATGGCATGATCGCAAGACTGATTCAGTCTCACACATAATTACAAGTCATACCATAACCATAAGTCCACAAACGCATTAGCACAGGGTCTTAGCTTTTCCCTAGCGTGAGCTAAACAACCTTGTCCAGACTCCCACGGACAAGGTGATCTGTTAGTAGGTCGTCAGGCGTTGTCATTAGTGATGGCGATTTAGCGCAGACCAGTTGATAAGGCCCTCAGAGTATAAATATAGGAAATTACAATAGTAAAAAGAATAGAAACCTCAATGTTAAAATACATATCATCCCAGGTTCATTGGGATAAGTACTCCACAACACAGTGCCCCATAACAAGTGTCCTTCTATAGATTACAGGAAACCTACCCGGAGTATTGCAGTACGTACAGTATCTTGGAACTAGATTCCTCAGTTGTTTCTCCCCCCCTATTCTTTTACTTAGTGAGCGTGGACTAATCCATTCTATCTAACTCGCTAGTTAGTTTGGCCCAGTTCCATTTCCTGTTTAGCAAAGCTTCCTTCATTCTAACCTTGGAGGCTTGTATCATCCTGTTTATAACTGGGTAGTTGCAGTCTGTTCCACCTTACTCCCACAACAAAGCATACCAAGAGAAGCCCTCTCTACCCACGAGACACCTTTTATTTGCTGTTACTTTCTCTATAAAGTAAAGAAAATATATAAAGGGCTTTGTGTGCTTTCAAAAGAGGATGAGTTAAGCTATCTGACTTCAATCATATCCTGCATGTGACATTCACTTCTTGCATGTGACCCTGGGATTCCAGTGTTGCAATGTAGGCAGTTGTCCCATGTAAACACTTTGGTTAGGATGACTTATTATAAAAAATATATATGGCCATACTGTATTATTATGTTTTATTGGTTTAAAGAAGTACAGAAATACAGTAGTGAACACCTCACTGAAATCATAAGCGTAAAGGGTGGGGGGGGGAGAGGGTTGGGGATGGGGAAGGTTACAGTATGACCATATGTTGTTACTAAATCACCTGGAATTTGACTTCTCAGATTTGTAAGTCAGCACAAAATAAATTTATGACAGGGCCTGAGAAGCTATAGCCTTTGATAAAGCCTGCAGTTTTGTCCTCTGATATTAAGAAGCAGGTCTTATGATTGTCAGCCCTCATTATTCTTCTTTATTTATATAGCGCCAGCATATTCTGTAGTGCTGAACAATGGGCACAATATAGACATGGTTACAATATATTGAGACGGAACAACATTTTGACAAACCTGCACAGGAGGAAACGAGGGCCCTATTCCCGTGGGAATTTACAATCTAGAAGTGTTATGCGTGGAAACAGGAGGAGAGGACTGCAAGGTGAGAGTGATGGACTGATTGGGGCAGTGAGGTGTTTTAGTGAGTCGGGTGGTAGGCTTGCCTGAATAGGAATGTCTTAAGGGAGCGTTTTGAAGGAAGGGAAACTATTGCAACGTTTGATAGTACAAGGTAGAGCATTCCAGAGGATGGGGCTGTGCGTCAGTAATACTGCAGTCGATCATGGTGTAGCGCTGTTTAAAACTGTTTTGCTGCAATTACTCGGTTTTAGCCAGGTTTGAGGGAGACAAAAGCCATACGGACTATGCGGGACATAAACGAACTACAAGATCCATCAGGCTTTGCGGCGGAGACAGGAAGTGGGTGGGATAGAGGGGAAAGACATAAGCAGCCTCGTGCGGAGGAGCGCCAGTGTGAGTGGAGCAACGAAAGTCAGAGGACGCAAGTGAGACTGCCAGAGATCGAGACCAGGCCGGAGTGCAGACGCTACCTCGAGGGCGCTGGAGATTGGGACAGTAACTTGTGGAGGCATACCCATTACCGCTGAGAGGTTAGCGCAGAACTTCAGTTCCAGTTGGACCCCTTGTAAGGAGACCGCAATGATCCATAGGGAGTGCAGGTGGTAGGCCGTAGTTCTTGTGTTGGAGATCGGACGAGCAAGAAAGCGGATTCAGTGGCACAGAGTTCCGGAGGACAAGCGGAGAGACATCCTTGATCGGGCAGTGGGACAGGCTGTCCAACGGATGGGTGAGAGGCCTTACAGGCCGCAAGTCCGAGTATAACCCAGCACGCTGCATTACTGTTCAATTCTACAGGGCCCCAACGTGACTAGTCGAAGATTTGCTTATTACCTTCACTGGCCAGTCGAATACAGTACCAGGGTACATGAATCAATACACGTACACCTTTTTGAGACATTACACTCACGGGACTTACACTCCAGAACTGAGGGGGTTAATCCTTTTCCTTTTGCCGTGCGTGTTTTCCCGCATTACGAAATCCTGTCATTCATATACCGTATTTGCATTATATGTGTCACTTTATTGGGATCAGTAAAGTATATAATCTATAAAATCCACAACAGTGCTGGTGTATATTTATTCCCTAGTGCGGTGAGACTAACCCGAGGTTTATTCAGCGGCTCCTCCGGGAGTGATCACTACAATGGGAAGAGATGATGCAGGGAGAGGCCAGGCACAGGTTACTGTTTGACCTTAGGGAGAGCACTGGGGTGTATTTGGTGATTAATGAGGACAGGGAGTGGGGAGCTGAGTTAGAGTTTTGTAGGTCAGGGTAAGGATTTTGAATTTAATTCTACAGTGGAAGGAGAGCCAGTGAAGGTACTTGCAGAGACCTGGATGAGCCTGGCAGAGGCATTCAGAATTGATTGTAGACGGGAGAGAGGGAGGCCAGCTAGAAAATTATTACAATAGTCAAGTCAGGAGATTACAAGGGTGTGGAAGAGTTGCTTCATGGTGTCAGCGGTAAGAAATGGACGAATTCTGGAAATATGTAATTGGTAGCCGCAGGAGGAGGAAAGAGACTGGAATTGGGGGATGAAGGAAAGGGCAGAATCAAGTGTAACTCCGAGACAGTGAACCTGGCTTGATGAGGCGATAGTGATAACATCGACCATGATAGAGAGGAGGTGGGGAGGCATTAGAGGGAGGAATTAGTAGGAGCTCAGTAGGACATGTTAATCTTTAGGTGGTGAGAGGCCAGCCAGGAGGAAATGACCAGATAAACAGTCGTTGGCTTTAAAAAGGACTGGAGGAGAGAGATCAGGGGTGGAGAGATAGATCTGAGTATCATCAGAATAGAGATGGTAATTAAAGCCAAAGCCGTTAATGATTTTGCCCAAAGAGGAGGTGTAGATAAAGAGCAGAGGACCTAGGACCAGAGCCTTAAGGTACACCAACTGATCAAGGCATTGAAGAGGCGTTACCAGCGAATGACATTGAAGAGGCGTTACCAGCGAATGACACAGAGAATGACCTGTTAGACCGATAATAGTCAATCTAAGAGAGTGCAGAGTCTGTAGAAGGAGGGGGTGGTTGACCGTGTCAAAAGCAGCTGAGAGGTCAAGCAGGATGAGAATAGAATAGTGGTTGTGGTTTTTAGCAGTTAGGAGGTCATTGATGACTTTGGCAAGGGCAGTTTCGGTTGAGTGTAGGGGACGGAAGTCTGATTGCAGGGGGTCAAGTAGGGAATTACAGGACAGGAAAAGGGAGGGGCGGTTGAAAACTAAACGGAAGTAGGGGTACAGGCCGATAGTTGGAGGGAGAGTTTGGTCGAGGGAGGGTTTCTTTAGGATAGGGGGGTAACATGTACATGTTTGAACATGGATGGGAAGGAGCTGGTGGAGAGAGCTAGGTTGTGTGTGTGAGGGAGGAAGAGGAGAGTAGAGGTATTAGATGTGAGGGATTGGGGTCTAGCAGGCACGTAGTGAGGTGTCGGGAGGACAGTAAGGAATTTGACTTCCTCAGGGCCTGGGAGGAAGCAGCAGAGGGGGATTCTGGGAGTGAAGGTGGTGGATTATTGGTTTGTGTCAGGATGTTGCTTCTGATAGAGTTTTATTTAAGAAGTAATCTGCCAGGTTCTGAGTAGTAGAGAGTTTGCATCGAACATCGCATGTTGGATAGTTCACGAACTGCGAACATTTCTGCGTGTTCGTCTCGAGTTCGCCCACAATGCACCACTATGGACCACAATGCAGTTTTCCACTTCCCTGAAGCTTGTAATTGGCTAGAGCCTCGGACCTGACCTCAAGACAGGTGCAAGACTATGCCAATCACGGCTCAGAGTCCTGATTGGGCAAATTTTGCCCAATCACGGGCTCACAGAGCTAAGTCCCGCAGCACACTATATAAGGCTTTCAACCCAGCCCAGCCAGCACGTGTTTTTCTGCAGGAGTGAGAGGAGATTGTTCTGTCAGTGTGTCTTCTCACTGCCAGTGACAGCTATTGGGGGGTCTCAGTTGTTGCAGATATCTGGGAATTAGTGGAAAGTGTGTCTTCTCAGTCACTGACAGCAGCAATTTGGGGGGCTCACTTGTTGCAGATATCTGGGAATTGGTGGTGGAAAGTGTGTCTTCTCAGTCACTGACAGTCAACTATCAGGGGGTGTCACATATTTCCATAAAATTTCTGTGAATTGTAATCCGTGTCTTCTCAGTCACTGACAGTCAGCTATCGGGGCACTTGCTGCCACCAAAGGCACAATATTTGGGTGCACTGACACTGACGCCTATATTACCAGATTCATATTTTAATATTGGACCGCAGGGTCCAACCCTGCACTTTTCCACAATACCACAGACGAGCTACGGTGTGACGGCACTGTTGCCGACTCTAAAGGCCCAATTTTAATGCAGGCTTTGGATGAAAGTAACAATAGGTGCTTAAGTTTCACCATAATTAATTTAGCTAAAAAAAATCACTAAATTTGTTCTGCGTGTCCTAAAATGTCTCCTCTTTTCATACAGACTACCGCCCCAAGCAGTTGTTTATGGATAGATTAAAGGAAAAACATTTACCGTCATTTGAAATGTCATATTTTGGTTTTTACATATTTCTATACATCCGAAAAATCCGCCACTTCATGGGCAGGTTATGGGGACCTCCTAGGCACGATATTTTAAGGATTTTTTCGTTTTTATTTTTAACCCTTATTTCATGGAAAACTCACTGATCGTTTAAAAAATTTTTTCCTTGTTTCCTGTCCCCCAGGGCACTACCCGTACCTCCATACACCTTTTATGGCAAATATCTTGCATATGCCCTCTTGGAGGGCACTCTAAAAAACGAACGTTCGAGTCCCATTGACTTGCATTGGATTCGAACTATGTTCGCACGCGAACTTTGGGTATTGTTCGGGTTCGACGGCGAACTGAACTCGAGCGAGTTCGGCCCATCCCTAGTTCTGAGCACTAAAGGCAGATGAGGGGGAGGTGCGGGTGGGTAGAGGAAAGAGTTAAAAGTGTACCAGAGCCATTAGCTAGTCCGATCTGGTTTCAAAACACAAGTATCTTTTGCTGCTCACCCTTTTATATGGATTACAGCTCTAGATTGATGATCCTGTTCAGTGGCAGAACTACCAAGGTTGCAGCAGTCACACTTGTGAGCGCCACTGGAGGGGGGGCCAGGTGCTGGCGGCATGTTAATTAGGGGGCCTGGCCTAATTGCATTATTCTGGTGGCGGCCGCTATTATTTTCTAGACCTGGCTGCTGGCCAGAGAATCGAAGATGGGGGGCTGGTGACCCTCTCTGATGTCTGAGAGGGCGCGCTGGACGGCCGGCAGCCCTCATTGATGATGTCCCGCATCCATGAATGGGAGCAGTGCCATAACAGGCAGATCACCGCAGGGCAATCCTGGACACTCCACCCCCCCCTCAGGTATGTAGGCGAAGTAAGGGTCACACAAATCAAGAAGGGGAAGGTCTCCTATATTTGCATGCAGTTGTCCAGCAGTGGCCCGCACAAGGATTCCAAGCGGTGCAGTCGCCGCAGTCGTCAGAGGAGGACACACAGGCACCACCAGGCAATTGCTCGCATCATCAGGGGCAATCGCTGCCTGGGCAGATAACTCATGGCCATCCGGCAAGCACAGCTCACATGACATCTCTAGCGGCCAAGTGTCTGGTAGCAGCAAGTCATCAGGGTCTACATTCACAGCTCAGTGTTCACTCTCCCCTGCCAAGACCACACCGCCAGGCGCACCACTTCCTAGCAAGGCCTCCTCGGATGCAGACCCATATGGAGCCCCCAGTTCCTGGCAGGACCGAAGCGCGTCAGTCATGCAACGTAGGTCCTCTCTAGTCAGCGGATGCTCGTCCCCCTCCAGTAGTGTCATCAAATAAATATCCAGAACTGAATCGTGGCCCTCAAGGCATCATCGGGAGGGGGAGACGGAACATCCCACCGCCAATCCCGACACTACTCATCCACTCCCGTCGTTCGGACAGCTGAAAAGGCCAGGAGATGTGGACTTTCCATCTCCATAGCCCTCCTCACCATTTGGGGAGCTCAACAGGGAGCCGAAGGAGCGATGCAACATGGAGGAAGGCCGCAAGATGGCCTTTGGCCATGCACACCAGCCAGGAATCGTGGAGATACTCGTCTCAAATTCAGGATTAGACTGCCAGATGTCGCCCAAATGGCATAGGTGACAAAGGTAACACTACAGGACTAAGATGAGCGGCAGTTTACTCATATAGGTGGCAAATATTTACCAAAAATGGCCAGATCGGGACAGAGCCCAGACAGTCTATGTCCTCTCACCTCGATATCGGCCGCGGCCCCCAAAAACGATCATATTTTTAACATTGAATCCTATGGGATTCCCTTGTTTAAACCTGTCGAACTGAACCACCGAAAATCAGGTAATTTCACTCACATTTCACTGCAGGTTGGCGTTCTCTGAATAGATTAACCATTACTTCTCTATGGGACAATTTCACTGCCGTTGAAGGTTGCCGAATTGCGGCGATCCAGGGCAAACTGCTCTGCATTTTGCTGTCAGTTCGCCAGTATGTGGTGAATTGGCAGCTTTCTGAATAGATGAACTGCCATGAAATTGCACCGTACATTGAAAGTCACCATGCAGTGCTATTCGGTGGCATGTTCGCCGCTTATTGAATAACCGCTTAAGGCTAAGGTCAGACGATCGTCATTGGAGAGTGGAAGGAACGTCCGTGAGAGCAGACATTCCTTCCACTCGACGCCTGTCTGGCCACCTCGCTGAGTGCACTTAGTGGGCTCATCGCTGCAAAGCGCGATCCTCCTATGGAGAATTGCACGTTGCAGCCCCGTCAACGCACGTCCTAGCGCATCGACGGGGAGGCTTTGATAACGGATGCTTGTTGCGTGCATATTTCGTACACGCGCAGTGTGTGACCAACTCCGTTGCAGCATCACAACGCTGCGCCGCTAATCACGTCAGTACTGGCACACATAGAGCGCTCATCTGACGCGGCCCTAAGTATTGGATTGCAGCCATACAGCAGAAGCATAAACCAAATAGGGGGCTCTATTCCATAGTTGGTTCTAATGTTGTCTCTCGATAAGTAAGCATTGGTACTAGGAAAAGTAAGTTTACGCTAAACTGGGGTGAAACAGTTTTGCACTTTGCAGCTTGTGCGAGCTTACTGAACTTAAGCATCACTTAACATGGGGAGCGCGATATTTTTTTAGCATCTCAACAAGTGTTACAAAGTACAGTATTACAAATTATTCAATATACCTTCCGGATGCAAGCCAAAATTTTAGCAGCTTCTAAAAGCTGGTGTTAAATAATCTGCAAATGCAAAATTATTTAACCTCCCATGCGGTCTATTTATTCAGAAAAATCTTTGCTGAAAACAGTCAATTGTTTTTTTTGTTTTTTTTACCCCCCCCCCCCACCCCCGTAGCGGCATCCCGAGTGTGGCTCGGGGTTAAATTCCTATGTTGGAAGCAGTAACCCCGGGCAACACTCGGGATGCCGCTGGATACATCACCTCTCCCTGCGTTCCCTCGATGTCCCCAGCTGCCTCCTCCGGCGACCGCAACCTCATTACTTCCTGGTTTCCTCCTTGCGAGAAGGAATACAGGAAGTATGAGGTCGCGATCGCTGGAGGAGACTGCAGAGATCAGTGAGGGAGCGCACGGAGAGGTAATGTATGCAGCCCGAGTGTGTCTCGGGGTTACCGCTCTCAGCGGTGAAATTTAACCCTGAGACACACTCGGGAGCACCACCAGGGAGGTTAACACGCTAAACCCCCTTAAAAATTCCATACTCTCCTCTCATCCCACGGCGAAAAGGGTGGCTCAATCTGCCGCTTCCTCTTGCCGGGAGGAGAGTGAAACTGGGAACAAATAGTTCATAGTTTCCTTCCGTGATCACTCCATGGCACTGCGATCTCGCTGCCTTGAAGTGCAAGCTTCCATGGAGTCCTATGGACTACAAGAGTTGATAATAGCGTTGGCGTGGATATCAAGGAGGTTAGCGCCACGTTCCAGGGTGAGGTGCAGAGATCGCACCTTCCCTGGAATAGGACGTTAACATGGAGACGTTAAGGAAAAATGTGCAAGTGCAGATTTTCCTGTTTAACGCCTTCATGTTAGCGTCAACATTGGAATATTACCCATGGTGTTTTATCTCAATCAAGCTGCAACATTTCTGTTCTTACTGGGGAAAAAAAGGTGCCTTTTTATTTAAAGATGCTTGTCTTGCTAGCCATCACTGCTAGTTTCCATGGTGACAATGTAACCGCCACATAGAGTGGGATAACCTCTCAGAATGCTGTGTATCTCAATGTACTGGAAGGGGGGCTGGTTATGAAATGCTAGCATTATTTCCCAGAGCTAGCTAGTCTAACAGTGCTGACATTAAAAGCATGCATGGTTTCATTTAATCTCTGGGGTGGAGCCACCAGGGAAGAATAAAACCCATAGCCAGATCTCTATCAAACAGAAAAGGAGTGTGCACCCCCACGGTGACTACAGTGAGGGGAGGTGGATGTCGAAAGTGGTACATAGAGGAAAGAAATATACAGAAGAGGAGAGCTGGTGGTGGATTCTCTACCATTTCTTTCAGCTTGAGGTGAGATCTGTACTATGATTTTTGGTGTATATACATACACATATATATAACCTGCCTGTGGCATATATTGTACTCTACATATTTTTTAAGGATCCGTAATAGAAAGGTATCAATTGGGGGCACAAAGATTTTGTTTTTGGACAGTGCATTTGATAACAGCCTGCTTAAAGAGTAAATCCTGGATCAAGCTCTGAAGCTGTCAGTAATTGCCTGGAAGTAAAATACTCTGCCACTGTAAAAAAAAAAAAAACCTTTTCACTTTATTTGATGTAAGAATGCCAATTCTAGTCCTTTTAAAAGTAACCAAAACCTAAAATACCATATTCCTTAATAACAGTATCCTTAGCATTTAAATCGTGCTCGTGCCCTCCCTCCTCCCTAATCTAACTCTGAATTAATTCATCCACCATGCATTATTCATGTCTTTTCCAGCTGCCTTTGCCTGGCAAATCTGTCTGGAAATGACCCATTTTCTCTCACCGAGAACTGTATTCACAAGCCATCTTTTCTGCCATTTTTACACAAAGTCACAGAGCTGGTGTTGCTACATAGTAATCTCCTAAAAGCAATGAAATCGGTATGAGGCAAGGGCTTTCACAAATTTATAAAATGAGCATTAAAGAAGGGCTTTCACAGATTATGTGCATTAATTTATAACTCCTTTAAAGGCAGCATAAATCCGTGGCGCGATTGTCCTTTCATACTGACACATAATGGAAATGATATCATGGTTAGGAGGAGGATATTCCAGTCCTTCACATAACACAGGGCTTTTTTAGTAATGAAGTTGTCTTTTATCAACAGGAATGATGACATAATTGCAGAATTAACCCCTTAGTGACCGGGCGGTTTTACACAAATCCGTCCTTTAGTGACCGCTGCTGTTTTTACGTTTCTGCGTTGTTAGTGTTTAGGACAAATTTTCCTCTTACTCGTTTATGCAACCTACACATATTTTACACTGTTTTTCTCGTCATTAAATGGACTTTATAAAGATACCATTTTTTTCATCATTTCATATAATTTACTATAAAAAACATTGTGAAATATGACAAAAAAATTGAAAAAACACCACTTTTTTGAACTTTGACCCCCAAAATTTCTTATGTATCAACAACCATCAAAAAAATGTAATTCCTTAGTAGTTTCTAAATTTAGTTCTGAGTTTAGCAATACCCAATGTTTACATATTCCTCGCTTTTTTCCTTATTTTATGCAACAATAAGTGCAAGTAGCAATTTGCCATTTCCAAAGAGTTTATTTTCAAAACTAGTGCTAGTGACATTGTAACACTGATATCTGTCACTAACTCCTGAATAACCCTCCACATATACATATTTTTTTTAAAGTACACAAATCAAGGTATTAAACTTGGGGTATTTTGACTCTTTCCATGCAAACCATTTTACCACAAATCTATGCCAAAGTTTGAAAAAAAAAAAAGTTTTGGTGATTTTTTTTTTTTAACGCAATTTAAGAATACATGTACTGTGAACTTTAAGGTTTACTGCCAAAAAGCACCCCAAAATATGTTCAGCAACATCTTCTGAGTAAATTGATACCACCCATGTATAGGTATGTCGGGTCATTTGGGGGCTAATAGGCCTTATTTGGGGGGTGCGCATTTCAGTTTTCCAACTTGGAATTTTCACATTTCGTCATCATGCACCCATGTCCTATTTGGGACATTTTTGAAGCCGGCCAAAGTAATTTACCCCCATCAAACCATATATTTTTAGAAAGGGCACACCCTAGGGTGCTTCAAAGAGTTGTATTTTAACACTTTCCATGCACTAGCTCTATGTCAAACTTTCAGGTAGTCACTTTTTGTGTTATTCTTTCACACACATTGTACTTTAGGCATGAATTGTCAAATCCAGTTATGGGTTACTGCCAAAAAACACCCCAAAATATGTTCAGCAACATCTTCTGAGTAAATTGATACCACCCATATATAGATTATATTTTTTGTTGTTTGTTTTTGGGGTGCTACGCCAATCTTTTGACATGTGCTTGTCAATTTTCTAATTTGACATACAGTATCTTCTTTGCTTATCTTCTTTTTAGGGGCCTTTTTACATACCCCAATTTTATGAACGTGCATATATTTGGTAAGCTAACACCCCAAAGTATTGTAAATGGAGTGTTTTTATGCCATGGATGCAACCGTTTGCTCCAAACAAATTGGATACTGTTTGGTGGTCATTTTTCATTTTCACACCCACATCAGTTTTGGACTGTGATTTAGGAGACACTGTTGTTTGTTACTGCATGAAAACTCTCCAGGTTGTTTTCTGCAAGGTCTCCTGAGTACACCCATGCCCCCCATGCATAGGTTTGCCAGGATTTTGGGAAGGTTCAAATACAATTTTATGACTTTGTCATTGGAGTTGAAATTGAGATTATTTCTTCAGCTAGGCCTATCTTTGGTTTTGGGTCTACCGCATACCCCAGTTTGAATTATTGCCAGAAAATTGTTTATATTTGTTATGTTGACACCCCAAGGTATTGCATATGAAGTGCTTTGATGCCATGGATGCAACGGTTTTAGCCCAAAACATTTGAGAAGGTGTGTGGCGGTAATTTTTCAATTTTCAGATTTTTACGCCCACATTAGATTTGGACTGTGATTTAGGAGACACTGTTGTTTGTTACTGCATGAAAACTCTCCATGTTGTTTTCTGCAAGGTCTCCTGAGTACACCCATGCCCCCCATGCATAGGTTTGCCAGGATTTTGGGAAGGTTCAAATACAATTTTTATGACTTTGTCATTGGAGTTGAAATTGAGATTATTTCTTCAGCTAGGCCTATCTTTGGTTTTGGGTCTACCGCATACCCCAGTTTGAATTATTGCCAGAAAATTGTTTATATTTGTTATGTTGACACCCCAAGGTATTGCATATGGAGTACTTTGATGCCATGGATGCAACGGTTTTAGCCCAAAACATTTGAGAAGGTGTGTGGCGGTAATTTTTCAATTTTCAGATTTTTACGCCCACATTAGATTTGGACTGTGATTTAGGAGACACTGTTGTTTGTTACTGCATGAAAACTCTCCAGGTTGTTTTCTGCAAGGTCTCCTGAGTACACCCATGCCCCCCATGCATAGGTTTGCCAGGATTTTGGGAAGGTTCAAATACAATTTTTATGACTTTGTCATTGGAGTTGAAATTGACATTATTTCTTCAGCTAGGCCTATCTTTGGTTTTGGGTCTACCGCATACCCCAGTTTGAATTATTGCCAGAAAATTGTTTATATTTGTTATGTTGACAGCCCAAGGTATTGCATATGGAGTGCTTTGATGCCATGGATGCAACGGTTTTAGCCCAAAACATTTGAGAAGGTGTGTGGCGGTAATTTTTCAACTTTCAGATTTTTACGCCCACATTAGATTTGGACTGTTATTTAGGAGACACTGTTGTTTGTTACTGCATGAAAACTCTCCAGGTTGTTTTCTGCAAGGTCTCCTGAGTACACCCATGCCCCCCATGCATAGGTTTGCCAGGATTTTGGGAAGGTTCAAATACAATTTTTATGACTTTGTCATTGGAGTTGAAATTGAGATTATTTCTTCAGCTAGGCCTATCTTTGGTTTTGGGTCTACCGCATACCCCAGTTTGAATTATTGCCAGAAAATTTTTATATTTGTTATGTTGACACCCCAAGGTATTGCATATGGAGTGCTTTGATGCCATGGATGCAACGGTTTTAGCCCAAAACATTTGAGAAGGTGTGTGGCGGTAATTTTTCAATTTTCAGATTTTTACGCCCACTGTGCTGCCTTTCCGAGCAGAAATGTAAATGTAATGTGTTTAGAGACGCCAACTAGTGGCCGTTTATTTTTACAGCACCCTGGTATTCAGCCTTCCCAGAATTCCTATAGGCTAAGTCATGTGGTACCCTCACTATTACAGGGGATTGTGGGAGAGAAGCCACCATTTCCTTCACCACAGGAGCTGGAAGGAACACCTCATTACAATCTCTCCCCCTATTGAAAGCATCGTCGGTAAGATTATGGTCTAAATTCCTCCCAGTCACCTTACAGTTTCCCTCAGCTTTAGAAGCACCTTATGTGCTGTAAATTTGTAAACCCTTACATTGCAGCCAGCTGTTTTTCATGTAGTTTTTAGTCCGGCCTAGTTATAAAACCCCACGTTTTATATGGACACATCCTGTCTTGTATTATTATCTATGTAAAACACGTATATATTCTGTATCTTTATATCGTATATTTCTGTTTTCCTATAGTTTTACCACATTCCTACAACGGGTTAATAAAACCTTCAGACTGCAAACCGGTCTCGTTCATTGACTCGTAGGAGAGGTTTACCTGCCTGTTAAGCTGCACATAGACCCGGGGGTACGTGGAGTGGGGACAGGACACCCACAGTAGTTTTGGACTGTGATTTAGGAGACACTGTTGTTTGTTACTGCATGAAAACTCTCCAGGTTGTTTTCTGCAAGGTCTCCTGAGTACACCCATGCCCCCCATGCATAGGTTTGCCAGGATTTTGGGAAGGTTCAAATACAATTTTTATGACTTTGTCATTGGAGTTGAAATTGAGATTATTTCTTCAGCTAGGCCTATCTTTGGTTTTGGGTCTACCGCATACCCCAGTTTGAATTATTGCCAGAAAATTGATTATATTTGTTATGTTGACACCCCAAGGTATTGCATATGGAGTGCTTTGATGCCATGGATGCAACGGTTTTAGCCCAAAACATTTGAGAAGGTGTGTGGCGGTAATTTTTCAATTTTCAGATTTTTACGCCCACATTAGATTTGGACTGTGATTTAGGAGACACTGTTGTTTGTTACAGCATGAAAACTCTCCAGGTTGTTTTCTGCAATGTCTCCTGAGTACACCCATGCCCCCCATGCATAGGTTTGCCAGGATTTTGGGAAGGTTCAAATACAATTTTTATGACTTTGTCATTGGGGTTGAAATTGAGATTATTTCTTCAGCTAGGCCTATCTTTGGTTTTGGGTCTACCGCATACCCCAGTTTGAATTATTGCCAGAAAATTGTTTATATTTGTTATGTTGACAGCCCAAGGTATTGCATATGGAGTGCTTTGATGCCATGGATGCAACGGTTTTAGCCCAAAACATTTGAGAAGGTGTGTGGCGGTAATTTTTCAATTTTCAGATTTTTACGCCCACATTAGATTTGGACTGTGATTTAGGAGACACTGTTGTTTGTTACTGCATGAAAACTCTCCAGGTTGTTTTCTGCAAGGTCTCCTGAGTACACCCATGCCCCCCATGCATAGGTTTGCCAGGATTTTGGGAAGGTTCAAATACAATTTTTATGACTTTGTCATTGGAGTTGAAATTGAGATTATTTCTTCAGCTAGGCCTATCTTTGGTTTTGGGTCTACCGCATACCCCAGTTTGAATTATTGCCAGAAAATTGTTTATATTTGTTATGTTGACACCCCAAGGTATTGCATATGGAATGCTTTGATGCCATGGATGCAACGGTTTTAGCCCAAAACATTTGAGAAGGTGTGTGGTGGTAATTTTTCAATTTTCAGATTTTTACGCCCACTGTGCTGCCTTTCAGAGCAGAAATGTAAATGTAATGTGTTTAGAGACGCCAACTAGTGGCCGTGTAGTTTTACAGCACCCTGGTATTCAGCCTTCCCAGAATTCCTATAGGCTAAGTCATGTGGTACCCTCACTATTACAGGGGATTGTGGGAGAGAAGCCACCATTTCCTTCACCACAGGAGCTGGAAGGAACACCTCATTACAATCTCTCCCCCTATTGAAAGCATCGTCGGTAAGATTATGGTCTAAATTCCTCCCAGTCACCTTACAGTTTCCCTCAGCTTTAGAAGCACCTTATGTGCTGTAAATTTGTAAACCCTTACATTGCAGCCAGCTGTTTTTCATGTAGTTTTTAGTCCGGCCTAGTTATAAAACCCCCACGTTTTATATGGACACATCCTGTCTTGTATTATTATCTATGTAAAACACGTATATATTCTGTATCTTTATATCGTATATTTCTGTTTTCCTATAGTTTTACCACATTCCTACAACGGGTTAATAAAACCTTCAGACTGCAAACCGGTCTCGTTCATTGACTCGTAGGAGAGGTTTACCTGCCTGTTAAGCTGCACATAGACCCCGGGGGTACGTGGAGTGGGGACAGGACAGTAAAACGACGAGCATACAAGACGCGCGAAAAGTAACCGACGCGCAGAGAAGACGCGCGAAAAGTGAAACAACGCACAGATAGGAAGCGGATGAGAGATCGGACTGTACAGAGGCCAACTACTGTCAACGCGGTTACCTGCATACGACAACCTGCAACCTTTAAACAGTCAAACCATGTCACAAAGTCAGGCATCTTCATACAAGACAAGGTCCCGATCGGGCTACTCTATCAAATCGTCTGTTAGCGAAGCAGCCGCCATTGCTCGCGCTAAGGCCGAAGCCGCAAAAGCACGCGCCGCCTTTGCAGAGCAAGAGATGCAGCTAAAAAAAGAGACAGCTCTTTCAGAAGCCGCTTTCAACAAAGAGAGAGCCCTTTTGGAAATCAAGGAAGCTGCCTTCAACAAAGAGAGAGCCTTTTTAGAAATCAACCTAGAGAAGCTGGCAGTAGAGAAGGAAGCGGCAGCAGCCATAGCCGAAGCAGAGGCTCTAGAAGCAGCTACGCACCCCACCAGCAAGCACAGCGGATGCGGCAGCGTGCTCGGTCCAGGAGAGGATCACCAGGACACGCTACAACGTACAGCAGCGTATGTCTATCAACACTCCAAATCAAGCAGCAATCTTCAGCCTGCACAAGAATCAATAGATGTCATCAGAGCGACAAGCCAAACGCAGCAAATAAAGCAACAAACAGCCGACCCTGAAGTTCAGCGCTTCAGACAGGAGAACGCAGAGCAGAGCGACACTGCTCGTGGCGACTTCTCTACGCAACGAGGAAATCAGCATCCATTCCAGCGCACAGAGACGTCTTTCACACCGAAACGGTTTGATGTTAACCGGCCTAAATCAGAGACTCCTCAAAGGTATTGCTACACACCCCACCCTCCTAACAATGCACTGCGCCCTATTCTAGTAATAGCCAAGCTACTATGGACTTTGCAAAGTTCCTCTCACGGCGTGAGCTAATCACCAAAGGACTTGTAAAGTTCAATGATCACCCAGAAAGCTACAGAGCCTGGCGGTCTACCTTTCAGAACGTAATCAGAGACTTAGACCTGTCATACAGCGAAAAGTTAGATCTCCTAGTTAATTGGCTCGGAAATGAGTCCGCAGAACATGCTAAACGTATAAGAACAATAAATATAAACTACCCAGAGACAGGCCTTAGAAGGATCTGGGAAAGACTTGAAGAGTGCTATGGTTCAATAGAGGCAATAGAAAACGCCCTGTTTAAAAGAATTGATGACTTCCCTAGAATATCTGGTAAAGGTTATCAGAAATTTAGAGAACTAAGTGACCTGCTCATGGAACTGCAGGTAGCCAAAGCAGAAGGAGATTTGCCTGGACTTACTTACCTTGACACAGCAAGAGGTGTCAATCCTATAGTCCAAAAGCTCCCCTACAACCTCCAGGAGCGGTGGGTCGCACATGGTTCCAATTACAAACAAATGCACAAGGTATCATTTCCTCCCTTTGATGTGTTTGTGGACTTTGTAAATCAACAAGCAAGAATTAGGAATGATCCCAGCTTTGATTTTGTACTGTCTCATGCCGCTCCTTCCGGTCTAAGATACCATAAAGCGCCAGTGATAGTCCATAAAACTAATGTTTCCTCTACAGATTCCTTCCACAGGCCATCAACCTCTCCCTACTTGGAAGATAAAGACCCTAGCTGGCAGTGTCCCTTACACAGGAAGCCACATCCTCTTCTGAAATGCAGAGGCTTCAGACAGAAACCCATAGAGGACCGCAAGACTTTCCTCAGGGAGAACAATATCTGCTACAACTGTTGCTCCTCAACGTCTCACTTTGCTAGAGACTGTAAGGTCAGTGTAAAATGCACAGAATGTGACAGTACAAGTCATAACGCAGCCCTACACCCTGGGCCACCTCCACGTATTTTAACTCAAGCCGACAATACCCAAGATCATAGTGAAGAAGGAATAAACACCGAAATAGGTACACCAGCAGTTACCGCACAATGTACTGAAGTCTGCAAAGGAATCATAGGCGGTAGGTCTTGTTCAAAAATCTGTCTAGTCAAAGTGTACCCAACAGGTTGCAAAGATAAAGCTGTATGTGCCTACGCAATCCTAGATGACCAAAGTAACAAATCTCTAGCGAGATCCACCTTCTTTGACATCTTCAACATTAAAGGCCCTATCTCTCCTTACTCCTTAAAGACTTGTGCAGGTACAGTCGAGACGGCGGGGAGAAGAGCTACAGGTTTCCAAGTTGAGTCTATAGATGGCCAGACACGCCTTCTGCTACCTACTGTAATCGAATGTAACCAGATTCCAGATAATAGAGCTGAGATTCCCACCCCTGATGCTGCAGTACACCACTCTCATCTAAAACGCATAGCTCACCTTATACCAGTATTAGATCCCCAAGCTCAGATAGTCCTACTCCTTGGGAGAGATATCTTATGAGTTCACAAAGTTAGAAACCAGATTAATGGCCCTCACAATGCTCCCTACGCCCAAAGACTTGATTTAGGATGGGTTATTATAGGAGATGTTTGTTTGGGAAGCGTACACAAACCCACCTCAGTCAGCAACATGTTAACCAAGACTCTAGAGAACGGGCGCCCCTCCCTTTTTCAACCATGCCAAAATCGATTCCTTGTAAAAGAGCTACCACATAACACCTATCTGCCCAAACCTTCCGTAGACCCTTACTGTGACAGTGACCAAGGTCACCTAGGGTCCTCAGTATTTCTCAGCACTAAAACAGATTACCAGGTAGCTACGTCCTTTGAAGATAGGTTGTTCTTAGAGATCATGGAACAGGGAATAGTTAAGGATGACTCTAACAGTTGGGTCGCACCTCTACCCTTTAAACCCCAAAGACAACGTTTGCCTAACAACAGAGAACAAGTCTATAAACGCTTTGTGTCTCTTAGGCGCAGTTTTCAAAGAAAGCCAGAAATGAAAAACCACTTTTTCAGCTTCATGGAGAAAATACTTGAGAACGGTCATGCAGAAGTAGCACCTACCTTAACTGACGGTGAAGAGTGCTGGTACCTACCCATATTTGGAGTATACCATCCAAAGAAACCAGGCCAGATTAGAGCAGTGTTCGACTCTAGTGCCAAACATGAGGGTGTCTCCTTAAACAATGTCTTACTGTCAGGTCCCGACCTTAATAACAGACTCATAGGAGTACTCCTCCGTTTTCGTAAAGATTCAGTTGCATTTATGGCCGACATTCAACAGATGTGCATTTATGGCCGACATTCAACAGATGTTTCACTGCTTCTTTGTTAAAGAAGAACACAGAAATTTCCTGAGATTCTTTTGGTTTAAAGATAACGAACCCTCCAAAGATATCATAGAGTACCGTATGCGGGTACACATCTTTGGTAACAGCCCCTCTCCTGCAGTTGCTATTTATGGACTCAGACAGTCCGCTAAGGAAGGAGAAGCGAAATACGGGGCAGACGTTAGACACTTTGTAGATAAGGACTTCTATGTAGACGACTGTTTAAAATCACTGCCCACAGATGAGGCTGCTATCAGTCTCCTAAAAAGAACTCAAAGTATGCTCTCCCACTCAAACTTGAGACTTCACAAAATTGCTTCTAACAGCAAAAGGGTAATTAAAGCCTTCCCTTGCCAAGACCATTCTAATGAACTGAAAGATTTAGACCTAGGTACTGACGTCCTCCCTACTCAACGGAGCCTTGGTCTGCTTTGGGACTTAAATAGTGACACCTTTACCTTTCAAGTCAGTCCAGAAGAAAAACCATACACCCGCAGGGGTACCCTGTCCGTTATAAACAGCCTTTACGATCCCCTAGGTTTTGCAGCTCCCGTCACCATTCAAGGTAAAGCAATACTCAGAGATCTTACCTGGGAGACAAAAGACTGGGATGACCCGCTCCCCACTGAGAAAAAGGGTTTATGATGGAGTGGAAAAACTCTCTAACAGCTTTGGCCAGAGTTCACATTGCACGTCCATATGCCCCCGTGCCCTCTTCAGAAGTTCGAACACAAAACCTCTGTGTTTTCTCAGACGCATCTGTCAAAGCAATTGCTGCAGTAGCTTATCTAAAGACTGTAGACATCAAAGAACAATGTCATATAGGATTCATCATGGGAAAAGCGAAACTTGCACCACTCCCAGAACATACAATACCTAGACTGGAACTCTGCGCTGCCGTACTGGCAGTGGAACTAGCCGAACTGATCACCACAGAATTGAACATAGAGATTAAAGACACTGAGTTCTACACAGACAGCAAAGTAGTCTTGGGTTACATCAGCAACAAATCCAGACGTTTCTATGTTTACGTCAGCAACAGGGTACATAGAATCAGAAGATCCACTTGCCCAAGACAATGGCATTTCGTACCTACCGACCACAACCCCGCAGACCATGCAACCAGATCTGTTGCCGCTAACAATCTAAAAGACTCAACATGGCTTACAGGTCCTGCATTCTTACATAATTCTCAGAATATCACTTCTGACTGTCACACATTTCAACTGGTAAATATAGATACAGATGTACAAGTCCGCCCTCAGGTGTCTACACTACACACAGTGACGTCAAGCAACCAGCTCGGATCTCTCAGATTCAACAAGTTCTCTACCTGGAGGTCACTTGTTAGGGGCATCGCTTGCTTAATTCACGTAGTTCGTTCTTCCAGAAATACTACGCCCGCAGAATTAAAGGACTGTAAAGGTTGGCACCGCTGTAACAGTGCCTACAAAGCAACTGAATTGGAACAGGCAAGAAATATAATTATCCGTACAGTATAACAAGAAATCTACACTAACGAAATTGACTGTATCACTAATCAGAGATCTCTTCCTAAAGACAGTGGTTTCAAGAAACTCGATCCATTCATCGATAAAGACGGCTTGCTAAGAGTAGGAGGTCGTCTTAAGGAAGCTAGCATAGACTTTTCAGAGAAGCATCCTGTATTGATCCCTGGTTGTCATCACATCTCTTCTTTGCTCGTACAACACTATCACGATCAGAAGACTCCGATGGTGGTGTCTACCGACACCAGGCGGGGAGTGTGCTGCCTTTCAGAGCAGAAATGTAAATGTAATGTGTTTAGAGACGCCATCTAGTGGCCGTTTATTTTTACAGCACCCTGGTATTCAGCCTTCCCAGAATTCCTATGGGCTAAGTCATGTGCTTCCCTCACTATTACAGGGGATTGTGGGAGAGAAGCCACCATTTCCTTCACCACAGGAGCTGGAAGGAACACCTCATTACAATCTCTCCCCCTATTGAAAGCATCGTCGGTAAGATTATGGTCTAAATTCCTCCCAGTCACCTTACAGTTTCCCTCAGCTTTAGAAGCACCTTATGTGCTGTAAATTTGTAAACCCTTACATTGCAGCCAGCTGTTTTTCATGTAGTTTTTAGTCCGGCCTAGTTATAAAACCCCCACGTTTTATATGGACACATCCTGTCTTGTATTATTATCTATGTAAAACACGTATATATTCTGTATCTTTATATCGTATATTTCTGTTTTCCTATAGTTTTACCACATTCCTACAACAGGTTAATAAAACCTTCAGACTGCAAACCGGTCTCGTTCATTGACTCGTAGGAGAGGTTTACCTGCCTGTTAAGCTGCACATAGACCCCGGGGGTACGTGGAGTGGGGACAGGACACCCACAGTAGTTTTGGACTGTGATTTAGGAGACACTGTTGTTTGTTACTGCATGAAAACTCTCCAGGTTGTTTTCTGCAAGGTCTCCTGAGTACACCCATGCCCCCCATGCATAGGTTTGCCAGGATTTTGGGAAGGTTCAAATACAATTTTTATGACTTTGTCATTGGAGTTGAAATTGAGATTATTTCTTCAGCTAGGCCTATCTTTGGTTTTGGGTCTACCGCATACCCCAGTTTGAATTATTGCCAGAAAATTGATTATATTTGTTATGTTGACACCCCAAGGTATTGCATATGGAGTGCTTTGATGCCATGGATGCAACGGTTTTAGCCCAAAACATTTGAGAAGGTGTGTGGCGGTAATTTTTCAATTTTCAGATTTTTACGCCCACATTAGATTTGGACTGTGATTTAGGAGACACTGTTGTTTGTTACTGCATGAAAACTCTCCAGGTTGTTTTCTGCAAGGTCTCCTGAGTACACCCATGCCCCCCATGCATAGGTGTGCAAAGATTTTGGCAAAATACAGCACCAATTGTAGAACATAAAAATGTACGAATAAAATGTAAAAGTCTGGTGCAGTAAAAGAAAAAAAAAACTAAACTGGAGTGTGAGAAAAAATAGAAAGGAAAAAAAAAATCACTGATCACGCACAGTGTGATATATCTTGAAACAGTCCCCAAGATACAGACCGGGTTGTCCAGGGCATTCTGGGCAGTAAAAGATTGTGTCTCTCCTCTGCCCCCTCTTGAAACACACCCTGCATCTTTTTTGGGGTTTCTGTTTGCCCTCAGTAGGGGGGATTTTATAAATAAAATGTGTAGCCCTAACTCTGTCCCCCATCACCGCCCGGGGAGCATGTGCATCCTGGTACAAAAACCCCGAAATGACCTGGAGCTGAAACTGTAAAAAGGACAGCGTCACTCTGGGGTTTGCCTTTTTGCAGAGCAAAAAGGCATTGTGGGTTGCAATTTGCATCAGGTAAATTGCAACCTTTTTGTACCAGGCCCTTGACTTCCGCATAATCTGGTAGGGCTGGAGCAGCTGATCTGCCAGATCAACCCCACCCATATGCCGGTTATAGTCTTTGATGCACACTGGCTTCCTGATGCGCTCAGCTCTGCCACGTACAGAGACCTCCACAGACCTCTCAGTGTGGATGGTGGATAGAAGGTATACATCCTTCTTGTCTCTGTACTTGACCGCCAACAGCTCCTCTTGGCGCAGAGCTGAGGTCTTCCCCCTTTTTAGCCGGGTGCGGACAAGCTGTGCTGGGAAACCTACGCGGTTCTTGCGAACAGTACCGCATGCTGCTGTATCAAAACAATACAGCAGCTTGAACAAAGGGACACTCGTATAAAAATTATCAACATACAAGTGGTACCCTTTGTTCATCAGGGGAAAAAGTAGGTCCCACACAATCTTGCCACTGGTTCCCATGTGTTCTGGGCAACCTGTAGGGTCAAGGCTACTATCCTTTCCCTCGTACACCCGGAAGGCCTGAGTATACCCACTCTCGCTGTCACAGAGCTTATACACCTTCACTCCATACCTGGAGCGTTTGGAAGGAATATACTGCTTGAATCCCAGCCTTCTCTTGTATTTCATTAGGGATTCATCCACGCAGATATTCCTTGCAGGTGTATAAGCCTCTGCAAACCTGGCGGCGAAGTGGGTAATCAGGGGGCGGATTTTATACAGCCTGTCAAACTGGGGATGCTCTCTAGGAGGGCACAGGCTGTTGTCACTGAAGTGCATGAAACGCAAAATGTTTTCATACCTTCTACGTGACATTGATTGGGGGTAAATGGGGGTAGAGCAGATGGGGCTACTGCTCCAGTAGGAGCGAATTGAGGGCTTCTTTATGATGCCCATCAGCATAGTAAGTGCCCAGAATTTCAGAAATTCGGGCACATCTAGCAGGGTCCATTGCTGCCTTGCCAAGTAGGAGTCTGGCTTCGCAGCACAATGCTGATGGGCATACAGATTTGATTGGGCCACAATGTGGCCCAACAAATCATCCCCCATAAATACCTGCAAAAACTGTGTGGCGGTAAATCCTGCAACATCAATATTGATGCCAGGATTTGCCGTGAAAGGAGGGATATCTGGCCTCTGGCGATGAGGCACTACCCACTCCTCAGCTGGAGCTGTGCGTCTCCTGCTGGCAGGTGGTGACCCAGGATCTGCATCAGAAACATCACTAGATACATCAGCCAGCGTAGATAATGTATCTAGCGACGTCTCTGAGCAGTTAGCGGGGTCGAAATCAGGGTCTGAGTCTGACTCAGATGCCACAGATTCTGACGCCAGGATGGCATATGTCTCCTCGGCGCTGTACACCCTCTCAGACATTATATATAATAGATTATAAAATTTTATAATTATTATATATATAAGCGGATTATTGGTTCTTAGAAGAATCGTTGGGTTTCACAAGAAAATACAAATAAACACCTAAATCACTCTAAACCTGCCTCAATTCTTCTAAATCTCCCTAAAATCTCTCTAAATCTGCCTCAATTTTTCTAATCTCACTAAATCTACCTAAAATCTCTAACCTGTCAAATCTGATCTCTCTCTCGCTCACCAAAACACAAGTGAGGAGAGGGAGGGAGAATCACAGAGGTCAGAGCCAATATTTACAAAATATTGACCTGACCTGACAAATTAGAAATTTTATTTTGATTTTTTATATCTTCTGATTGGATGTTGCTAGCCTGCCTGTCTGATGAGGCAGGCTAGGAACATCCCACTCAGCCCCAAGATGACCCTGCCCTTAGAAGGGCAGCGCCATCTTGGCTGTCAGTTTATTTTATTTTATACCTTTTTATTTATTTTTATTTAACTTTTTTTTTCTTTTTTTACACTTTTTTTTACTCTGCTGGGTGCCTTGATCCCTCGAGGCACCCAGCAGAGCACCTGATCACTCATGTGATCTATTATGTACTGAGTGCCACGATACCTCGTGGCACTCAGTACTTCCTGCCGCTACCGGAAGTGATCGCTCAGGGGGAGCGATCACGGATGGACCGGCGGCAGGTAAGCATATTGCAAGGATGCCTCGATGTCGAGGCATCCCTGCAATATACACAGAGCAGCTGGAAGCGATCCGATCGCTTCCAGCGCTCTCTAGAAGTGCCGGGCACATCTCCGGTAAAACCGGATGTTGATCGCTCCCGGGGAGCGATCACAAGGTGCCCCGGCACTTGTAACCGCCATTGAATGGATGCCTGGACTCCCAGGCAGCCTGCAATGGCGTTTGAGCTGCTGGAAGCGATCCGATCGCTTCCAGCGCTCAAAAGACCGCAGGACGTACCATGTACGTCAGCGGGTCTAAAAGAGACCCGCGGCCATGACGTACATGGTACGTCCAAGGTCCCTAAGGGGTTAAATGTTTGCGTTATACAAAGTCAACAAACATCATGGGCTTTACAATTATGGGATTGCCAACCTATATGATCTATCCACCTTTAAAGAGAAACAGACCAGTTAATATTACATTGTTGGGACATATTAAATCAGGACTAAGCAATCTTGGCCCTCCAGATGTTTTGGAACTACATCTTCCATGATGGTCAACTAGTGAGCTCGATGTGCCTAGAGGGGTGTCGGCTATACCCTCCTGACGAAGGCTAATAAGGCCGAAACGATCGTCGGGGGTTGCTGCACCTCTTGTGCAGAGATGACGTCCTTGGAATTTCAGAACTGGCCACCCTTTCTGGTTGTAGCGTCTGATTTGCATATGGAGCAGTTGTCCCTGCAATGGCACAATCGAGCTAAAACCTTGCGAGACCTGAGTGGGAACCCACCATAGAGCAGGCCAATGGTGCCGTTGCTCGTTCTCAGGACCCTCAAAAACCTCTCTCTTTTTCATGATGGTCAACTAGGCAATAGATTGTCTGAGCCTAATGGGAAATGTAGTTCCAAAATATTTGGAGGGCCAATGTTTCAGGCCCTTGTCACAGTTACAAGTATTTATAAAGTGCTAACAAGTTCCATAGCGCTGTACAATGGGCGAGACAGAATAACAAATATGAATACATATTACACACAGAACAGTAGGAGAGAGGACCCTGCTCGAGAGCTTACAATCTAAGAGGAGAGGGGTTACACACTAGGTGAGGGTAAATAGCAGAGTAGAGTACAGGAAGTAGCGGGGTACATATGGGCTGAATGGGAAGATGGTGCAAGAAATGGACAGTGGGGGCTCATGGAGTGACTTCTTGAAGGACTGGAAAGACAGGGAGAGTATAATGTTACAAGGGAGATCCATAGAAAGGGGGCAGCTTGGGAGAAGTCCTGAAGGCGAGAGTTGAGGGTGCGGGTACGAGGAACTGATACCATCAGAACATTGGCAGAGGGAAGTGGTCAGGACGAGATGTTCCTGCTAATAAAGGAGGAGATGCGGAAATGGAGAGCTTTGTATGTGAGCACCAATATTTTTAAATGGATTCTAAGGGAAACAGGGAGCCAGTGTAGAGATTGAGGTGGATGAGTGCAGCACAGAAGTTCATTACAGACTGCAGAGAGAGAATCTGAGATTCTTTGTTAATCGGTAATAACATCAGCTCGTCGTGTGATTTTCTTTTTACAATTCAGTAAAGTCCATCATTTGTCTGTTATGGTGATGTAATACTCTATGAGTCCTATTCCAAGGTTATTGTAAACTTAACCAGAGCTGTTATAGACTTAAGAACTCCATAGAGTAGTGGTTCCCAACTGCGGTCCTCAAGTACCCCCAACAAGTCAGGTTTTCCAAATATCTGAAGCACAGGTGATATAATTTGCTGCTTAGTGTTTGCGGGATTTAGTCTGCATTTCCCCAAGGTAATCCTTAAAACCTGGCCTGTTAGGGGTACTTGAGGACCACGGTTGGGAATCACTGCCATACAGTATAATGACTCTGGTAAGATTACACAAACCTTGGAATAGGGCTCTATTTGTTTTAAGGTAATGTGTCCTGGTAATACATTGCCCTTATTTGATTTAATTCTGCCCGCAGATTCCTGAAAATGAGAGGCAGCTCTGCTGTATGCTGGTCACTGCTACTACTGGCAGCACTTTTCTGTCACAGCATCACTGCCAAAGGAGGACGCGGGGGAGCCCGGGGTGGAGCCCGTGGCAGTTCAAGAGGGACTTCACGTGTGCGGGTTAAGGCACCAACGCGCTATGGATCTTTTAGAACGGTAGCGGGGGCAGCAGCAGCCGGTGCAGTAGCTGCCGCAGCAGCAGCTGGATTAGCAGGAAGAGGAAGATGGAGATATGACGACAACAACTTAGAGATCATGAATCAGTGGCCCAATAACACAGACGGACTCTACAGCTACAGGGCATGGACATCTGATGTGAACCCTCTCTTTTATTCTTTACCTCTAACCTTGACATCCTGTGCAACTGCATTTGTCAAGTTTTATTTTTATCAATGAATTATGCCCTCCTGCCGGTAACATCAATAGACAATTGGTACTGTATGTGTCTGGTACTAAACCTCTGGAAAGAAGGAATCAAGAACAGTTCTAAATACTGAAGATCTCTATTACATTCCATTGTTGGCCAAACCAATTTATTTAGCTTGCACATTAGCCACCTAGGGGCCACAGTCTGCATTTGTACCCTAAAGTATCCCCCTCAAACGCCAGTACCTGTCTCTCGTCTTCCTCCCATACATCTGCAGCTTCATTTGAAGCTGTGGTCGCCATTTCAACGTTTTTCACAGCAAGCGCATTGAGAGCAATTGGCAGGTCAGGAGAGCTGTATATTTTTTACCTAAATTCCAGAGTGCTGATCAACTAAAGCACACACAATTATCTGGGTGGGGGAATCCTCCTCAATACGAGGGCTTAGTCTGTCTTCTGGAACATCTGTGGTGGGAGAGGAGGAGGAAACTCATGTCACCATGACCATTTAAATCGAATGGTCATGGTGCCTAGAGCGTCGCTTTAAATTTAACAGTCTCAAAGTAAATGTTAAACTCTCACATCCTGTTCCTAAGCCGGGCCACAGATTCGACATCAGGATACTTTACATGTGAACTGAAGAGGGAGTCAGAGAATAACAAGCGAAAAGATCTTACCATTCTAATCATTTAAGGACACTCTACTGAAAATAGAGTTCTTTGTTTTGCCCTTTTGCTGCTGTCAGCCTCTGCCCTATTATTATTTTGTTTAATTTCGGGTGATTTTACTCTCCTTTTGTCCCTTGCCGTGCGCAGCGGCTGTCTGCGTGCTGACATCACTAGTAACCAATCTGGTGACCGTGAGCCGGTAAAATGAAAATCCCGGCTGCTGGTGACGCTGGGTGGAGTGGAGGAAACTCTTCCACTTCACCCAGCATTTCCACCCAATCGGGTTTGGATGGACGGGGTGGACAAGGGGTGCACTCCTCACACCTTGACCACTTTAAAACAATAAAGTTGTCAGGATGAGTATAGCTAACGGAATGGTCAGGCAAGAAAACAAGCCACATAACACAAAATCATCATTGGAGTAATTTTACAGAATACAATGAGGGTTATTAACAAAACACAGTTATTTTCTGTTGTTGCAAACAATAATGAAAATCACTGTTAGTGCAACCATGAAAAACTCTGGCGATCCAAAGACAAAAACTCAAGTAGCATCAGTAGATGTTTCGCTGTAGAAGCTTGTTTGATGATTGCTGTGCCAAAGTATGCTATCACTAATATGGTGTCACCCTGTAAATGTGTTTCAATATGAAAAAAATGTAGTGTGGAAAGGGTGAAGTTGGATACATAGAAAGCAGTAGGAGAGATCGTGAGGGGGTTGGTAACACTTGCTACTTTCAACCACTCTTCTCTTCCTCTTCAGAGAGAAGATGGATAAGATCAGCACAAATTTCCTGATTTGTGAGTTTAAAATAACAAATTTCACAATTTATGCCAAACATTATTAACATTGCGTTAACATTCTTGAGTTAATTCAGGATAGTTAACAATATTGCTTGATGACACAATGTGTTTACCCACCTCTATTTTAAGTCTACTTAACTAAGTGGAATTTAGTTGTGACGGATTTGAGGTTCCAGTTGCGTTAAAAGTATACCACCTCAAATTCTGGTACTGCTGTTCCAGCCACGATGAAAGTCATGGTAGTGGTTTGGATGTCCCACATAAAAGGAAGCAAATCCCACCTGCTGCCAACCAAATATAGCAGACCTCTGTATCCCAAGTGGATATATCTGCTAAAGTCAGCTTCCTCCACTACTCCGAACACTGAACCCGTTGCTTGGAATTGCCTTTACACCCAAACATCAGCCTGAAGCGTAATGTAGGGTAATGAAACTTCACGGTACCAATCGAGACATGGCCAAGGGTGGAAATATGATGGCTTTTACTAGGTTAAGTGCACACATATTTATATCAAACATTCCCACATGTCCCAGGAGGAAAACCCATCAACGAATAACAAACAAATGTCTGGATCTTCACATTCCCAGAGAACAATCGAACAATAGCAGATGGAGGAGCTCCATCTCACCTTTAATTACAGAAATCACTGCTGGGTAGAGATCTTTGTGAGTTTCTGCACTTATTTTAGGACATGAGTTGACCTCTGATTATAATAAACTTCCATATAACAAGACCGAACCTTACACCATTAAACCTTAAATGATGTTTCCTTGGAACATTGTACTATTCATAGAAATTTTTCAATAGTTTCAAACAAAAGGCTGCATTAAAGAGGCCACTACAAATACTCGTATAGTATATATACACCACATCTTTCTTTGGGAATCCTTTCTTTATTATTATGGTGCATTCCATTGTTATATTGCACATTGGCGAGAATATTTATTTATAAAGTATTTTACTAGGAAGGATACATTGAGATTTCTCTCATTTTCAAGTATGTCCTGGGTTCAAGAATATTGAATTGTTACAACTGTTACAGAAATACAGAGTAATAAAATGCAAGATATTAAAAAAAATCACATTTGAAAGATTGAATAACTAACTGAACACTGGAATGAAAAAAATCATTCTTCAGAAACAAGGTGTGTGACATGGGCTCTATATTATGTATTTATTTCTCGTACATATTGTGTTTATTGGAACTATACATTTCTTATATTATTATTTTGCATTACTCTCGGTATAACTCCTGTTACAATCCTGACGATTTCTCACAGATCAAGGACATCAGAAAAAAAAAAATCAGAAATGTAGAGCGTGAGTGAGATACTGAACAAGACTTTGTTTTCACAAGAATATTCGATGCAGAAACAAGTGCTTGTGCTAAACTAAGATCCCATGTTTACCTATCTGGCGCTCGTCTATGTGTCACATATGCCAGCTGGCATGCCCCTTCAATTAGCTCAACCTACTGTTCTTCATTGCAGGATCAATTTAAAATGATTGGAGAAAAAAATGCAGTTTTATGTTGTTTAACCCCTTCACATCCAAAGTCGAGTTATCTCGATGTTGCTTTGTAATCCATTGAAAAGCACTCATTAGCATATCAAAACCCAATTTTCACTTTTTTTAATCCAGATTAGTGTGCCCACGTGGAGAAACGAGTTCCACTGTATTATCTCAATGGCACCATGCAAAGAGATAAAATAAGCTGCACATAGCAGCCCCGAACCGCACTCTCACAAAAAGTTCTATTTTACCCTATATTTAACTTTTAAAATTTACTTGAAACACTGGATGCAAAGTTATGATAAATTTCTTTTCAACAAAAATTGCTTGGTATTGAAGGGGTTAAATGTTTTCTTTGTTCTTTTAATATATTATATGCTGTTTACTTCAATTACAATCATATTGCTTTAAAGAGTGTTTTTATTCCAAATATTTGTATGTGTGTAGTTTAGTAATAAAACTGTGCTATGTTTACTACATGCAGTAACACTGATCTCTATAATCTGCTCCATCCACTCCATATATAGTTGATTTTTCTTGAAATATACACCAAATGCTATGGGTTCTCCTGGTGGGACCTAGTTTTGGCGATGCGGGTATCTCCACTAGCATCTGACTCTGGGACCACTGCAAATTGTGATTGTCAGATACTTGGCAATAGTTGCCAACAGGTTTTATAAAAAGCTGGGGGGGATCACTGGTGTGCTGTGACCAATCATCAGATGTACCGCAGGAGCATGTTGTGTAATGACAGAATGAGGTGCATGACTAAGAGGACAGTGGTAAAATGTAGATGCAAAGGCACAAAGGGGAAATGTACTATTGAATAAAACGTATAGGGACACGTTATGCATTGTGACCCCTGAGTGCCCTAGTCACTCTTCTTCCCGGGGGGGGGGAGCCTCGGAGGCCTCTACAGCCATCCAAGTGCAGGACATTAGTCCTGCCTAAAACCTGTGTCCTGAACTCAGGTTCAGGGTTCTTCTGATCTTCAGAAACTAGGTCCCACCAGTGACACACAATGTGCTCCAGCATCGGGAGCCACTGGATTCACCCATTCGACTTTCGAGACCCCACAAGGTCACCTAACTGTTGCGGCTTAAAGGAAGCCAGCAGCATTTCTTGTGGGGACACACATTCACAGCTGTTCAGATACATGGGTATTATTAATAAACACATTCACTCCTGCGTGGATACATGGGAATCATTAATAAACACATTCACTGCTGCCTGAATACATGAATACTCTTAATAAACACAATTACTGTAGTAGTCACTTGGGACTTCCATACATGGACCTAGAGATGCTTTTGGGAAGTGTGGGACTGCAGGTTTTGATGGGTCTGACATTATTTTATTGTTCCCCAGCTCTTTTGTTTGTCAAAGTGCCACTTGTAGGTACAGGGTGTTGCTTTCAGGGGTGGATCCAGGGGGGGCAAAGGGGCAATCCCCCCCGATAAAATTGCCGCCACCGGCGTTCTTCTCCCTATGAGGCGAGCGGCCGCTGGCATGCAGCTTGGCCACTCGCCTGGGATGGGAACCACCTGACCAGCGCGCAATCTCGCGAGAACGCAGCTGTGCGGCTGGTCAGGTGGTTCCCGGCGAGTGGCCAAGCTGCATCATGCCAGCGGCCGCCCGCCTGGTAGGGAGAAGAACGCCGGCGGAGCCTGGGGCCTGGCAGCAGGTGAGAGCTGGGGGCAATAAATATACCCATGTGAGCTGGGGGGCATATATACCCATGTGAGCTGGGGCAATATATACCCATGTAAGCTGGGGGAAAATATATCCATGTGAGCTGGGCAGCAAAATATACCCATGTGAGCTGGGGGCAATATATATACCCATGTGAGCTGGGGGCAACATATCCATGTCAGCTGGGGGCAATATATCCATGTAAGATGGTGCAAATATACCCATGTGAGTTGGGGGAAAATATACCCATGTGAGTTGGGGCAATATATACCCATGTGAGTTGGGGCAATATATACCCATGTGAGCTGGGGGCAATATATCCATGTGAGCTGGGGGAAATATATCCATGTGAGCTGGGGGCAATATATCCATGTGAGCTGGGGGCAAATATATATATCCATGCGAGCTGGGGCAATAAATATACCCATGTGAGCTGGGGCAAATATACCCATGTGAGATGGGGACAATATATATAACCATGTGAGCTGGGGGAAATATATATATCCATGTGAGCTGCGGGCAAATATATACAGTGGGGCAAAAAAGTATTTAGTCAGCCACCAATTGTGCAGGTTCTCCCACTTAAAAAGATGATAGAGGCCTGTAATTGTCATCATAGGTACACTTCAACTATGAGAGACAAAATGAGAAAACAAAATCCAGAAAATCCCATTGTCTGATTTTTAAAGAATTTATTGGCAAATTATGGTGGAAAATAAGTATTTGGTCAATATCAAAAGTCCATCTCAATACTTTGTTATATATCCTTTGTTGGCAATGACAGAGGTCAAACGTTTTCTGTAAGTCTTCACAAGGCTTTCACACACTGTTGCTGGTATTTTTGCCCATTCCTCCATGCAGATCTTCTCTAGAGCAGTGATATTTTGGGGCTGTCGCTGGGCAACACGGACCTTCAACTACCTCCAAAGGTTTTCTATGGGGTTGAGATCTGGAGACTGGCTACGCCACTCCAGGATCTTGATATCCTTCTTACGAAGCCACTCCTTCGTTGCCTGAGCGGTGTGTTTGGGATCATTGTCCTGCTGAAAGACCCAGCCACGTTTCATCTTCAATGCCCTTGCTGATGGGAGGAGGTTTTCACTCAAAATCTCACGATACATGGCCCCATTCATTCTTCCCTTTACATGGATCAGTCGTCCTGGTCCCTTTGCAGAAAAACAGCCCCAAAGCATGATGTTTCCACCACCATGCTTCACAGTAAGTATGGTGTTCTTTGGATGCAACACAGCATTCTCTCTCCTCCAAACACAACGAGTTGAGTTTTTACCAAAAAGTTCTACTTTGGTTTCATCTGACCATATGACATTCTCCCAATCCTCTTCTGGATCATCCAAATGCTCTCTAGCAAACTTCAGACAGGCCCGGACATGTACTGGCTTAAGCAGGGGAACACGTCTGGCACTGCAGGATTTGAGTCCCTGGCGGCGTAGTGGGTTACTGATGGTAGCCTTTGTTACTTTGGTCCCAGCTCTCTGACAGTCATTCACTAGGTCCCCCCGTGTGGTTCTGGGATTTTTGCTCACCGTTCTTGTGATCATTTTGACCCCACGGGGTGAGATCTTGCGTGGAGCCCCAGATCGATGGAGATTATCAGTGGTCTTGTATGTCTTCCAATTTTTAACGATTGCTCCCACAGTTGATTTCTTCACAACAAGCTGCTTGCCTATTGTAGATTCAGTCTTCCCAGCCTGGTGCAGGTCTACAAATTTGTTTCTGGTGTACGTCAACAGCTCTTTGGTCTTGACCATAGTGGAGTTTGGAGTGTGTCTGTTTGAGGTTGTGGACAGGTGTCTTTTATACTGATAACAAGTTCAAACAGGTGCCATTCATACAGGTAACGAGTGGAGGACAGAGGAGCCTCTTAAAGAAAACGTTACAGGTCTGTGAGAGCCAGAAATCTTGCTTGTTTGTACTGTACTGTAGGTGACCAATAGGTGAAGGTGTGCCCAGGGCCGGCGCTAGTGTAAGGCAGCACAGGCGGCTGCCTTACTATTCTGGCTTTCTGCCAGTTGAGGGGCGGAAAAATCTGGACCACCCAGCGAGCGGAGGCCTTGCCAGAATCGGGCACAAGGTTTCCCATTTACTCGGCAGCGTGTGGGATCCCACTCCCACACGCTGCACCGGAAGTAAAGGCCCTGCGGGGGGGGGGGTGCAGAGGAGGAGGAAGACGAGGCTGCCAGACCACAGCTCACATGGGAAGATGCTGGCCCCGCCCATCCACCCCCTTCCTCCTCACAGCAGCTAGCAGAGCCTCCCTCCCCTGCTCCTGTGCGGGAAGTGTCCAGCACGTGCAGGGTGGGGGGAGTGGAGAGAGACCAGCTGAGCTGTAACCATGGAGGCAGCCAGGATTTGAATCCTAGGGTAAGTAGCAAGCAGGGGGTGTGAGTATGGGGGTGAGCATGGGGAGGTGGGTGTGTAAGCATGGAGTGTGTGTCTGTGTGTGTGAGCATGGGTGAATGAGAGCATTGGGTGTGTGTGAGCATGGGGAGGTGTGTGTGAGCATGGGGAGGTGGGTGTGAGTATGGGGGTGGGTGGGTGTGAGTATGGGGGTGGGTGTGTGTGTGCAGGGTGATGTATGTGTGTGTGAGCAGGGGTGATGTATGTGTGTGTGAGCAGGGGTGATGTATGTGTGTGTGAGCAGCGGTGATGTATGTGTGTGTGAGCAGGGGTGATGTATGTGTGTGTGAGCAGGGGTGATGTATGTGTGTGTGAGCAGGGGTGATGTGTGAGGCAGGGTGATGTTTTGTTTGTGTGAGCAGGGGTGATGTGTGTGTGTGTGAGCAGGGGTGATGTGTGAGCAGGGGTGATGTGTGTGAGCAGGGGTGATGTGTGAGCAGGAGTGATGTGTGTGTGTGTGAGCAGGGGTGATGTGTGTGAGCAGGGGTGATGTGTGTGAGCAGGGGTGATGTGTGTGAGCAGGGGTGATGTGTGTGTGAGCAGGGGTGATGTGTGTGAAGCAGGGTGATGTGTGTGAGCAGGGGTGATGTGTGAGCAGGGGTGATGTGTGTGTGTGTGGAGCAGGGGTGATGTGTGTGAGCAGGGTGATGTGTGTGAGCAGGGGTGATGTGTGTGAGCAGGGGTGATGTGTGTGTGAGCAGGGGTGATGTGTGTGAGCAGGGGTGATGTGTGAGCAGGGGTGATGTGATGTGTGTGAGCAGGGGTGATGTGCGCGTGTGAGCAGGGGTGTGTTGCGTGTGAGCAGGGGTGATGTGTGTGTGTGAGCAGGGGTGATGTGTGAGCAGGGGTGATGTGTGTGAGCAGGGGTGATGTGTGTGAGCAGGGGTGATGTGCGCGTGTGAGCAGGGGTGATGTGTGCGTGTGAGCAGGGTGATGTGTGAGCAGGGGTGATGTGTGAGCAGGGGTGATGTGGTGGTGTGAGCAGGGGTGATGTGTGTGCGTGTGAGCAGGGGTGACGTGTGTGAGCAGGGGTGATGTGTGTGAGCAGGGGTGATGTGCGCGTGTGAGCAGGGGTGATGTGCGCGTGTGAGCAGGGGTGATGTGTGCGTGTGAGCAGGGGTGATGTGTGAGCAGGGGTGATGTGTGTGTGTGTGTGAGCAGGGGTGATGTGTGTGTGTGTGTGAGCAGGGGTGATGTGTGAGCAGGGGTGATGTGTGTGAGCAGGGGTGATGTGCGCGTGTGAGCAGGGGTGATGTGTGCATGTGAGCAGGGGTGATGTGTGAGCAGGGGTGATGTGTGTGTGTGAGCAGGGGTGATGTGTGTGAGCAGGGGTGATGTGTGTGAGCAGGGGTGATGTGTGTGTGTGTGAGCAGGGGTGATGTGTGTGAGCAGGGGTGATGTGTGTGAGCAGGGGTGATGTCTGATCAGGGGTGATGTGCGTGTGTGAGCAGGGGTGATGTGTGTGTGTGTGTGAGCTGGGGTGATGTGTGATCAGGGGTGATGTGCGCATGTGAGCAGGGGTATGAAATGAATTAAAGGGGAGAATGAATTGAAGGGGTGGAGGAATTGAGGGGGAGAATGAATTGAGGGGGTGAAATTAATTGAGGGGAAGAATGATGTGAGCTGGGGGCAAATTTACCCATGTGTGAGCTCTGGGGGCAAATTTACCCATGTGTGAGCTCTGGGGGCAAATATATCCATGTGTGAGCTCTGGGGGCAAATATACCCATATGTGAGCAGGGGGCAAATATACCCATGTGTGAGCTGGGACAAATATACCCATATGTGAGTTGGGGCAAATATACCCATATGTGAGTTGGGGCAAATATACCCATATGTGAGTTGGGGCAAATATATCCATATGTGAGCTGGGGCAAATATACCCATGTGTGAGCTCTGGGGACAAATATACCCATGTGTGAGCTGTGGTAAATATACCCATATGTGAGATGGGGGCAAATATACCCATATGTGAGCTGGGGGCAAATATACCCTTGTGAGCTGGGGCTATATATATATATATCCATGTGAGCTGGGGGCAATATATATACCCTTGTGAGCTGGGGCAAATATATCCATGTGAGCTGGGGGCAATATATATATATATCTGGACATGTTCTGGTCTGAGGTCTCTGTGTGTATATATATATTTATCTGGACATGTTCTGGTCTGTATATATGTATCTGAGTGGGCATCATAAGGCCGGAAGCCTGAGAGGGATAAGGCTGAGTGGCTGTTGAAAGCCCTAGAGGGACTGTTATCTACTCCACCAGCGGGAAACGCCAGAGGGCACCAGTAAAGGAGCAACCTAGGTGCCCAGAAGTTGAACCTCGCTCCAAGAACCAATTTAAAACTAAGAGGGCAAGAGGGCCCAAAGTCAAGCCAACTGCTGAGCCTGCCAGAATGGAAAGAGTCACTCCCTTAGCATCCGGGTCTACGTCATGGGGAGGCAATGCACACCCAAAACCTGCACGGGCCAAGAAAAAGGCCAGGGTCCAGCAAACTGGGTCTAAGCGTCCGGATACCTCCACCAAGTTTCCTGACCAGCTGATAGGTCCTTCTCCGATTGTGCCAATCCAAGTGGAGGGAGTCTACACCAAAGCCCTGTTAGATTCAGGGGCTCAAGTGACTTTGATTTATAAAGACTTCTATGAGAAACACTTAAAGCACATTCCTCTGCAAGAATTGAAGGATTTGGAAATATGGGGTATCGGCACTGAGAAACTCCTTATGACGGGTATCTGCAAGTAAGGTTGGAGATCGGATCTGAAGTCATCGGACAGTCCGGAGGCTGTGACGCCTTGGCCATTGTGTGTCCCCGACCCTCGGGTGCGAACAGAAGCTCTCTGATAGTGGGGACGAATACGGACCTAGTGCGGCGTCTTCTGACCCCCATCGTAGTGGAAGAAGGGTCAACTCAAGGAGTGCACCCCATGTTACGACCGGTCTATCAGAGGATGGTTGAAGAACGGAAAGCACCTGCTGAGGTGGGAAGATTGTGGAGACTGGGTGGGACAGAGAAGGTTCTGCAAGCAGGAGAAGTAGCGAGCTTCCGGGTTTCAGTCAAGTTGAACGGATCGCAACCAGGTCCCTATGTGGTTGCTGGGGACCGATGTCAATCATGGGAGTGAAACCGGAGTCGAAGTAATTCCTGAAATAATCTCCACCAAAGCCCTGAAGAGAACCCGAGGAAGAGTCTCGGTCAGTGTGTGCAATGTGACAGATTCTCCAGTAGTCCTTAAAGCACGAATGCCTATCGGGCAAGTAGAGTCTGCTACACCCCTCTCCACCGATTTAGGAGGGGGAGTGGATAAAGAGATTCCAGATGAAAGATTCTACCCTAAAGACGCCCCCATTTCACCTGAGTGGAAGAAACGTCTTCAGTCTCAAGTTCTAAAGTGGAAAGAATTATTCTCGAAAGATGAGTTCGATGTGGGCCTGGCTAAGAGTACGGAACACCGCATTCGGTTGCAAGAAGACAAGCCGTTTCGTGAAAGGTCAAGGCGAGTTCCGCTGGGAAGACTTGGATGATCTGCGAGAACAGCTAAATGAGTTGCAGAGAACCAATGTGATTCAAGAGTCCAGGAGCCCATATGCATCTCCAATAGTGCTGGTCAGGAAGAAGAATGGTTCTGTCCGCTTGTGCATGACTATCGCACCCTGAACCGAAGAACCATCCCCGACCAATACGCCACTCCTCGGATTGCCTTACAGTGTTTGTCTGGAGCAAAGTGGTTCAGTGTATTAGACCTGCGAAGCGGATATCATCAGATACCGATGCATCCTGAAGACAAAGAGAAAATGCGTTCATTTGTCCATTGGGGTTTTTGAGTTCAATAGAATGCCTCAAGGTCTGACGGAGCTCCAGCCACGTTCCAACGGTTGATGGAGAGATGGGGATATGAATCTAATCGAAGTGTTAGTGTACTGGATGAATAATTGTTTTGGGAAGACTCTGGAGAGCATGAGCAACGACTGGAGAAAGTCTTGAAGAGTGTCCACGGATCCCCCTGGTTACCAAGATGGTGGTCCCTTTACGCAGACCGCTCACTACCCTTCCGATCCTTAGAGTGGTCGGCACGTCTAGACAGATACAGAATACGTCAAGATATATACACAAAGAACGATACTAGGAGGGTACACAAGACCTTAGAATGGTTGGCTCTTCCCAAGACCTAAACAATAGAAGAGGTAGTCTGATGCGTGCTTAGGATGCCACACAGACTGACCTCAATACTAAGATAGAAGAGTAAACGCCAATACCAGGGGTTATGCACAGAATATTTTTGCCAATGGGGTCGCCAGATGCCCAGGGTCGGTACACAGAATGGTTCGTTTGCCAATGCCAGGGGTCGGTACACAGAATGGTTCGTTTGCCAATGCCAGGGGTCGGTACACAGAATGGTTCGTTTGCCAATGCCAGGGGTCGGTACACAGAATGGTTCGTTTGCCAATGCCAGGGGTCGGTACACAGAATGGTTCGTTTGCCAATGCCAGGGGTCGGTACACAGAATGGTCAGTTTGCCAAATGCCAAGGGTCAATACACAGAATAGCCAATAATTATACAACAGAATACAAGAGCTCTGCGGGAAGTAACTACCACGTCAGGGCACCAGTGAGAATGAGAAGCCGGGCTTTAAACTCTGCGGGTCCGCGTCATACGCCTGGCCCCGCCCCCGGCGTCCCACGTGTGCGGAAGCGTTCCGCGATATCACTCGGCGCCTGGCCAGCGAGCAGCGAGGAAGCCGCTGCCAGGCGCCGGGAGGGGGGGCCGCGGACAACCGTCACAGAACCCCCCCCTCTACGGGCGGCCACTGGACGACCCCCAGGGGCACAGGGATGAGCCAAATAGAAGGCCTTCACCAAGCGAGGGGCATGAACCTCAGTAGCGGAAGCCAAGAGCGTCCTCCGGACCGTAGCCCACCCAGTCCACTAAGTACTGAAGGACCCCCCTAGAAACCCTGGCGTCCAGAATGGCCTTAACTTCAAACTCCTCCTCGCCCTCCACAGAGACCGGAGGAGGGACACGGGCCCTGGTGTACCGATTACACAAAAGCGGTTTTAAAAGGCTCACGTGGAACACGTTGTGTATCCTGATATGGGAGGGCAGTGCCAAGGCATAGGAGACCGGGCTGAGTCGCCGCAGTATCTTGTAAGGGCCTATGTATCTGGGGGCTAGTTTCATCGATGGCACTAAGAGCTTAATGTTCCGCGAAGAAAGCCAAACCCTGTCCCCGACTTGATACACAGGTGCTGGTCCCCTACGTCTATCGGCCTTCGTTTTCTGGACAATACTGCTCCTCTCCAGTGCCTGTTTAACCCTCCCCCAGGTCTCAGTCAATGACGCCAAGTGCTCATCCAGAGCAGGAATCGCGGTATCAGGAAATGCAGTGGGAAGCACGGGAGGCAAATCCGTAAACCGTGAAGAAAGGGGAATGACCACTGGCCTCACTCACGGCACTGTTTAGGGCATACTCGGCCCAAGGTAGCAGGTCTGACCAATTATCCTGTCGTTCAGATATGAAACACCTGAGATACTTCTCAACATTTTGATTGGCCCTTTCTGCTGCCCCGTTCGTTTGGGGTGATAGGCCGAGGAGAAGGACAGGTCTATTCCCACATTCTTGCAGAACCCCCTCCAGAATCTGGAGACAAACTGGGTCCCCCTATCAGAAACAATCCCAAGAGGGATACCGTGTATGCGGACCACGTTGGCGATGAAAATGGGCACCAGCTCGGCTGCTGACGGTAGCTTCCGAAGAGGAACATAGTGACCCATTTTGGAAAAGCGATCTATAATCGTGAGTATAACAGTATTCCCTTTGGACTCGGGTAACTCTACTATAAAATCCATGGCTATCTGCGACCATGGTCGTTCGGGGATAGGCAGGGGCTGGAGTAAACCAATGGGCGCTGTCTTAGGACTCTTATTTCTTGTGCATACCTCGCACACGGCTACGTAATCTTTAATATCCCGGCGCATCGTGGGCCACCATAGCAGTTTTCGGATGCTAGCCACTGTTTTGGTGATCCCCATATGCCCAGAGGTTTTATTGTCATGGTAAATCTTAAGGACTTCTTCTCTTTCCTTCTCAGGTACAAAGAGCTTCGCGGGAGGCCTCCCCCCCGGAGCCTTATCTTGGACAGTCTGCAATCGGATCATCAGAGGGGATGAGACACTAATCGTGGTAGAGGCTATAATCCTCTCCTGAGGTACAATGGGATGTTGATCCTGCACGTTATGTTCATAGGATTCATACTGTCTAGATAACGCATCTGCTTTAATGTTTCTTGACCCAGGTCTATATGTGAGGACGAAATTAAAACTTGAAAGAAACAAAGACCATCTCGCTTGTCTGGCGTTCAATCGTTTCGCGTCTCCAATGTACGTGAGATTCTTATGATCAGTTATGATAACGATTGGGTCCGTAGATCCCTCTAATAAGTATCTCCACTCTGCCAAGGCTGCGATAACTGCTAACAACTCTCTATTACCGATGTCATAGTTTCTCTCGGCCGGAGACAACTTCCGGGAATAGAAGCCGCATGGATGCAAAGGTTTATCGGGTGCCGCCGCCTTGGGACAAGACTGCTCCAAGACCGAGTTCGGAGGCGTCAACCTCGAGTTGGAAGGGCAGAGCTGGATCAGGATGTCGGAGAACAGGGGCAGTCGTGAATGCCTGTTTGAGGGCCTCGAAGGCTTGCCTGGCCTGGGGTGTCCATTTCTGATTTCCCACCCCTTTCCTAGTCATGGCCGTGAGAGGAGCTACCAAGGCCGAAAAGTCTTTAATGAACCTTCGATAATAGTTGGTAAAACCTAGAAACCTCTGAATGGCTTTAAGCCCTTGGGGTAGGGGCCAGTCGAGGATTGCCGACAATTT
Source organism: Leptobrachium leishanense (assembly GCA_009667805.1). NCBI lineage: Eukaryota > Metazoa > Chordata > Amphibia > Anura > Megophryidae > Leptobrachium > Leptobrachium leishanense. The sequence goes on along the minus strand of CM019068.1, from coordinate 91,928,919 downwards.
ACCAGGATCCATCTGAAACCCCTCAGGGGTTATGATATACCCAAGGAAGTGCACCTTCTCTATATCAAATAGGCACTTTTCTAATTTGCAGTATAAGCCGGCTTTCAATAGTCTCCTTAACACTTGTTGCACATGGGCGTGATGGGTCTCCTTATCTGGAGAGTATATCAGGATGTCATCGAGATACACTATGACGAATGTTTGCAGAAAATCCCTTAGGGTGTCATTTATGAGATCCTGAAACACAGCTGGCGCGTTACATAAGCCAAAGGGCATTACCAGGTATTCGTAATGCCCGCTACGCGTATTAAAAGCCGTCTTCCACTCGTGCCCCTTTTTCACCCTTATCAGATTGTAGGCCCCGCGTAAATCGAGCTTCGTGTATATACGGGCCCCTTTCAGTCGGTCGAACAACTCTGTTATAAGGGGTATGGGATATGCATTTCTTATGGTTATTCTGTTTAAACCTCTATAATCTATGCATGGTCGCAAGTCTCCCTCTTTCTTGGAGACGAAAAAGAAACCAGCTCCTGCCGGGAGGAGGACCGTCTAATGAATCCACGCTCGAGATTCTCTTTTATATACTCCTCCATAATGTCGTTCTCCTTTTGCGACAAGGGGTATACATGTCCTCTGGGAGGCATAGTACCGGGGAGTAACTCTATGGCACAGTCATACGGGCGATGTGGTGGTAAAACCTCAGTCCTGGCCTTCGAAAAAACCTCCTTTAATGCCTGATAACAGTCAGGGACTACTGTGGATAAAGGAGGTGCTGTGGCGATATTAAGGCTACCAATAACAGTGACCCTGCCCATGCATTTCAACTGGCAACTGGGACCCCAACATTTTATGTCTCTCTGGACCCAATCAATCACTGGGTTATGCTCAGTCAACCATGGAAACCCTAGGACGACGGGGCATGAGGGAGAGTCAATAATCTGGAATCGTATGGTTTCCCGGTGCAAAACCCCTGTGTTCATGCATACCTCTATAGTGTCGTGGGTGATATGGGGACATGACAAGGGTTTCCCGTCTATGGCCTCCACCATTAGAGGTCTTTCTTTGAGAACTAGAGGCATGAGGTTCTTGGAGGCAAACACTCTATCCATAAAGTTACCTGAGGCTCCAGAGTCTAGGAACGCCTCAGTCTCGAGGTGCACCCCCTCCCAGGTTAAGGAGATGGGCACCAGAATCCGGGTTTTTTTTTTTTCGTTATCAACAAAGGAGGCATAGAGCGAACCGATTACCTGGCTAGTAGGTGTTCTCTGGCCCGGCTTGCCAGTGTCACCCCTGCCACCCCTGGGTCTTTGAGGACATTGAAGACGAAAATGCCCTGCCCCGGCACAGTAAAAACAGAGCCCCCTTTCCTTCTGTAAGTTCTCTCAGCCTCTGAAATACCTGTTCTACCTATCTGCATGGGTTCTACGACCGGTAGATCGGTTCTTTCTGGCTCTGAAGTACCTGACGTATTGGTGTGTCTGGGTACCAAGGGTAAAGGAGGCAAAACCCTTCTGGGTCTGTCTCTAGAATGCCTCCTGTCCCTAATTTGGTCGTCCATGGCAATACAGAAATCAACCAAATGGTCCAGATGTTCTGGCAACTTCAAGGGAGCCAGCTCAAACATCAAAGCCTCGTTCAGGCCTTCGGTAAACGCCAAGGTTAAAACGTCGTTAGGCCAGTGTACCTCAGAAGTCAAGGTCTTAAATTCTATGGCATAGTCGGAGACTCTCCTATTACCTTGCTTAATGTGGAATAAGGACCTGCCTGCATTGGTGGCCCTTCTAGAGGGATCAAACGTACGTTTTAGTTCAGAGGTAAAGCCCTCATAGTCATATATGATGGGCTTTTTGTTTTCCCACAATGGCGTGGCCCACAGTAACGCTTTATCAGTTAAATGGTTAATTAGGTAGCCTACTTTGGCTTTATCGGATACACAGGAGCCTGGATTGTTCTCGAATAGAATCTCTAGTTGGGTCAAAAAACCCCGACACAAGTTAGGCGTACCATCATAGCGTACGGGTGCCTTCATACTGAGCCTACACCCCTCGGGTGAGGCCGAACTGGCCCTAGGCAATACTGGTTCTGGAGGACTTGCAGTACCAGTAGTGGATCGATTCAACAGGGTTTGCAGAGCAAGAGCAATTTGGTCCATCCTGTGGTCCTGCTCTTCTTGTCGGGCTGCAATTCTTGTCAACTGAGAAGAGAGGTCTGCGGGATCCATTGGCCCTGACGTAATGTCACGGATCCCCCTGGTTACCAAGATGGTGGTCCCTTTACGCAGACCGCTCACTACCCTTCCGATCCTTAGAGTGGTCGGCACGTCTAGACAGATACAGAATACGTCAAGATAGGTATACACAAAGAACGATACTAGGAGGGTACACAAGACCTTAGAATGGTTGGCTCTTCCCAAGACCTAAACAATAGAAGAGGTAGTCTGATGCGTGCTTAGGATGCCACACAGACTGACCTCAATACTAAGATAGAAGAGTAAACGCCAATACCAGGGGTTATGCACAGAATAGTTTGTTTGCCAATGCCAGGGGTCGGTACACAGAATGGTTCGTTTGCCAATGCCAGGGGTCGGTACACAGAATGGTTCGTTTGCCAATGCCAGGGGTCGGTACACAGAATGGTTCGTTTGCCAATGCCAGGGGTCGGTACACAGAATGGTTCGTTTGCCAATGCCAGGGGTCGGTACACAGAATGGTTCGTTTGCAATGCCAGGGGTCGGTACACAGAATGGTTCGTTTGCCAATGCCAGGGGTCGGTACACAGAATGGTCAGTTTGCCAAATGCCAAGGGTCAATACACAGAATAGCCAATAATATACAACAGAATACAAGAGCTCTGCGGGAAGTAACTACCACGTCAGGGCACCAGTGAGAATGAGAAGCCGGGCTTTAAACTCTGCGGGTCCGCGTCATACGCCTGGCCCCGCCCCCCGGCGTCCCACGTGTGCGGAAGCGTTCCGCGATATCACTCGGCGCCTGGCCAGCGAGCAGCGAGGAAGCCGCTGCCAGGCGCCGGGAGGGGGGGCCGCGGACAACCGTCACAAAGAGGCCCATGAAGAAGGGTTGAAATTGTCTCTGGAGAAATGCCAGTTCTGTTTACCGTCAGTCACATATCTGGGACACGTGGTCTCGGCAAGGGTGTTTCGACAGATCCTCGAAAGTTGGAGGCCGTAGCTTCTTGGCCTAGACCTCGAAACGTCACTGAACTTAGATCTTTCTTGGGATTCTGCTCATACTATCGAAGATTTGTGGGAGGATTCGCAAAGATAGCTCAGCCGCTGAACAAACTCCTACAGAAAGAAACCACCGAAGAAGGCTGTAAGGTCTCTGACCGAAACCCCTCCGCTCCAGGACCAAGGAAAGCTAAAGAGTCCATACAAGGTGAATGGACTAGTCAATGTGAAGGTGCGTTTATGAAGCTGAAAGAGAATCTAACCCGAGCTCCTGTTCTGGCCTACGCGGACCCTCACAAGCCGTATGAACTACATGTGGATGCCAGCCGAGAAGGTCTGGGAGGGGTCCTATATCAGGAGTATGATGGATTGCTGAGGCCTGGGCGTACGTGAGCCGGAGCCTTGCGCCTTCTGAGAAGAACTATCCTACTCACAAACTGGAGTTCCTAGCCTTGAAGTGGGCAGTGGTGGACAAGTTGAAAGACTATCTGTATGGAGCTGAGTTCGTGATTAAAACGGATAATAATCCTCTCACCTATATCCTTACTACTGCAAAACTGGACGCAACAGGACATCGGTGGTTGGCCGCTCTGTCAGGGTTTCGGTTCAGCCTGAAGTATCGCCCTGGGGTGAACAATCGAGATGCTGATGCTTTATCAAGAAGACCCTACACTACAGAGTGGACTCAGGTGACTCCAGACGGGGTGCAAGCTTTGTGTCAAGGAACAGAACGCCGGGTCAAGGGAGGAGTTGAAGCGGAGGCCATAGGAGTCATGGCCGCGGCTGTTCCTGAGTTCTACTGTAACCCTTCGCAATTGAGGGATGAAAATCTACCTACCTTTTCCAAGCAGGACCTGAAAGCGGATCAAGCTAGAGACCCTTTGATTGCATTGACCATAAAGGCCCTGACTGCAAACCAGCGAGAGATTCTGTTAACCAATTCCCCGGATGGGGCCAGATTGGTTTACAAAGAGTGGGAGCGGTTGAAGATGTTGGATGGGGTGGTCTACCGAAGGGGCCCCTCGACCAATTCCGAAGAGATTCAACAGTTATTTCTCCCCACTAAGCACAGGGAGAGTGTGTTGCGATCATTACATGATGAGCATGGACATTTGGGTGCTGAGAGAACTTTTAAGTTGGTGCGAGATAGGTTTTATTGGCCTTGCATGAGGGCTGAAGTTGAGAGTTATTGCCATTCCTGTCTGAGGTGCATTCAGAGGAAAACTCTACCAACCCGAGCTGCTCCAATGAGCCATCTACAGAGTCAGGGACCTTTGGATTTGGTGTGCATTGACTTCCTGTGCTTAGAGCCGGATGCTAGTGGGCAAGGGAACATTCTGATAGTGACTGATCATTTCACTCGTTATGCCCAAGCTTTTTCTACAAAAGACCAACGCGCTCCGACAGTGGCGAAGGTGCTGATGGAAAAGTTCTTTGTTCATTACGGCCTGCCAAGAAGAATACACTCTGATCAGGGAAGAGACTTTGAAAGTAGATTGGTCGGGCAATTGCTGGAGTTGTTGGGAATTCAAAAGACTCGAACTACGCCATACCACCCTCAGGGTGATGCTCAGCCTGAAAGGTTTAATCGCACGCTGCTAAACATGCTGGGGACCTTGTCTAATGTAGAGAAGCAGAGTTGGAGTCGTCATATAGCTACTCTGGTGCATGCATATAACAGTACGGAGAGTGATGCAACAGGATATTCACCGTACCGTCTTATGTTCGGAAGAGAAGCTCGACTGCCGGTTGATTTGGCATTTGGGTTATCTCTAGACCAGACGTCGGTAGCTTCTCATAGAAACTACGTGGATAGACTTCGGAAGAATCTGGCTTCTGCGTTTGAACAGGCCCGTTTGACTTCAGGTAACAGGGAGCAAAGGAACAAGAAGAACTATGATTTGAAGGTTCGAATACAGGATCTACAACCCGGTGATAGGGTTCTGTTGAAGAATTTGGGTGCTGCTGCGAGACACAAGCTGGCGGATAGATGGAGTTCTCAGGTTTACATTGTTTGCAAACAACTGCCAGGTCTGCCGGTGTATCAGATTCGCCCTGATGGAAAGGCTGGTCCCCTCAAGAATTGGCACCGAAATCACTTGTTACCTTTGAGAGAGGCTGTGAGGATACCAGTGGAAAACGAACTTCCTCCGGCGAATCCGCATGCTCCACGTGTTCCTCCTGTCACTCGGTCTCAACAGACTCGGGTTGTTGGAGAGAGCGAAAGAGACAGCGACGAAGAGAGTTTCTGTTTAGATTGGATACGCTCACCAGAACCTGAAGAGGTCGTCCCAGTTCCTTGTCAGTGGGAAAGTAACTTGCGGGCTGAAGCTCCTGAATTTCAGTGGGAATTCCCCGAAAATATGGAACTCCCTGAAACCCTTGAGTTTCCGTTAAGGTCCCGGATACTGTTAGAGACCCTGTAGCTCCTGAAGACGAGCCTTACGATTATAGTTCTATGCCTTCCCTGGAGGGATCGTACTCGGAGGAAGTGTCTGCTCCAGTGGCCGACCTAAGGACTGAGCCTATACCTATAGTACTTCCACCCGAAGAGGAACGGAAGGAGCCTGAACAGAAATGCTCTATTCGACCGCCCCAGCGACTTACCTATGACTCACCAGGACATAGCACTGAAGAGGCCATCACCACTGTGCAGAGATTGCCCGAAGTGTCTGCTATGTTAGCTGAGGTAGCCCAGAACATGAGTCAGCTTGAGAAAGTGTTTCTAACCCACTGCATGTATGCTGCTGAACCTGTATATGCTGTATAAACTGTGTGCATATTGTAAAAGGATAATGTAACTGTTGTACCTCCTTGGAGAGACCCAAGAGTTCTAGGAGGGGGAGAGTGTAGAGATGTGTTAAAGTTTACTGTGGCAGTACCCATTTTTAGCCACAAGATGGAGACAATCACGATTAAAGACTCTGGACACTCGAACTACATGTCCCGGCATGCTTTGCGAAGAAACAGGAAGTGGGTGGGTTTGTGGAGACGCTGTACATCCTGCACCTCGTGGAGAACAGGCAGAGCGCGCCAGGGAGCAAAGGAGAGCGGATGCACACACACACAGAGAAGGAGAGACCAAAAGATAGGCCGGAGCGCAGACAGAGTGGATCGGCTTTAGGATTGGGTCACCCAGCCTTGCGGGAGACAGACATCACCATGTACATTATCCGAGTGCAGTGCTGAGGAGAGAAGACCCCTCGAGTAAGGAGTACCGCGGTCGATGGAAGCGGGGAGCAGGCGGTAAACTGGCTGAGTCGCGGCTGACAGACAGAAGGCCAGACAACAGATCCGGTGGTTGGCGTCCCCAGTTAAAATCGAGCGGAGAGACGTCCTGGGTCAGCGGAATCTCGAGCTTGCGCTGGATGGGTGAGAGGCCCCCAAGGCCGTATGTGAATAAGAGCGTACGCTGCTGGTTTCTTTCTAAAACCCACAGGGCCCCAACTGACTAGTCGAAGACATCGATAAAGTAAACTCACTGGCCAGTTGAAAAGTACCCGGGTACCCTACACACACAAACACATACCACTTCACGTTCTGGGACTTAACCTGTGCAGGACTCAGTTTCCTTTTTTTCCTATCCATACAAGGGGGCAAAGTTAAAGTTACATTCTGAACAATTTTCCTTTTTGTCCCCGCTGCGCGTTTACCGTGATACGAGAACTGTGTATTTTATTGTGTCCCGCTACGCGGTTTTTCCTCGAATTTCGTATCTTTTAATTTTCTGCTCGGTCGGGGTTTTTCCGAAAATACGAAGCCCTCGTGTTTTCGTTTCTTTTACCGCTACGCGTTTATCGTGTTACGAAAGTACTGTAAATCTTCCTGCATATACCGTGTCTCAAGAACTGCAAACCTTTTAGTAAACCTTTTAACTTGTAAAACTTACAGCGTGTTGGAGTATATTTATTCCCTAGTGCGGGGAGACTGACCCGTGGTTCATTTTCAGCGGCTCCTCCGGGAGTGAGCGCTACACGTGAATACCTGAAAAAACGTATTGGTACTTGTACTCGGTCTTAAAGTGGTATCGGTGCGACACTAGAGTGTGTATATATGTATGTGTGCATATATAGAGATTATTATGGCACCTCTATCCTGATTGGCTTGACATGACACGGATGGGGGGGCACCAAAACGCACATTCGCCTGACTAGACAAAAATGCTTGCACCGGCCCTGGGTGTGCCTTCTATTGCCTGTTAGATCAAGTACATTTGAGTGGGAGCGGGGAGGCTATTTAGCTATGTTATAGCAGAGTTGTTTTAACTTTGTTGGGCTGTTCATTCCTTCTGTATGTTGCTCCATTGATTCTCCTGTTTCTTCCCTGTCCCTTCCTTACCCTGGGTATGCCCTGTTTGTATATGTTCGGGTGTAAACCCAAAATAAAGCAGTTTAAATTTTTCCTTCACCCAACAGTGAACTCTGGCTCTTGACTGGGTGGGATTGGGCCAGAATAATTACTTTTTCAGGATATTTATGGGAAGAGGGAGCCTTTCTGAATGGAGATATCCACCCTGGGTGCTAAGATTTATTACACACTGCTGGCCAGATTCATGTGTATAATTAATAATCACATTCACTGCTACCCAAATACACGAGTATCATTAAATGCATAATCACTACTGGCTGGATTCATGGGTATCGTCAATAAAGAGATTCACTGCTGAACAGATAAGGTACTGGTCAATTGTTTCAGAAGACCATTTTTCCAGTATTTATTGAAATTTACGCAGTCTAATGTCTCAATTAGGATTTCACCAATACCACTTCTTTAAGACCAAGTACAAATACCAATACGTTTTTCCAGGTACTCACCGATACCGAGTACCAATACGTTTATTTAAAGTCATGTGACGGATTTCCAATAAATAATTTAGGAATTTGCTGAAAGCCTGTGCAACTTAAGTTAATATTGAAATGTATGGCAAGACACCCCATTTACCCACTGCCAACTGCACAGGCCTGCACACATCCTGACCCCACAGACAGATCCCACACCTCATCTCAGATATATATGTATTCCCACTCAGCCTTCATATATGTATGCCCACTCAAATACACGTATACTTTGTGACAGGGTGCATGGGTTGGGTAACAGCAGGGCTGGCCCGACAATGGTGCAGAGCGGAACAGCGGCGCCAGGCGGCAGAAATTCGAGGGTGGCAAATTTCAGCCCCCGGCACCGCTGCTGCGCTCTGCACTATTTTTTTTTGCGGTGGCAGCAGATCGTTTGGCCGCCGCGTTCGTTCCTTCAACGAGCGGCAGCCGCATGAGTATCTGCCGCTTGCCTGAGATCCATCCGCCAGCCTGCCGGGATCGAGATCACGTGATCTCGCGAGATCGCGGCAGGCTGGAAGGTGGATCCCAGGCGAGCGGCAGATACTCACGAGGCTGCCGCTCGTTGAAGGAAGGAACGCGGAGGCCGCAGGATCTGCCCGTCGGAGGGGCCGGCAGAGGTGAGCCTGGGGGCAAATATGTCCATAAGTGAGTCTGGGGGCAAATATATCCATGTGTGAGTCTGGGGGCAAATATATCCATGTGTGAGTCTGGGGGCAAATATATCCATAAGTGAGCCTGGGGGCAAATATATCTATGTGTGAGTCTGGGGGCAAATATATCCATAAGTGAGCCTGGGGGCAAATATATCCATATGTGAGTCTAGGGGGAAAATATATCCATGTGTGAGCCTAGGGGCAAATATATCCATGAGTGAGTCTAGGGCAAATATATCCATGAGTGAGCCTGGGGGCAAATATATCCATGTGTGAGTCTGGGGGTAAATATATCCATGAGTGAGCCTGGGGGCAAATATATCCATGTGTGAGTCTGGGGGTAAATATATCCATGAGTGAGCCTGGGGCAAATATATCCATGTGTGAGTCTGGGAGCAAATATATCCATGAGTGAGCCTGGGACAAATATTTCCATATGTGAGCCTGGGGGCAAATATATCCATGTGTGAGCCTGGGGGCAAATATATCCATGTGTGAGCTGGGGCAAATATATCCGTGTGTGGGCACTGCTGGGTATGTGATGCTGGGCACTGCTGGGTATGTGACGCTGGGCACTGCTGGGTATGTGATGCTGGGCACTGCTGGGTATGTGACGATGGGCTCAGTTATATACACCTCACATTACTGTATCACAGAGCTCCACAGCAAGAAAATTCTAATGTACGGTGTGTATGAGTGTTTGAATTTTATTGCTTTTTCGCACTGTGATACGCTCATACACGCTGCATGTTTTTTTTTTGGGGGGGCAGCATTTCATCCTTCGCTACAGGCAGCACAATGTCTTGGGCCGGCCCTCGGTAACAGGATGTCTGGGAGAGTAATTGAGGGAAGGTATTTAGGACCCAGACTCCTGGATGGCCTCTATCCTCTCACACACTTGTTGCCAATTAACCTAAGGCCGGGGTCAGAAGAGCGTTTTGCAGAGTGGAAGGAACATCTGTGAAAGTGGATGGCCACCTCGCTGAGCGTGGTTAGTGTGCTCAGTGCTGCAAGGCTCGATCCTCCTATGTAGGATCTCGCTTTGCAGCCCAGTCAAACGTGTGTCATAGCTCTTCAAAGGGGAGGCTTTCAGAACGTCTGTAGCACGCGCTACAGTGTGTGGCCGGTCCGTCGAAGCGTCACAACGCTGCGAAGGACGCCAGGAGGCACGTCAGTACGGGTGCACATAGTGCGCACTTCTGACCCCAGCCTAAAATGGGGATGCTATGGAGAAACTTGCAGGCGCAGATTTTCCCCGATAGCGTCTCCATTTTAGCGCACATTTGGGTATAGGGCCCTAAAGGGGTTATTCACTTACCATTGCAGTTTAACTTTATTGCTACCACGATAAGTAACAAAACAAAGAACAAAAGAGAAAGTCTAACAGTGTCAGGAAAAGATTTACTGATGAAGCTTCTCCTGCCATGTTTGAATATCCATTTTGAGAAAAGCTGAAGCTTATTACTGTTAGAGCAATGTTAAACTGCGGTGGATAGGGAAAACCTGCTCTGCATAATAACGAGTGTCCTGAGAGAAGCAGCCGATGGGTTACAGCAGCACATGTCATGAGCGCACAGCTCCAATCCATCTTTCTGCACAGAAGTTGTGTATCAAAATATGCAAACTTGCAAAGTTCAAAGTTTGCAAAACTTGCATATCTTGTTCAATGCAAGTTGTATATGCCATGCAAATTGCATAAAACAGGTGCAGGGACTTCTGCATTTCGGAGGTCCTGTGCTGAAGGGGACAACAGCATATGCCAAGGGAGGAAATGTAGATATTTATACCCAAAATAAAATAAAGAAAAAATAATTGCTGTCAGCATCTTCTGCCCAATTAGTTAAAAGAGGCATGGAGTACTTTTATTAGTGTCTACCTATATTATATTCAATAAATATATATATTTATCATGTTTAATTTAGACATTTTAGATATTTATAATGTTTAATTTAGAAAACATGAATCAAAAATTTTCAAACAAATGTACTTGTAACCGGGTTGTTGCAAGCATAGGTGTATATTATAACACACATTTCACACACACAATAAACGTAAATGATGGATTGAGTGCCAGCAAGCTATAGCTGTGCTCCTCACAAGCCACGCCCCTTTTCACATGTTCTGTTTGTTTACATTCGCTCACGGGTTTAAGAGCGCATTGTGCGCATGCCCGTTGCGGAACGAGACCCTTTGTGATTTCGCGTGGCAGCTGCGCATGCTCGGAGACGACAAGATGGCAGCGCTGTGTAGAGGAGCCTCTCGTTTCTATCTACCTGTATGCCAGCTGCGTCAGGGAATCTCCCGAAACTACAGCGCTGGTACATGAATAGAGACACGGGAATGGCGTAGTCATGTTGCGGCGAGTAAGAGTTCGAGCTTGTTCGCCAGAGGATTCTGGAATTCAGTGCCTCTGCTTCAGGATCAAGGTTACCAGAGCATGTAATGTGTGTAGGTTACAGTGAGGGCTGGCACAAGCGGTATGTTTAATGTGACATACCACAGGCAGCATTTTTCATGTCCTGCCCAGCACACACAAGGCATGACTTATCTAGGAGGTGGATCTGGCACCCTTGGTTACAGGACCTAGTAAAAGGAATGCCATATGGAATGACTATAGACTTTAACAGGGTAGGGGAATGCCCATAAAGAATAATTGGGTGGAGCAGAATGCCCATAGAGAATAACTGGCCAGAGTGGCATTCTGTTTTGTCCCATTATTCTCTATGGGCATTCTGTTTTGTCCCATTATTCTCTATGGGCTTTCTGCGCCGACCCATTATTCTCTATGGGCATTCTGCGACGTCCCATTATTCTCTACGGGCATTCTGCGCCTTCCCATTATTCTCTACGGGCTTTCTGCGCCGTCCCATTATTCTCTACGGGCTTTCTGCGACGTCCCATTATTCTCTACGGGCATTCTGCGCCTTCCCATTATTCTCTACGGGCTTTCTGCGCCGTCCCATTATTCTCTACGGGCTTTCTGCGCCGTCCCATTATTCTCTACGGGCTTTCTGCGCCGTCCCATTATTCTCTACGGGCATTCTGTGCCTTCCCATTATTCTCTACGGGCTTTCTGCGCCGTCCCATTATTCTCTACGGGCTTTCTGCGCCGTCCCATTATTCTCTACGGGCTTTCTGCGCCGTCCCATTATTCTCTACGGGCTTTCTGCGCCGTCCCATTATTCTCTACGGGCTTTCTGCGCCGTCCCATTATTCTCTACGGGCTTTCTGCGCCGTCCCATTATTCTCTACGGGCTTTCTGCGCCGTCCCATTATTCTCTACGGGCTTTCTGCGCCGTCCCATTATTCTCTACGGGCTTTCTACTACCCTGTAAGGCTAGGGTCAGACGAAAGCATTTTTCCCCGCGAACATGAAAAAGTGCGTCCGAACGCATTGATGTATTTTTTCACGGAATGCGCAAAAATGGTCAGACGACGCGCATTTTCGGGTGTGATTTTTGTACGGATCGTCAATAAAACTCTTTTTGCGTCTGGACGTTATGTAGGCTGGACATTAGCAGCGTCTGACATTTCCTAATCACGCACACACGCCGTTATGCCGCAGCTGCGCACTCAGTACGTCAGTACTAGCGGTTCAGCGTTCTCAAAAAAATGCGTTCAAATTCCACTTGCGTTGCACGGCCGGACTTTTGTGCGGCCGTACATCGTATATTGGCTGTCATTGCCCGTCATCTGCTGCTAGTGCGGCCGTAATTATATGCGCCAGAACGCACGTTAAAAGTGCGCTGGTCTGACCCCAGCCTTAAAGTCTATAGTCATTCCTTTTAGGCTGGGGGTCAGATGAACACCGTACGAACGCGCGTGCAGCCGCACTTTATCACGGCCGTAGTAGCAGCCAATGACCGGCCATATACAAAGTACGGCTGCACGAAAATTCGGCCACGCAACACAAGCGGCAAACGAACGTATTTTTTCGAGAATGTGAAACCGCTAGTACTGACGTACAGAGTGCGCTGCGTCCGCTAGCGGCGTGTATGCGTGATTAGGAGACGTCAGACACTGCTAATGTCCGGCCTACATAACGTTCAGATGCAAAAAGTGTTTTATCGATGATCCGTACAAAATCACGGCGCGTATTCCGTGGAAAAATACATCCATTCGTTCGAACGCACTTTTTCACGGATGACGCGAAAAATGTGTTCATCTGACCCAAGCCTTAGGTTCCTGCTCACAGCTCCAGTGACTGTTGTGTCTGTAAAACCATAAATCCTTTATAAGCTTAACAGACAAAAAAAAAAGTAAAAACCAACATGGGTAATAACTCCGAACTGGACCAGTTAAGGGACACTTTTTATACCCAAATGTATCCAGTTCTGTTTAATATATGAATTACTAAAAGCAGTTTATTTAATTTTAACCAGCTTGGGAATCTTTGTGCTATACACATATTATAAACTATATATATATTCGTATGATTTTAAGGACTTCTTCAATAAGAGCTGAACTTGCCACCGAACTGTTAATTTCGTGGCAGTTCGGCTATTCAGCTGGTATTTCGCCAAATATTGGTGAATTGCGAGCGAAATACGGTGCAGATCATCGCAATTCGGCGACAGTGACATTGTCCCATGGAGAAGTAATGGTTAATTTATTCAGCGAATGCCAAAGTGCAGCGACATGTCAGTGAAATGCCAAGATTTTCAGTGCTTCAGTTCAACAGGTTTGAACTGGTGAAGCCCATAGGTTTCAATGGGGGGGGGGGGGGGGAAAGATGATTTTTATCCTTTTTTTTTTTTTTAACTTTAACCGTTTATTTTTTCATTTGCAGCAAAAAGTGTTTATTTTTTTAGGCATTTTTCTGGATTTTTTTTGGCAAAATTTGATTCCCATTTTTTTTTCTTAATGTTTTTTTTATTATTTATTATTCTGTAAAAAACCTATTTATTTTATCGGACCTTTTATTTCCATGCATTTTCCCTGGAGCAACAGGGAGGTGAGTAAAATTGATATCCAAAAGACTTATAGGGTTAATCAGAGAAAGGTGAAAACCAGGAGAACTGGCAGGAGAAGAGAACAATCTAGACCAAATAGCCGATTTGGAAAGTGCGATCAATGGGAGAATTTTTCTGGTTTGGCTATTTTGACCTACAATTTTCACTTCTCTAGTCATTCTCCTGAGTTTCACCTTTCTTTGAATACACCTGTATGAAGATTTCAGATTTCGAACTCCTCCAGGTTCCAGAATTCTGGCTAAGTTTTTCTTGCACTCGAGGACTCCTCATTGCCCGATGCCAAGGTCAGCAACTATCCAGCACATCTACAAAAAAACGGCACTCCTGGTACTTACCAGAAAACATGATGTCCTGATGACAGAAATGTGGCATTTCTTAACCCTTTCACTGCTGAGGACATGTGGGGAACGTCCTCATTGACTCCTAAGGAAAGATGGGGTGGAGATAGGGGATTCCTTTTGAACCCCAATATCTCCCGACTTTTGGCAGCTAGCAGGGTCATGTTTGGTATCCTTAGAAAGGTCAGCAGAGAATGGCCTTTCCAATGATACCAAACATGACCATGTTTAAAGTAATGAAAAAAAATAATAAGAAAAATGTGTTTTTTTTTAAGACTTGAAATGGCTCAGCAGTGAAGGGGTTAAATGTTGGCAGATTGTAGCACATGTAATAAATAGTTTTTTTTGCTAAGTCCCAGGAGTGCCGTTTTTTGTAGATATGCTGTAAAATAACAGACATATTGGAGTATTCTGAGCATTTACTAGCTTCTATAGAAAACATTTTAGGGGTCTGCTTTGCCCCTCGGTTGGTCAACCACTCCTATATTAACCTTTTACCACCGTGGGGTCATACTATGCCGTTACCGCCGCGGTTGGGCCTTGGGGCCGCATAGCTCACCCCCTGGCTTCAATGGGCCTCTGTGCTCTCGCCCACCAGTTTGCACGCAGCGCTCACCATTGGCGGCTGCTGGACGGCCTGAACCCAGGCCGTCCCCCTGCAGCCGATGATGCAGGTCAGATGTGTAGGTGGGCTGGAGAAAGGGCCCGCCACAGCAGCTGGCCCGGGGGCGTACTACTACGCCCCACCAGCATCAACGCCCCGCCATCAGGCACAATGTACCTGGCAGTAAGGGCTTAAGCACTTATAAAAGACACTATATTTGATAAAGCTCTCTGGGTTTATTTTATCTTTTTAATGTATATAGTAGGGATCGACCGATTATCGGTGCTACCGATATTTTGGGCCGATTTTGGGGTTTTTAAAGTATATCGGTATCGGAGTTCAGGCCCCCGATATTACCGATTTATTTCTTTTCCCCTGCTTGCCGCCGCTCCCCAGCGCGCTCGGTCACTGCGGCGCATGCGATGTGTTCTTGTTCCTTTGCAGGGGAAGCCGACCGATGAGGAGCTTACACCGCCCACCACATGGTCATCACATCAGCAGCATATCCGGAAACCCTGCATGCAGATCTCGGAGAGAGCAGGATAAGACCCGGTCACCGCCCTGAAAATTTTTTACTGTGTGTCTGTATCGCTTTTTAAATTATTACAACCCAGGGTGTGCTGCTGCTGAGTGCTCCGCTCCCTTTCACTAGCCCCACGCAGTCACTGTCTGTCACCCACTAACCAACCCCACTAGCTGAAGCAGCTCCCCCTTCTTCCTCGGCTCCATCCATCTTTAAAGCCCCTTTGCAACCCAGAGCTCAGCCTGACCTGAAGCCCCCTTAAACACAGCCCTGCCTGAAGTTCAACCTGCAGCAGGTGAATAAAAAAATGGCCCACAGCTGTGTGTGTGCACTCTCAGTCTGCACACACACAGCTGTGGGCCATTTTTTATTCACCTGCTGCAGGTTCAACTCCAGGGCTGTGTTTAAGGGGGCTTCAGGTCAGGCTGAGCTCTGGGTTGCAGTGCTGTGTCCCGGGTCGTAACTGCTCATTATGGATGGAGTCAGTAGACGGAGCAACGGGGCTTTAAAGATGGATGGAGCTGAGGAAGGAGGGGGAGCTGCTGCAGCTAGTGGGGTTGGTTAGTGCCTGACTGTGTGGGGCTAGTGAAGGGAGCAGAGCACTCAGCATGCGTGACTGCGTGGGGCTAGTGAAGGGAGCAGAACACTCAGCAGCACACCCTGGTTGTAATTACTTAAAGGAACAGACAGCCAGCTAGCGATCTACAGTTAAACATACAGTAAACCTTTTTTTTCAGGCCAGTGACCGGGTCTTACCCCTCTCTCCGAGATCTGCATGCACCCCCTAATTTAATGTTTAAAATATGAATAAACATGTTCAGTTTATACCAGATTTGTATGAAATTGTGTTATTTTTCAAAAATTTAAGCTCACAGAATATCGGCCCCTGATATTGGTTATCGGCCAGAGAGACGGCCGATAATCGGTATCGGCCTGGAAAAAAACATATCGGTCTATCCCTAGTATATAGTTATTCTTTTTTTAAGGAAGAAAATCAAACCATACAGAGAAACAAAAAACAGGTTTTAAGATGAGACAGTTTCACGGTACATGAGTATACAATAACAAGAACAATGCCATTGTACAATCATTGCATTCATTATGGTATAGAGTGGAGCAAGTACTAGAGCTGCACATTATTTTCTCCAAGAGGATCGAGCAAGATGAAGAACGTAAGGCAAGTAAAAGGGGGAAGTATTGATTCACAAGCTCTCCTACTTGCCATTCTTTGGGCTAGATAGCATTCCCATTTTAGCGTTAGGAATGTAAACTGGGAAAGCCTGCGCTACTTCAGCACCTTGCCCTGCTGCCGCAAGTATCACCTCCTGGAGTCCATAGGACTCCATGGTGGGTTAAAGTGCCGGGACGCGAGCCCTGCATGATCTCGCTCTTGCTCCTCGGAGTGATCGCGGAGGGAGACTGTGGACTATTTGTCCTCAGTCTCACTCTGCTCCTGGCGGCAATAAGCACCGAATCTGGCCAACGTTCTCGTCGCGTAATGAAAGGTGAATATTGGATTTAATGGGGGGGGGGGTGCTAAATGATTTTGCAAAAGCACAATCGTTAAGCACCAGCTTTTAGGGCTCACTAAAAGGTTTTTAGCCCAACAGGGGAGTAATTAGCGCTAGTACTTTGTAATAACTTATCCTAACGCTAATTACTTACTGCGATCCCCATGTTACGTAATTTTGCAAAGTACAGTAAGCAAGTGCAATCACCGATGTGCAGATTTTTAATGGGTTTAGCGTCCGTAATGTAATATGTGGGACAGGCGTTAAAGTCACTTATTTTGGCGTTAATACTCACATATCCCAACGTTACAGTTAGCCTTACGTATGTAATCTAGCCCTTTGTTTTTTATTTTAGATTCTCCTTCAGAGTAAATGTAGGCTCATGTAGGTTTGTGTCTGCGGTGTTTAAATATTTGCCCCACTGTGCAGGTTGAATGTTTAAACCGTGTAATATACGAAGACCTTGAGTAGTAAACTTGCTGGAAGACTAGAAGTTGCAGGATGCACACAGGCTTATTGCAATCACAGGTGTGAGTGAGTACATACAGTGTGTATACGTTTGCAGTCACTAGAAAGCAAATACAAACTGTGAAATGACTTTATTGGCAGGTCCAGCATATCAGTACATCTTGGTTGATCGGAAGGGCCAGAATCAGAATGTGGGTTTTATACAGTTGAATCGCCCCAAGGCTCTGAATGCATTATGTGATGGACTGATTACGGAGCTCAACCAGGCCCTGGAGTCTTTCGAAGGGGACCCCCAGGTTGGGGCCATTGTTATCACAGGAAGTGAGAAGGCCTTTGCAGGTCAGTGACGCAACCAAACTCTTTTCTAAGGGCTAGGTGAATAAATCCTGTGGCAATCTGGTGTCATAGACAATGTGTGCGTACTATGGTATAAATCTTGAATTTAGTAGACTACATAAATAAAAATCTCTAGCTTTCGTGCTGCCACCAATTCTTCTTTGGTAGCCGAAACAATCTTTATTATTACATATGGACAAAATATACATTTTAAGTGTATAACTAATGACGCCTCTGCTTGTTATATTCATAAGCTGGAGCAGATATTAAAGAGATGCAAAACAGAACGTTCCAGGAATGTTACAGTGGAGGATTTCTCTCTCAATGGAACCGTATCTCTTTTGTGAAGAAGCCGGTCATTGCAGCTGTGAATGGATATGCAGTAAGTATTTCTTTCCTATGCATAGTTAGTATTTCTTTGTTTCAGCATGTACTTTATAGGTATGAATTTTCAAAAAGTTTTTCCATGGTTCGTGTTCAGCTGCTTTTCATAATGCACTCTTCATTTAGAATGCCCATTTTGGGTATAATAAATTCTACTCCTTACTGGGACATGCATGCTTTGTCAGTGTGCTTTTAAAAACCTGCAATGCCGTTTGAGTTAGTAGTGTCATTCAGCAGACATAAAAAGCAAGTAAATATGATATTTTTTCATATTTACCTGCATTCCTTTTTTTGTGTTTTCCACACCCACCTCAGGAGGCACGCTGAGCTCACCAAACAGTGTGCATATCTAGGTAAAGATAAAAAAAACAACTGAGCATGTGCGACTGAGTTGCTCCACCTCCGTCCTGCACTGTGAGCTGAGCTGAGGGGAGGGCGGGGCCGAACTTTCACCCCCAGGTACTGCAGAGACGGAAGGTAAGAAATCCACTCACAGGGAGAAAGAGGGACAACAAAGAAAAGCCGACACAGCAAGAAACGGTAGAGAAAGACAGTAGGATAAAACAGAGCGAGCACAAGAAAAGGTGGTGAGAGAGCGCATGCACAAGAGACAGCAAGAGGGAGTGACTGTGTGAGGGACTTTGAGTGAGACAGTATGTAAACCATGAAAGAGCACAAGTGAGTGAGGTCTGTGTGTGCGTGAGTCAGCAGGTGAGTGAGTTTTTTTTCAGAGTTGCAGAGATGCTAATATTCAGTTCCTTGGGTTCCCCAGTCTGAGGTCCTGAGCTGCACAGCTTGTGTTCATACAGTCACAAGTATTTATAAAGCGCTACCAAGTTCCATAGTGCTGTACAATGGGAGAGGCAGAAAAACAAATGTCCATACAAGTTAAACACACAGAACAGTAAGATGGAGCAAGAAATTTAGCTCATGTGAAGCTATGATGGGTGGAGTAGTGAGCAGGGAGGAGGTGGGGAATATTCAGAAAGTATGAGCTGAAGAAACACCCCTAGCTGAGGGGCGTCACCGGAGAAGATGAAATGACAGAGTTTAAGGCTAGGGTCAGACTGAGGCAGTGCGAACGCGCGTGCAGGCGCACTTAATCACGGCCGTAGTAGCAGCAAATGCCGGGCAATGACGGCCAATATACGAAGTACGGTCGCACAAAAGTCCGGCTGCGCAACACAAGTGGCAAACGAACGCATTTTGTCGAACGTAAAACCGCTAGTACAGTTGTACAGAGTGCGCTGCGTCCGCTAGCGGCGTGATTAGGAGATGTCAGACACTGCTAATGTCCGGCCAACATAACGTCCAGACACAAAAAGTGTTTTATTGATGATCCGTACAAAATCACGAACGCAAATGCGCATAGTATGACCGCTATCGCGTACTCCGTGAAAAAATGCGTCCATTCGTTCGAACGCACTTTTTCACAGACAACGTGAAAATGCGTTCGTCTGACCCTAGCCTAAAGCAAGAAAATAAACTTTTTTTTTTTTTTTTTACACATTTTTAAAACTTTTTTATTGATTTTATTCTAGTTTGTCTGTAGGTATAAAAGTGTTTTAAATGTCAATTTAAAAAAAATATTTCTAGACCTCCATATACCTGTAACTACACATTTCCTGTAATGTTTTTTCCCCGTATTACCTTTTAAGCATCTGGTTTTGTATTTTCCTCTTAGCTTGGTGGAGGATGTGAATTGGCCATGATGTGTGATATAATATATGCTGGAGAGAAGGCACAGTTCGGACAGCCAGAAATTTTGCTTGGCACAATTCCAGGTATAAACTGATGTTTTTCGTAGCGTATCATGGATGATGAGGCCAACTGTTGGTTGGAGTTAAGAGAAGAATGGATGTATAAAATACACCCTCTACCTACAAAACACTGGCTGGGTGGAGTAGAGGTAACATCACTGCTCTGCATGGAGAGAGCCTGTGGAGTCATGGGTTCGATCCCGACGAGCACCTCTCCAGTAAGTGTCCTTGGGCGAGACACCTAACAGTACATACTCGACACCCAGGACATACTTGAAAACAAGAGAATTCTCAATGTATCCTTCCTGGTAAAATCCTTTCTCAAAAACAAAACCTGTAGCTAATGTTCTAGGCACACTCCCAAGCACTGCAACCAATCAATTCAGTTTAGCTGGTCACCATGACCTGAGTGTCCTTCCTCCCCATTTTCAGGTGGTCACGAGGGGCTGATTAAGACCTCCAGGTGTGCGAAATTGGCGATGCTCATTTAAGCAGTCAGGTCATTTATATGGCATGTTTTACCTGAGAATTTACCCGACAAACGGTATTTTGGTCTGCTGTGTTTTGTTCACTAAAACATTCACTGTGTAAGACTTGCGATAGACTGTAAAAAGGTTGCTTATATGGCATGTTATTTTCGATTACATATTCTGCGTCATATGGAATAACCTTCTCCCTTTTTTTTTGTTTTTTTGTTATGCGTGAAATGTGCTAATACACACTGAGGCAGGATATTGCAATTGATTTTATTGGATTATTATTGTTTGTTTCTAATTGAGCGCGCCAACGCTTATTTATATGTTATGTTACAGGAATTTTATATGTAGTTTTTGTTTTCAAATCTCCCCAACATTTTCATGTGCTGGGCTAATCTGAGGAAGATGTTGGTTGTTTGGTAAAATTGGCATTTCTTCATCTTCATAGGTGCTGGCGGGACTCAAAGACTCACAAGAGCTGTTGGCAAGTCCCTTGCTATGGAAATGGTCCTTACTGGTGACCGCATCTCAGCCCAGGACGCAAGGCAAGCAGGTATAAAAGTTGTTTTGTTGCAGCACCTGAAATTAATAAACGTCAACAAAACAAATCTTAAATTCCATTCAAAAACCTTTTGTTTTAATTATTTTATTGAAGGACTGTATAGCAAACTAATTTATCAGGGTTATTCACAGAGATCCGAACGCTGAAAATCAGCGGTCGGTTACCTTTCTTGGCCATTCGGCTATTCAGAGAGCAGGCAGTTCGCCAAATGTTGCCAAATTGCCTGCACATACGGTGCCTGTTCGAGGGCAGTGAATTCCCCCCTAGAGAAGCAGTGCTTTGGCTATTCAGAGAACAAAAACCATCAGTGAAAGGTTCCCTAAATGCCCTGTCATTCAGTGGTTTAATTCGGCAGGTTTATTCAGGCGAATCCCATAGGCTTCAATGTTAAAAAATTCCCGTTTTAAATCCATATCTAATGAACCATTGATTATAATATTCTGCAGCAAAGACTCTTTAGTGATATTTTTTTTTTTTTTTTTTTTTTGTAGGATATTTTAAGCATTTTTTCAGGATTTCTTTTTTTAAAAAAATTCCTATATTTTTTTTTTCTGTAACCGCCCTTTTTATTATCATTCCTTGGACCTCATATGTAAATTTCAGACATTTTCGCTCAGTAGTTTCTTTGCAAACAGTGTTTCACTTTTCAAACATTCAAGCAAACAGTTTTTATAATTTACTCACTGCATTCGTCTGCGGTGTCGGATTTTTCCGGCAGCTGCGCTGCGTGTGATCGGCTCCTGCTCGGGTTTTTCCGGCGGGTTAGGCTGGGGTCAGACTAACGCATTTTTAACGTGTGTTTATGCAAATGACGGGCAATGACTGCCAATATACGAAGTATGGCCGCACGAAAGTGTGGCCGTGCAGCGCAAGCGGCAAACGAATGCATTTTTCGAGAACACAGAACTGCTACTACTGACATACAGAGTGCGCTGCGCCACATAGCAGCGTGTGTGCGTGATTAGGAGACGTCAGACGCTGCTCGTGTCCGGCCAACATAACATCCAGAAACCCAAAGTTTCCTGGTTTGGATCCGCAACAAATCACGCACGAAAATGCGCATCGTATGACCGTTTTCGCGCATTCCTTGAAAAAATACGTCAATGCGTTCGGACGCACTTTTTGACAGTCGCTGCGAATAATGCGTTCATTTGACCCTAGCCTTAATCCAAATGTTTTTGTTGGTTTCGGTGTGCATTCGCTGGGTTTTTGCGGTGAGTTTGCGGCGGCTTTTCCCTGCACTACGACGGCCCTGTGGTGCTAGCTGAATACACCGCAGGGTCACCGGAATGGGATTGCCGAATCGCCCCGAATTGAAGAGAACAAAAAGTCACCGAACGTGCAGTGAATTTTTTCGATTCTCTTTGAATAACCCTGTATGTTTCAGTGAGCCGAGCTGGTAAACTGGCTAACTGAACCATCGAATCCTACAATGTCCAAATTTGTATGGAGTTGACATGAGTGTGATAAAGACTCCGTAGAAAAGCGTCCAAGTGGTATGAGGAGGGTAATCCTATAAACGAAAATGTGTGTGTCGGGTATGAGCTGCCTTCCTTAAATGGGCACTGTCAACACACTGCTAAAACCCCTTACATGACAGATGGTTGTGGAAACTGCCCAGTGGTCGAGGTCCTCTCCGGTCCAACCAAGGCAGCCAGGGCCCTTGTAGCTGCCCAGCATGGCTTGCCTGAGGGACACCTGCCTTCACACCGTATCCTACCGCTCTATTGACCTGCAAATTTAAATGTGGATGGGGGTTAAATCTTTTTTAATTCCTACGTTAAGTTTGAATGACGTTGTGTGTACCATATAAAATTATTTTCCACTGAGGATTGCATTACTGCTGTGTGATGTAGCATTTTCCAGTGTGTGTGTGTATTTATATTTACATGAATTCTTTGCAAAATATTGACTGGTTAGAACTTTTTTCTAGGACTTGTGAGTAAAGTATACCCTATTGATAAAGTTGTAGAGGAGGCAATTGGATGTGGGGAGAAGATAGCCAATAACTCGAAGCTTATTGTATCCATGGCAAAAGAAGCTGTTAATGGAGGTGAGAGTTCAGGGTCAATTTCTTAAGCGATACATCTTTTCTTGTTTTACCGGTTTATCTAATTCTGTCTCCTCGGAAAATGTGATTTGCATTAAGAGCCTTAATAACCAAAAATCTGGTCTTAACTAAGGCTAGGGTCAGATGAACGCAGTTATCACGCCCGTGTTGCCGCACATTTGTACATCTGTGGTAGCATAGCATTCTGACCAATGGAGCACCACACACGAAGTACGTCCGCACGGAAGCAAACGGACGTAAGTTAGGCAAGAACGTAATACTGCTAGAATGGACGTGCGGAGTGCGACACATCTGCAACGTCCGTGTAGCTTTGTGTGTGAGTGATGAAATGAGGTCAGACAGACTGCATTTATACGTCCAGCATTTTTAACGGACAGAATGTTTTTTTTCATTGTAATTTATTTTCCCTGCTACGGCTGGCGGCACACTAGCAAACATTTTGCGTCCGTCTGACCGTACTGTTTGCCGTCCGTCGTAGCTTTATAAAGGAGTCAATTAAACACGCCACACAAAGCACCTGCGCACTTGTTCACGGATGGGCAAAGCCTAAAGCCACGGACGCAAAAATAACATCGATGTTAAAAAGCTAAACGGACGCAAAAACAACGCTGCCATGTATTTTCCTAGGGTGTGGAGACGTCAGATGTTAGACGCACTTTATGCAGTACTCACAATATCTCCCGTGAAAAAGTGCGTCCGTAACGGACGCAGCACAGTATGCTCGTGTGCCGGCTGCCTACATCAGTCAAAAAGTACGTCAGTGAAAAAAACGGACTGTGTGGCCACTACCTTGTTGTCAGTCAGTAAGTACGTCCATACTGCACGGACGCACAGTCCGTACAAAATGCGCTCATCTGACCCTAGCCTAAAGTGGACACTGCTTATTTACCTTTTTACGAAAGAAACTAACTTTTTATGTTGTAGTAGCACTGATCATTTTGTTGTCTACACCAGAGCATGGAATATATAGCACATTTAATACCTTGACAATGTCAGACCTGCTGGCGGTCCCGGCAGACACCGGCGCTGCTCCTTGGCGGCTTCTGGTCCAGTGTGCGCCTCCCGACCGCCCTCCCCTCCTGTGTGCGCATGCTGCCGGCCACAGTGTCTTTATGCCACAGCGCACAGCGGCCCTTCGCACGAATGATGTCACTATGTCCGTGATGGCCCCTACCGGCGTCATGTGATCCAGCCAAACTATCACAAACAAGGGTGCTAATTTAAACCGCCTTAACCCTGATCTCACTGCCCTTTCGTGGTTCCAGTACTACGGACCCTTGAGTGCCTCTTGCTATTGTTTTCTATACGTGTTCTGACCTGTGTTTGACCCAGAATTGGATATCTACCTGCGTATTTCTGTGCTCCCTTAACTCTGCTTGTTTATTGTCCACTCTACATATTCCATACCGCCTTTTATCCTATTGCCCAGCTTAGCCTGGTTCCTTTTAACCTAGCTCTCATTTTCCGTTTCCTAATACTTTCCTGTCATTTATTGCCGGGTATCTAAGAACTAGTGTTTCATTTCCTTTTGTGTTGCCCCTGCCTTTTATAGGTCATCTTTTCATTATTGCGAAACCCAACTACCTCAAGGAATGGTACAGGACCTGGGTTAAGGGCTTCTTGGTCCTACATGATGGGTTTACTCGCAACACACCCCAGAAAATTCCCCAACCAGCCCTACAGTCGATTAATTAACACTGGGCATCTTTATTTGACTGACATGGCAATAAATCTCTACAATGAAGTTTGGATTGCATAAAGAGCCTCCACATTGGCTGCATTAATATGTATGGAATACGTGTGTGTTGCAGGATTGCAAAGAATCATGTCTGTGCATATTCATTAGAATTCTACAACAATATAGCGCTGTATTTGAAATTGTGTGCGAGAACGTCACACAAATTGCTGTAAATAAGTCTCTGGCATGGTGTATACGGCAATAAATCAGTTTCACTGAACTAAACATCCGAGTGATTTGGGGTGGGGGGGCACTGCTGTAATCTGCTTTACTATGCAAAAAATAACCACCTTCCCCCCCCGTGAGACCATATGGTGATTTTAGTTCCCTGACGTAACCTTTAATTTGCGATGTTCCTTAGTTTAGGGGAGTTTCATTTATTTAGCTTTATAATGGCCTTATTATGGCAGGGTTTGTAGAAATTCATACTTTATAAAGCAAACAGCCACTTGGTAAAGCGTGTTGAATAGATCCCTCTATTGATACTCTGTGACCAGTGTTGCAGGTCTTTGCAGCCACAGGATGATCAATATATTTAATCTGGAACTTAATTGGGTCATTATGTGTTTTCGATACTCTTCATGGATATTTAATTGCTACTCTTCTTCTTGCAGGTCTAGATGGGCTCTGGTTTGGGCTCATTCAGATCAAGTATGTCGTAGTTTTGGAATTTTCAGAGGATTCTCAAGTCTATCATGTATGAAAAAATCAACAGATTTTCTCACTGTTGTGTACTCCCTCAGATCACTCATCTTAACTTCTGTATGATAAAAGTTTGATCAATAAGTTTACAAACCTTTACTGCCTTTTTTTTTCTCTTTCTAGCTTTTGAGCTTTCATTGGCTGAGGGCAACAGGCTTGAAAAAAGACTTTTCCATTCAACTTTCTCTACGGTAAGTTATCTTGCAGTCGGAATGTCACTTTCCTTATACAATATGTTAATCTTAACACTTTCCAAATTTCAGTCTTGAAGAACACAAACATTTACTTACCAGGTGTTTAGGTTTAGCATAGAATAGCTGTAGCAAAAAAGGCAATACTGGATTTCCATATAGAATTCTTTAGATTCTCAATGTCATATGGTGGTTAGCACTTTATTTTATTAGTGTACATATATAAAATTTTAAATACACCTATAAAAAAATTAAGTTAACTTGACCATTTGTACGCATCAGTCCAGAAATTAATCATTTTTGGCCATGCCCACCACATGTGATAAAATGTACGATTCAAACCACATCCTCTCCAGCATAAATCAAGCTAACATTAATGTGACCAGTTGTGGTGAGGAGGCATACCAACTAAATAGACAAGGAAAGGCAGGAGCCTTGGTAAGAGCCACAGGGGCTCAATGTCACAAGCCATGAGCCCTTGTGGCTCTTACTAAGGCTCTTGCCTTTCCTTGTCTACCAATAATTGGGTTTAATCCTACTCCAATTTTGTTTGACTGGCTCTCTTTCCTCAACCGTTAAAAGAACATTCTCTTGACATTTCTCTCCTTTTTGTCGCCACCAACTGAATATCATCTTATAAACCTGTTACTGATAAGATGCAGCAGTGGGCTATGTTTTCCCAGATATCCTCCCAATCCTTTTACGAAATCTGAGTGTAATAACCAACTGAAAACTTCACTGTGTATTCTTAATATACTTGGCATTGATTTGTATCTAGAAATATTAAAAAAATCTGGTTTTAGCATCTCTATTTCAATACATTTTACCTACTGGTTTTCATTTTATTCTATATTGTTCGTTACTCATGATGTAGGAGTGCAACCTGCACCCTGGAATGGGATAAATAAAATGCAGAGCAGACTATTTTCACCCCTACCTCTGGGTGGCGTCTCTTCCCTCTCCACCAGAAAGCTCCTGTAGCAGACACTGAAATACTCAGAATAGGAGAATACAGGGATGTTCATGAATTTCCACATGACTCTGAGGATTTATATCCACAATCATGATGGCCCTTAGAAGAAACATTCAGTTTGTCAGACTTAGAGATCCGGCTGGTCGATTTTCCTCGATCTATCGCTATTTAATTAAGCTTGAAGTCAACCTCAATTTATACTTGTCTGAAAATTGAGTAATTGTTAATTGGCTAAATCGAGGAAATCACCCAGTCTTAATCTGAGATGTTTAATTTTTTTTTAACCCCTTAAGGACCAAGGGTGTTGAATTTAAGCAAGCATGGGATAGGCATAAGGCTATCCTAAACAAAAGATAAATCCAGGTAAAGTATCCATGTAATTGGGCAGACTAGATGGGCCGAAAGGTTCTTATCTGCCGACATTTTTCTATGTTTCTAAGTCAATGCATTGATGATGTAAACATTACGCCTTTGGTCCTTAAGGGGTTAAAAAAGCATCTTTAAGTAGTATTAAATAAACCGTGCACTAGAATTCTGCTCCATTGAGGTTCTAATGAATATATTACAAATTATGAAGAAGTAAATCCAGTCTGGTAAATTAAGTGAATAGTTACAATTGCTAAAATGCCTATTTTCTCTTTATTTCTTCAGCCATTCCTCAGACCTATGCTCTGTGTAGTGTGTTCTTCCGGATTGTGGTAGGGGTAGGGGTAGGGCTGGTTACTGGAGATATTGCTGTGGCCTTTTGTATAGTGTGCACTGCTGAGCTATGGAGGATTCTTGAGATAACATGTAAGAGATGAATACAGAAGGCTCAGTTGTAGAACAGAATTTATGCAAAACCTGCAATATTTCTGCTAAAAGGTTAACACAAAAACCAAGCCTTTTCAAAGCTTATCATGATGCAGTTTGGCTGTTCTTAAAAGTAGAATTGGACACTACTACAATATCCCTTTTCAATGCAACTGTCAATAATTGTGGCATATATTCGTTTAGTAGGTGTTTTTATTACATTTTCTAGGTATTTTACATGTACAACACACGATTTTCAAACATTTTAAGAACAACCTATAGATATTTCCTTTTGTACCAGGAGTCTAGACAAAACATGGCTAGTGACTCGTAGCTTACCTTTGACAGCTGTTGTAAGTTAAAGTATATATCTGAAGTGTAATTAGATGTACTATTGATCTTTTTTTTGGACTTGATTATGATATTTATGTTGCAGGAGGACCGTAAAGAAGGAATGACTGCTTTTGTGGAGAAGAGAAAGGCTAACTTCACTGACCAATGAATTAAAAATGTATAAATGATTGGAAGGCTTCGGATATGTGCCTCTCTGGATCTTGGATCATAAATTAGAAGAGATACAGACATAATGGCCTTTCATAACAAAGCACTTTTTTGAATTCGTGTCCTGATGATAAAAGTTTCTGCAAACATTGCATAGGATAGCTGGTGTATGAATACATTAGACATGTCCATGTAAGTGTTGACATGTTACCTAAAATGGGAATCAACGTTGTCTAATTCCGCATTACAAGAATAATAAATTTATCTTTTTTCCATGATTTGACTTTTTCACTTGTCAAATCCCTGAAATCAGAATCTATCACATTCTTATTTTGTAATTGTATGATAAAAGACATTAGTTTGAAATGTTTATACTCTGGTTCTGGTTTTTGTGTGTGTGTGTTTTGTAGTGGCATTAGGAATTAGGAATACTATTTTTAAGTCGACCAGTGGTTCCTTTTTGGTTAAGGTAGTCAAGCGTACCCATGTAAATATTCGACCATCCGGTATTAAATAAGTTCAAATTACAGCCATTTGCAACTGACGCAGTATAGCTACCAGTTTATTGTTGATTCTATTCTATACCCTACATACACTCAATATGCAAAAATAAACCTGAAGTTGCTTAATTAGGGTTATTTATCAAAGCATTTGTCAGCTGACAAAGGATAAACATTGATCTTATTATTTGGTAACATTGTATAATAACATTTTCCAGTCCGCTTGTAATGAATTACAGCATTAACCCAAGTTAAATGCATTTAGAATTGTCTTTGGCAATACCTCAATGCAGCTACAGAAATGAAACCGTTAAGTGTATTGCATTTTATATTTGGAAAAGATCCACACAAAAAAATATAAAGTCCACGGTTCATACATTTTAAGTTTCTCTATGGAAGAGGAGGTGTAAGCCAGTCCTTGCGGAACACGTGGCAAAACTTTGCATATTGTGAGTGGTCCTCGGGTTGCCCAGTATTGTATTGTAGTTTTCTTGCTGATTGCTGCATACCCGGAATTGGCCCAGGAAGACCGAGGCTGCATGGCCCAAGATGACCGCTTCTCGTCATCCAGATCTTCTCTTTCTCTCTGTGGCAGAGCTAGACGATAAGGGCCAGTTTCAGCTCTCAGACCTCCCCAGCATTGGAATGTTTGACACACACACACAATGCAGGAGCTCCAGTTAACTTTACAGGCTGGTATTAAAGTGGAGCTGCGGCAAGATGTCTGAGGGATTGGTGCACAAACCAACCTGTTGACAGCGAAACTGATGAGCTATGCTTGGCCCTCAAACGGTACATACTCGCCACCCAGGACATACTTGAAAACGAGAGAAATCTCAATGTATCCTTCCTGGTAAAATCCTTTCTAAAAAAAAATAAATTATTTAGTGGATAGACAACAGGCCCTGCAGGAAGCATACGACTTTGGTTTCCAAAGTCACTGATATTGAAGATCGCTTACGCAGGAATACTATTCGCACAACAGCCTTTCCAGTAGCAGTCACTCTGGCTGATCTCCCCACGTATATCGCAAAAGTTTTCCAAATGTTACTGCCCACTGCCATGCCACGAGATTTGCTGCTGGATCATGTGCATAGATTGGCCAAAGCAAAAAATTTACCATCCTCCACCTCTGGGATATGATTGTGTATGTGCATTTTTATCATACTAAAGACACAATAATGGCAGCGTCCAGGAACATTTCGCCTGTACCTTATCCCGGCATCTCATTTTTTTGCGGATTTATTGGCAACAACAATGGCCAAACGCCGGGTATTCTTGCTTGTTACCAAACTCCTCAAAAAACATGGCTTAAAGGTTGAGCCTCCCTACTAAGCTGCTGGTGTGGCAAACTTTGTTATCCCCAATACCTCTGCAGGGATGCAACTCCTGAAATAGTGGAATATCCGTGATTTGTGAGGCTCTGCGAATGTGAGTTTTTACCCCTAGCTTTTTATTATTACATTGTACTCCTTGTAGTTCTGCACCATTTGTTTTTTGTTCTCATTTTTTGAGATACACAAGGAACAATGGAAGACACATTTAATAATGGTTTATACAAGTATTTTTTTGTTCTTTTACCTCCGGGTTGTAGAGGTGCTCATGCATGTGCATAAACAGTGCTATCCTGTATTATATATTTGATTTTATGTACATTTATATTGTGTATGCTATGTGCGCCATATGGGATGGTTTTATGTTATTCACGGTATATTGAAGCACGTTTGGTTACAGTTCCCTGTGCAAGGTTTACCCATTAAGGCAGCATTTAATTATTTAGCACTTATTATTTTTGTTTATTTACTTGAAAACACCCTGCACATTTGTATTGTTTTTTTTTCGTATTACCATAGCTAACCTGTATCTTCATAATGACAACCCCATTCATTTCCTTAGGAAAACTTATAAACGTGTACAATCCATACACTTCCTAAGTAGACTTACCCCAGATTTGAACTTGCACCAGTGGTTACTACAAGGAGTTACCCATATGCATCAACTTTTCACTCGGACTACCCTAAAACCCTTTCCAGACTTACAATTTAGACCAAATAGCCGATTTGGAAAGTGAGCGAAATGGGAGACTTTTTCTGTTTTGGCTATTTTGACCTAGAATTTTCACTTCTGCCAATTCTCCTGGTTTTCACCTCTCTCTGAATAACCCTGCCTGTCTCGCAATTTGGTATACTGCCTTGTGATCTCTTTACCTACCTCTGCATAAAACCCGTCCTGACTCAATCCAGTCTCACTTCTTGATAAAGGCCTCACCACTTTTCATAAACTGTGTACTAGGCAGGAAATACCTCAAGAAGCCATTATCCCTTTGTTACCAAAGCCTATTGCTCCCTAGTCACAGCAAAAGACTGTCTTACATGACTAAATGGGAAGAAAATCTTAACCTCTCATTCCCCATAGTCGTTTGGTTCTATGGTCTATAAATTTACCAAACGCACCAACATGAGAGACACCCTTCTTAAATTGTTGTATAGGTGGTACCTAACACCAACCAGATTGGATCATATCTCTGGGACACCAATGACATGCCGGCGATGCCTGAAGGATCCAGGATCAGTCTCCATGTATTTTAGTAATGACCAGCTCTTGGCCAGCTTTGGGTTAAAGTCCAATGGCTAAACCTACATTGCGCATCCCTTGACGTTCCTCTTTGCCCCGAGAAATACCTATAGCATCTCTTGGCTATAATATTCAGCTGGGCTCCAGAGGGCTGATCTCAATTCTATTAGGTGTGGCCAAATCTGTTATTGCTTGACATTGGCGCTCATCTATGGTGCCTTCCATCCGTGAAGTACTAAGTACTTTGGAGGGGGTGCACAAATACAAATAAATGTTTCACTGGGCCTGTAACTCCTTTTTCCAGGATGTGAGGGAGCGTTGGTCCTGATTTAATTCCTTGGGCATTTGATTTGAGCATTGTAGTGTGAACCATGTTATACTTTCTCATTTTTTTGGTTCATTTTGACACATTGTACTCTTCAGTTGACTTCTTTAAGGCCTGGTTCAGACCTGGGCGTTTTACAGTGCACTGCATTCCTACGTGCTGTAAAACGCTAAAACACTGAAATCCCATTATTTCCTATGGCCATGGTTCCCACCTAGGCGTATTACAGCACGTAGGAACGCGCTGTAAAATGCCCTAGGCCAAATAAGTAAAAGAGCTTCTTTGGGGCGTATCACAGCGCGTTTGTGGCCATAGACTTAAACGTGATTGCGCTGAAATGGGCATTTGGGCGTTTTCGTCTTCAAAAACGTGCGTATGATTGCGCGTTCCGCCCATGGCAACAGTCACAAAAG
This sequence comes from Leptobrachium leishanense, assembly GCA_009667805.1. NCBI lineage: Eukaryota > Metazoa > Chordata > Amphibia > Anura > Megophryidae > Leptobrachium > Leptobrachium leishanense. The sequence goes on along the minus strand of CM019068.1, from coordinate 91,897,526 downwards.
ACCACACCCTGGGGACTTCAGGCACACTTCCTCAGACAGGAAGTATTTTTCATTGGACGCCTCCATAGTCAATCAAAAAAACGCACGTAGGACACGCATTTCTAATTGTCAAAACGCGCGAAAACCCCAGGTAATACAATCATAAAACGCCCGTAAAACGCGCAAATGAGATACGCTCAGGTGTGAACCCAGGGTTATGGTTTAGAAAACTTATTGTTAAATTGGTTCCATGTATGTTCTACGTAATCATCAATGCATGTTGTACTCGAGTAATTTGTACAATTACCAATGCCTTTGTTCTGTTCTGTCGGTCCTGCGTGACCGTGTGTACTTTTGTGTTTCTTTCCCGATGTTTGCCCTTGAACATATTTGAAACAGGATTTTGTATGGGGAAAAAAGATGTGGCACCTATATTTAGAAAAGGATAAAAATCTCAGAAATTAGAACTTCAATATTAGCAACTGAAGTTGGGAAATTGAAGGTTTACAAAGAGATAATGATAACTAGCTGCCTTTTAGCCTTTTGGAACACCTGCAAAAACTGGTGTATAAAAGGTTTGTTGTGTTGGACTTTGGTCTATTTTCAAGGAAAACAAGGAGGACTCAGCCTTCCGATGCTGAGTGGTTTCTTTTAGAGGATCTCATACTCCTCCTCTGAATAAATGCTCAGCTTTGGAGTGCTTCGTTTTCCGTGCATGGAACATTTTGTTGGCAGCTCTGGGGACTTGAGCACCCTCTTTTTCTTTTTTTTTGTGTTCTCAATGCTGCCTGAACTGTGTGCACTACTTTTTTTGGTTGTTTGCATTACTTCGGCCTTTTATCAAACTGCATAGGTCTGTAGTTTGAATTGTGTCAATGCAGTAAGTTGTACTAGAGGGAGATCTTGCCCTGTAATGTCACTGAACAGGGAATTTCCCCGTGTGGTGACCTATCGTGGCCATTCGGCTATTCAGAGAGCAGGCAGTTCGCCAAACTTTGGCAAACTGCCAGCAAGTACGGTGCCTGTTCGAAGGCAGTGAATTCCCCCATAGAGAAGCAATGGTTAATCTATTCAGAGAACACTGAACAGCAGGGAAAGGTTGCCAAAATACCCTGCTGTTCGGTGGTTTCATTCGGCAGGTCTATTCAGGCGAATCGCATAGGCTTCAATGTTAAAAATATTCCCGTTTTTATTCAATATCTAATAAACCATTGATTATAATATTCTGAAGTAAAAAGTCTCTTTATTAATCCTATCTTTTAGGATCTTTTTAGGCATTTTTCGGGATTTTTTTTGCAAAATTTTTCTTCTCTTTTTTTTTTTTTTTTAAACGTTTTTTCTTTTTTCTGTAACAGCCCTTTTTATTATCATTCATTGGATCTTATATGTAAATTTCAGACATTTTCGTTCTGTAGTTTCTTTGCAAACAGCGTTTCACTTTTCAAACATTCAAGCGAACTGGTTTTTTTTTTCCACTCCATTCGTCTGCGGTGTCGGCTTTTTCCGGCGACTGCTCTGCGCTGTGATCGGCGGCTGCTCAGGTTTCTCTGGCGCGTTCGGTGGGGTTAATCCAGCTGTTTTGCAGGTTTTAGTGAGTGTTCGTCGGGTTTGCGGCGGGTTTTCCTTGCACTTTAGGGACCCTGTGGTGCTTGCTGAATACACTGCAGGGTTGCCGAAATAGGATCGCCAAATCGCGCCGAGTTGAAGCGAACGTACAGTGACTTTTCGATTCTCTTTGAATAACCCTGATAGTACAAAACAAAGAGTAAATTGTGTATCAGTTGATATGTAGAATATCAAAATACATTTAACATATGAATCGGACAGTATGCGAGATAAGCAGCAGTGCATCATAGTCAACAGCGAACGCTAACACAATCATAAGCAGTAAGTAACATAGGGATAAAGAGGGGACACAACACGAAATAAGGGGGGTGACCACTCATCTGCTAGTCAGCAGCAATCAGGGAAATCTACGTTAGGGCTGGGGGAGCGGGCCAGTGTGGACCAGTAAGGCTAGGGTCAAACGAAAGCATTTTTACACGCGAACGTAAAAAAGTGCGTCCGAACGAAGTGACGTATTTTTTCACGGAGTGCGCAAAAACGGTCATACGATGCGCATTTTTCGTGCGTGATTTTTTCGGATCGTCAATAAAACTCTTTTTGCGTCTGGACGTTATGTAGGCTGGACATTAGCAGTGTCTGACATCTCCTAATCACGCACACACGCCGCTATGCCGCAGCAGCGCACTCAGTACGTCAGTACTAGCGGTTCGGCGTTCTCGAAAAAATGCGTTCGTTTTCCACTTGCGTTGCGCGGCCGGACTTTCGTGCGACCGTACTTCGTATATTGGCCGTCATTGCCCGTCATCTGCTGCTAGTGCGGCCGTAATTATGTGCGCCAGAACGCACGTTAAAAGTGCGCTGGTCTGACCCCAGCCTAAAACTAGCGCCAATCTCCCTGAGGTGTTGAACATCGTCCAACCATTTGCAAAAGTGGGGGCTATTGGGGATTTCCAGTGCCTGAGTATCACTGCCTTAGTGGCATTCAGGAAACGAATATCGAGGGAATTTCTGTAAGTGTCAACTGGTAAGGGCATGTGATGGAGCAGCATGGCCGCCGGCGTGTAGGCCGGCAGAGAATCAGAAACTTGCTAATGGCATCATGAACCAGTGTCCAAAAAGGTTGCAGCACTGGGCAGGACCACCAAACTTGTAACAGATCTGCGCGCTATGCTCCGCATCTCCAGCAGGAGGTGTCAGTCGCAGCTAAATAGGCAGCAATAGTGGAAGGTGCCCTGTACCACCGAGACAGCAGCTTAGCCGTTTCTTGAGCGCGAGTTGTTGTAGAACACCGGGTAACAAGCGTAAAGATTTGAGTCCACTCATCCTCTGTGAATGTTTGGTGAAGGTCTGCTTCCCATTTAGCTACATGGGGGGAGGGGCGTGGAGGGTGATAGATTTTGCAAGATACCATACAGTGCCGAAATGCCGTGTTGAGGAAGGGCCTTACGGGTGATCAGTTGTTCAAATGTAGTCAGGGGGCGAGTGTATTTGTCTAGTGGGGCCAGGAAGCGAAGATAGGTTAGGAGGCAATGCATGTGAATAGTCGTGAGGAAGGAGTTAGGGTCAGGGTGTGCCAACAGGACGTCTCGTGGGACTTTGGGCCAGTCACCATCAATGTACATTCCAGGTAAGGGGTTCAGCGGTGCGGCCATATCAGTAATAGGCAATAGTCTTTGCGAGAAGACTGGCAAGTGACTGAAAGGGAGGAACGGAGAGGGCCAGTGCCGTGGATCTCTGCAGCCGTTGCCAAATGCGCAAGGTAACTGAAACCGTCGGGTGCGGGGGGACATCAGTAAGGGCAGCTGTGCCTAAGAGCCAAGGGAGGGAGGTAAGCGAACGGCCTGCCAGCTCATGTTCCAAGGCGACCCATTGTTTACCAGAGGAACCCAAGCTCCACTCCACCAAACGCAAAAGATGGATGGCGTAATAATAGCGCTGTAAATGTGGCAGTGCCAAGCCGCCACGGGAGCGAGGCGCCGTCAGCAGTGCCAGGCGAAGTCTTGGTCAACCCCCGGCCCAGACATATTTAATGCGGTAGATAAAGCACTCTAGGGAGGACGTTCATTTTGAGAACGTTAATGCGACCAAACCCCGTCGTTGCTCTTTAATTGAGTCAATGAATACACTGCACGTTGCACCTGCACACTTGTTCACACACGGCATTCGTGCATTGCTACGGACGCGAAAATGACATGGACCTGAAAAAGCTAGGCGTCTCGCAGGAACTACGTGTTGCTTTTTGTGGGCGTAAGTATTTACGAGCGCAAGTGCGTAGGCCTGCACGTTGAAGCATCTGCCGATGGCATTACTGATCGTCTGTTAAACACTATATCCCGTCAAAAAATGCGGCCGTAACGGATGCACTGAACGCAGTACCTGAACGCTCGTGTGCCGCCAACCTTAGTGTACAGAAATGACAATAGTTTGAGGACTATTTTACAAAACTAAATTTGCTGACCCTGTACCAGAATTATAAGTTTCATCTACTAATTAACACATGTATTATATTTGAAAATTACACATGGAAATTATTTTGGTGTTAACCCATTCACTGCCAAGATTCAGTATACTCAATTTTCAAAATCACTAGCAGGTGCCCAGAGAATTTTCTTTCTTTTTTTTAGTCTTATTCTCAAGCAATGCAAAGGAATTTTTATTTATTCTGGTGCTCCAGAATATGCACATTTCAGTTTCAGCGCAACAAACATGACAGCCCATGCGTCAAAATTGTTGAAAAGCTTGCAGACCCCTTTTTCTGTCAATGGAACTCGAAGCCCAAGCTGTAAAGTACAGTTACAAGTATTTATAAAGCGCCAACGAGTTCCATAGCGTTTTACAATGGGTGAAACAGAATAACCAGTAAATGTAGTAGAACATTTTGGCCAACAGAGAGAGCCCTCTGCCTGTCAAATAGGGTTTGCTTACAGTGAAAAATATACAATGGAAAAATTCTGTACATTTTTACTGTGTGATAATGGGAAGTGCTATTACGTAAAACCACTGGGTTCTGTCAGTGGTTTTATGTAAAATCACTTGGAAGTGAAGGGGTTAAGGTTTGGACAACACTTTTATTCCACTAAAATATACATCAACTTGCTAGCGTTTTAGGCAGAGTTGAAAAAAATCCTAAGTGGGCACGCAAAAGGAATATCTGAATCAAATAAATATTTGTTGTGACCGCCGTCTGTCTTCAAAACAGCATCATGTATTTTTTTGCACTTCTTGACCCCCCCACGGGCGCGCTGAAGGTTTCGGGAGGTGGTGGCTACATAAGAATACAGTTTAGGCCCGTGTCAGACGAGCGCACTGATCACGTCCGTGTTGCCGCACATTTGTACGTCTGTTATAGCATATAATTATGACCACACACAAAGTACGTCCTCACCGAACTGCGGACGCATAACGGACGCGGCAAATGGACGCAGGTCAGGCAAGAACGTAAATCCGCTAGAACGGACGCACAGAGTGTGCTGCGTCTGCAACGTCCACATAGCTTTGTGTGTGAGTGATGGAACGAGGTCAGACGGACTGCATTTGTGCGGCCAGCATTTTTGACAGACAAAATGTTTTTCATATTAATTTATTTTCCCTGCTACATCAGTCAAAAATAACATCAGTTAAAAAAACAGACTGTGTGGCCACTACCTTGTCGTCAGTCAGAAAGTACGTCCGTACTGCACGAATGCATAATGCGTACAAATAAGTCCGTACAAAATGCGCTCGTCTGACACCAGCCTTAAGGAACTCAGCAAATAAGTTATTCCAAACATCTAGGAAATCTAACCACAAACCCTATGAACCATTTTTATTTTTTAAAGAATTCTTACTTTACAGCATGTTTTCACATTTGTCTAAAACATTAGCAGTGGGATATATATATACAAAGAATGATGAAGCTTATAATTATTCCTTATTTTCGGAAAAATTCAGCTACTAGCAATGATTTAAGTCTTGAAAACATTTTATCCCCGAGTTTAAGCTTGCGTCAATCTTAGGTGACTGTAGTATGGTATTAGGTGGCTGTGTACAAATGTGATACCTACCAATAATGCAGACCCAGTTACAGTTACAAGTTTTTATAAAGTGCTAATAAGTTCCGTAGCGCTGTACAATGGGAGGCAGAATAACAAATATACAGTGGCAAGAAAAAGTATGTGAACCCTTTGGGATTACGTGGAGATTTGCATGAATTGGTCATAAAATGTGCTCTGATCTTCATCTAAGTCACAACAATTTGAAAAACACAGTCTGCTTAAAATAATACAACACAAACATTATAGGTTTTCATGTGTTTATTGAACAGAACATGTAAACATTCACAGTGCAGGGAGGAAAAAGTATGTGAACCTTTGGACTTAATACTGTATAGTAAAAATGAGCAAATTTAGGGATCTGTCAGCTGGTGTGAGCTAAAACGCCAATGCTACATGAAAAATCTAGCGCGAATCACTAAAAGGTAGTGCCTGACAACCCACCAACAGATCTTCTTGTCCGTGGTAGTCCCTGTACAAGATTCATTAGTGCACACTGGGGAAACACTGGGACCCAGGCTGGGAACCAGCGCTAATGCTTCGGGAAATGTGAGAAGATGCATTGTATGGTTAAAAATAAAAAGCATTCCAGTGCAAAAAAAATCGGAAACCCCAAATTTCGCCTGAAAAATCCAGAAAAATACATAAGAAATTCTGAAAATTCAATAAATAAAAAGGCTTTTTGCTGCAGATTAAACAAATAAACGGTTGAATAAATAAGGAATAGAAATGATAATATTTTTCACATTGAATCCAATGGGCTTCGCACACGGCAGGTTTTCCTATACAATGCATCTTCTCACGTTTCCCCGAAGCACGCCGGTTTAACCATACAATGCATCTTTTACAGTGGCGACTCTAGGAACAATATTTAGGGGGGGCACAGAAGATACCGCAGTCAAAACTGGGGGGGCACTAATAATTTTCACCACTAAATCATACCACTGAATAAAACTAAGGGCCCTATCACCTGGTGTGAGCTAAAACGCCATCACTAAAGGAAAAATTACCGCGAGTCACTAAAACTTAGTACCTGACGACCTACTAACAGATCACCTTGTCTGCAGTAGTCCATGAACAAGGTCGTTTGGCGCACGCTAGGGAAACTCTAAGACCTGAGCTGAGACCCAGCGCTAATGTGGTTGTGAACAGGACAGAACTGGGGTTTTTTTCTAGTGCAGAGTGCCGGGCCATACCTATCCCTCGCCCTCACAAGCTTGAATATGAACACATCCAGTGAATAACCTCACACCCCTGCATTATTAAAAGCCTCCAAGGTGGTCGTAACATCCATGTTTTGATGCACATATATATTAAGGCTGATGGACATTGCATGATAAATGCCACCCAGCAGCATGTAGAATCATTACACTGCATTTAATAGATCCAAAAGGAAGGCCAGGTGAGCGACAAAAATTTCCCTGCTGCAGCTTATAAATAATACATGTTTCAGGGCAAGACTTATTCATGTGTCCTTTAAACATGGTCCACACGGTCACGCTAATAATCATACGCTTCCATACTATGAATCACCCCCAGCATAAAATGTTTAAAATTAGGCAAAATATTAGAATTAGGATATATGTGGATAAAGGATACATTTATAATAGAGCCTACTGCAACAGCAACGACAATGCGGACCAGATCCATTACAATGGTGTATGGGGCCAAGAGCCTGTGCTGCATTCCTTTCAATTGTCTGTTAATTTTGGGTGAAGATCTGTTTTTTCTGGGGGTTTTTGGAGTTGGCACCAGGGTTGAGCAGTAGGTAAAATGTTGCAATTAGCTTCCCTCAAAAAATTAGCGCTGGCACCAAGTGATCTGTTAGCTGCAAAAGCACTAGAGTTCTCTAGCTCTCCCCGTGTTAAATAAAGGACGCGGAAAGTATAGCAAGCTTGCGGTACAAATCGCTAATAGCAACGCACTAAGTGATTTTTCCCGTTTGTAGCGGGAGGCAAACGATCTGTTGGTCAGGCACTAGACGCCATTAACCTGGTGCTAACGCAAAACCATGCGAACGCAAGGGTTAACCCACACCAGGTAATAGTGCCCTAAATAAGTATATATAAATAAGACTCCAAAACCCCAGAGTAATGTGACGCAATGATGCCTTTTTATTGTACTAACCTGATACTTTATTTGCAATTCGGAGGTTTTTTCGCTGAATGTCTGATAACTGCTTCAGCGACTACACTTTTAGCAAATTACAGTGACTATTCACTAAATAGGGAATTCACTATATTTTCGGCAAAATGAATTCCCCGGAAATGTGACGAAAAGCAAAGGATCTAAAGATGATTAGACCCTTTAGATTCTAACTTCCATAATAACCCCTAAAATGCCATAAACTCAGGGAAATACAATAAAAATAATAAACAATGTGGCATTTAGCTACCCCTTAACCCCTAATATGCCATTAATCAAGGTAAAACATGAAATGAATACACTGTCTCAGCATGTAGTTACCGATTAACCCCTACAATGCCATTAAACAAGGAAAAAATAAAATGTATACCGTGAGGGATGAAGCCTACCCATTAACCCTTAATATACAACTAAACCAAGGCAAAAACTAACGTAATACACAATGTAATGTATAGTCTGAACATTCACCACTTCACTGCTGAGACATTTCAACCCTATGAAAATGCTTAAGTTTAAGTGCCCGTTATTAATGTTTTATGACTTTTATTTCAAACTGAATATGGTCATGTTGGGTATCATTGGAAAGGCCAGAATCTGCCCTTTCCAATGACACCTAGATTGTCCATATACGATGCACAGGGACAGAGATACAGTGGTCCGAATAAGTGTAGTAAGCTGGATGCTGATTTTTGGTGGGGGGGCAATGGGGGGGGCAAGGAATAACCTAGGGGGGGCAATTGCCCCCCCTTGCCCCCCTGTAGAGTCGCCTATGATCTTTTACACCTAAGCTACATCCAGCGAGCCAAGAGAACGCCTGTGCTGCATTCCTTTCAATTGCCTGTTAATTGCCTGTTAATTTTGGGCCAGGACTTTTGAAGGTTTTTTTTTCCTTTTCAGTCAGTTAACACCAGGATTGAGCTGCAGTAGGTGAATTTTTATGATAAGCATTGGCGCTATAATTAGCGCCGGGACCAAACGATCTGTTGGTTAGAATAGCAAAAGTGCTCTCTAGCACTCCCCATGTTAAGTATAGGACGTGGTAAGTACAGTAAGCTCGCGCTACGAATCGTTAATTACCGCGCACTAAGGCTGGGGTCAGACCAGCGCATTTTTAACGTGCGTTCTGGCGCACTTAATCACGGCCGCACTAGCAGCAAATGACGGGCAATGACAGCCAATATACGAAGTACGGTCGCACGAAAGTCCGGCCGCGCAACGCAAGTGGAAAATGAACGCATTTTTTCGAGAACGCAGAACCGCTAGTATGGACGTACAGAGTGCGCTGCGCCCGCTAGCGGTGTGTGTGTGTGATTTGGAGACGTCAGACCCTGCTCGTGTCCGGCCAACATAACGTCCAGACGCAAAAAGTTTCCTGGTTTGGATTCGTAAAACATCACGCACGAAAATGCGCATCGTATGACCGTTTTCGTATATTCCGTGAAAAAATACATCAATGCGTTCGGACGCACTTTTTTACGTTCGCGTGTAAAAATGCTTTCGTTTGACCCTAGCCTAAGTGGTTTTCGCCATTTGTAGCAAGAGTCAAACGATCTGTTGGTCCGGCGCTAGACTGAATTTACCTGCTAATGCGAAAACATGCTGACGCTAACTTTAGCTCACACCAGCTGATAGGGCCCTTAATCTTGTAACGATCTCGAACTAGAAATTGCCATTTTTATGCTTGTTTCATTATATGCTAGAGATTTGATATCTTAAGGCTTCATCATACTTGGGGCTCAATTTAATTCGACCCAATGGCCAAAATTGGTATATTTATCAGCTGATTTTTCAGCCATATTTGGTTTTGGGAGATTCAAATGCGGGGTTAGCAGCATTTCGATTCCCAATAAAAATTCGGATTGAATATCTGCTCTCGCGGCTATACTTTTCAATGGAAATATCATTTTTGCCGATTCGGCTCGATTGTATCGTATGCTGATTTCTGCAAAAATGTCACATGCAAACTGGTGTTGATAAATAGATTTTCAGGCAGAAAACTAGAGGGAATAAGACTAAAATTTTATTTTAACCATCAGATTTTTCTAACAGACACGTTTAAAGGCACAAAAATAAGCTTTTTGGGTGTTTTATCAGCCAAACTTTTTTTCTGGCCAGCGGAAATTTTTAAAATAGCTTGGGACGATTTTTTTCAAATGAAGCCAATGTATCGTTTTTAAAAAAAAATCTGATAAATATAAATCAAGCCCTTGGTTTGGTTATAACCATGTTAATATACATGTGTCTCTGTAAACCTTGTACAAAACCATCCTTTTGTTTGTATATTTTATTAGACATTCAGTATTTTTTAAGGGGTTTAATTCTTGGGCAAAGACAGAGCGCTTACACAGAAGGCCGGCTGAATGAGCTGTTCGCATCTGCCGTCAGCTTGTAGAGCAGAGAGATTGAGAGCGATTAATAAAAGCAGACGCTTGGTGACAGAGAGATTTCAACGCGACTCCCATAATGCCTGAATGTGAGCCAGGCCAGATCTTTGAGTTATAGGAAGAGCCTGGATGGAAACACAGAAGCTGATGTCCCTCCGTGCCAAGACATGTTTGTGACAAGAGTATTCAGCTGCTATCAAGCACCAAGCCCAATTAGCTAAAACCTTCTGTTTTGTCCTTACTCTTGTTGACTGAGTCGTATTGTGATCTCCCTGTTATTAAATGTGGGTTTTCACTTTTGTGCTTTTCCAGTTTTCATCATCATTAATTACTGAGCTCTGGTTACTCTGTGTCCGAAGGTATTTAACATGAAGACACATTGTCGCTGGAGAATGGCTCTCATTATCTGATTCCTTTTATTTGGAGGGGGGCTCATTATCTCAAATTGGTGCTTGATCTGAATGCTGTAATTGGTTCAAGGTGTTTATTTCTCACAAAGGGGGAATATTTCCTTTCGGGGGATCAGGTTAGATGATAGGAGGTCTATTGTGTGTTTGGAGATCGGCATCAAAGCTTATACTCGTTGAGGCGCCAGGATATTTTTTTATCTTCCGAAATGCATAAAAACACACAATATGAAAATAGATGTTTTTCCAGTCTTGGTTGCCTATTTTCTACCGGTTGTAAAAAATTCATATCTTGTTCATACTTCAACTTTGTCTCAGGCTCTGTATAGTTTCATGTCTATTCCATGCTTCTTGCTTCCTTTTCTGATTCATGAAGTTCCAATTTTTCTTCTGAATGGTCATTTTTGATATCTACACTATATTCTCCTCCAATTCCATATATTTATTTCCCCATCTAATTAAAATAATTAATTTTTTATTCTAATATTTCTATTCTTAATAGGGCTGAAACAACTAATCGTTTAATCGATAACTAATCGATAATGAAAATAGTTGTCAATTATCGAAAGAAAATGAAACAAATATTCCTGGCGCACCTTATGTATAGGAGAAGTGGTTTAGAGTACAATATATGTAGCATAGATGTACATTTCAAATATAGGTGAACAGTGAAATAAATATATGTATAATTGAATTTTTTTTTATAGCACTGGTAAATATTATTCAACAATTCAAAGGAATCATTATCAAGCAACCATAAAAAGGATCACTAGAATGCGTTTTCGCCAACCGGCTTCCTCAGTAAGTGTCCTCAAAAGCAGAGTGATCTCTGGTAAAAAAATGTGTATATTTACCATATGGCTGATTTTATATAAATAAATTTCAAGTTTTTAGTAGCACTTCATCCTGCGGCTTAATTATTTTTTGCTCCAGTACATGCTTACATTGGGATCGTCCTCTTCCCACCCTGGTTATCTATATAGCGACTTTATATTACATTGGGAAAGCCAACTATAGAAGACACACCGAGGAGGAGAGGAGGAAGAAAAAAGACGTTACCACCAAAAATATAAGTATTCCGATTTTTATTTTGGAGTGTTTTCCTAGTGCTATAGAAAAAACCCAAAAAAACTAACAGGGTTATCCAAAGAGATTCGAATTGCTTGAGAAAGGTAACCGAACGCTGAAAATCAGCGTTCGGTTACCTTTCCTGGCCATTCGGCTATCCAGAGAGCAGGCAATTCGCCAAATCCTGGCGAATTGCCTGCACATACGGTGACTGTTCGGTCCCTGTTCGAGGGCAGGGAAATCCCCATGAAAAAGCACTGCTTCGGCTATTCAGAGAACACAAACCAGCAGTGAAAGGTTCCCGAATTGCCCTGCCATTCGGTGGTTTAATTCGGCAAATTTATTCAGGAGAATCCCATAGACTTCAATGTTAAAAATATTCCTGTTTTAATTCAATATCTAATAAACCGTTCATTATAAAATTCTGCAGCAAAAAGTCTCTTTATTTATAGATTTTTTAGGATACTTTAAGCATTTTTCTGAATTTTTTAAAAAAAAATTAAAAGTCCGATTTTTTTTTTTTTTTTTTCAGTTTGCTTATTTTTTTTGTAACAGCCCTCTTTATTATCATTCCCTGGACCTCCTGTGAAAATTTCAGACATTTTCGCTCAGTAGTTTCTTTGCAAACAGCGTTTCATTTTCCCAGATTCATACAAATGGTTTTTCTAATTTATTCACTGCCTCCTCTACGTCACAGCTGCTTCGGCTCTGTGTGATTCGGCTCCTTTTCGGCTCCTGTTCGGCTTTTTCGAAGGTCAATCCAGATGTTTTTGCTTGTTTTCAGCGTGCATTCGGTTAGTTTTCGTCAGGTTTGCGGCAGCTTTTCCCTGCAATTCGGGGACCCTGTGGTGCTTGCTGAATACACCGCAGGGTCACCGAAATGCAATCGGCAAAAGGAACCGAATTGAAGAGAACGAAAAGTCACCGAACGTGCGGTGACTTTTCGAATCTCTTTGGATAACCCTGTAATTTTCAGTTATACATACGTATATTTATGTCACTGTTCACCTATATTTGAAATGTACATCTATGCTACTTATATTGTACTCTAAACCACTTCTCCAATACATAAGGTGCGCCAGGAATATTTGTTTCATTTTCTTTCGATAATGAGAATAGTTGACAACTATTTTTCATTATCGATTAGTTATCGATTAAACGATTAGTTGTTTCAGCCCTAATAAGAATAGAAATATTAGAATAAAAAATAAATTATTTTAATAATTCCAATACATACAGGGTTATCCAAAGAGATCCGAATTGCTTGAGAAAGGTAACCGAACGCTGAAAATCAGCGTTCGGTTACCTTTCCTGGCCATTCGGCTATCCAGAGAGCAGGCAATTCGCCAAATCCTGGCGAATTGCCTGCACATACGGTGCCTGTTCGGTGCCTGTTCGAGGGCAGTGAAATCCCCATGATAAAGCACTGCTTCGGCTATTCAGAGAACACAAACCAGCAGTGAAAGGTTCCCCTAATGCCCTGCCATTCGGTGGTTTAATTCGGCAAATTTATTCAGGAGAATCCCATAGGCTTCAATGTTAAAAATATTCCCGTTTTAATTCAATATCTAATAAACCGTTCATTATAAAATTCTGCAGCAAAGAGTCTCTTTATTTATAGATTTTTTAGGATACTTTAAGCATTTTTCTGATTTTTTTTTTTAAAAAAGTCCGATTTTTTTTTTCAGTTTACTTATTTTTTTTGTAACAGCCCTCTTTATTATCATTCCCTGGACCTCCTGTGAAAATTTCAGACATTTTCGCTCAGTAGTTTCTTTGCAAACAGCGTTTCATTTTCCCAGATTCATACAAATGGTTTTTCTAATTTATTCACTGCCTCCTCTACGTCACAGCTGCTTCGGCTCTGTGTGATTCGGCTCCTGTTCGGCTCCTGTTCGGCTTTTTCGAAGGTTAATCCAGATGTTTTTGCTTGTTTTCAGCGTGCATTCGGTTAGTGTTCGTCAGGTTATCGGCAGTTTTTCCCTGCAATTCGGGGAACCTGTGCTGTTTGCTGAATACACCGCAGGGTCACCGAAATGCAATCGGCAAAAGGAACCGAATTGAAGAGAACGAAAAGTCACCGAACGTGCGGTGACTTTTCGAATCTCTTTGGATAACCCTGATAAGGTGCGCCAGGATTATTTGTTTCATTTTCTTTTAATTATTTGTGTCCTTGGAGGTATGTGGACACCTTGCATTCCGTTACAGCAGCACCCACTTTAAAACTGCCCAATTTACTTACACACCTACGTCACATAGAAGCGCTGCCTTCACATACATACCTTTCATATTCTCATTATCGATTAATCGGTTGTCAATTAATCGATTTGTGTACAGCACACACTGTTTAGAGTCAGACTAAGTTAAACATTATAACCTCAGATTCTGCTTCAGAGCTTTTCCACCTATTTTACCACGTTAATATAGGATCATTTATTTAATACTTGGAATTGATTGGTCAGTACAGATCATAAGTCTATAACAGTGGTTCCCAACCCTGGTCCTCAAGTTCCCCTAACAGGCCAGGTTTTAAGGATTACCTTGGGGAAATGCAGACTGAATCCTGCAATCACTGAGCAGCAAATTATATCACCTGTGCTGCTTCAGATACCTGGAAAACCTGACCTGTTAGGGGTACTTGAGGACCGCGGGTCGGAACCACTGGTCTATAACAATAGGATTCCATAGCGTCAGAGAAAGCGTGCAAAAAACAGGCCTCTGGAGTCTTAATGAACATTTCCTGTACTTAATTTTATACATTTTTATTTATGTAAACAATATATCACTCTATCCAGCTTTAGTTAGTTAGATCAGTAGTTATATAGCACCAACATTTTCTGCAGTGCTTTACAATTGGGAAATACAAACATGAATGGTAACAATGCATAAAGAACAGAGTGTCCTGCCCCTAGGATCATCTGCCAGCAAATACAGCCCTTATACAGGTGCTTAGAGCTGAAAATGAACACAGAAATAATAATTTCGAATATGTTCAAGTAGGCGAGAACAATATCGCTTACACTAATCAAAACATGATGAATCGCAAGAGACCGTGTGAATGAAAATAAAAAATAGGTGTTTGGTTGCCAGTAATTGGGAAAAATTGTAAATATGTAACAATGTGATACAGATTTCATTCTGTAAGAATAATTATGATAAAAGCAATTGTTTGTAAAGTGCTCTGCCCGTTCATCTGGTTGTCATCTGGTTGTTAGTGTTGCATATGTTGTAGAAAGGATACTTTTAATGTGAGGCTATATGGTTCACATCTACTAAGGGACTTTACTATTGCAAAGCTGATAACAGGAATGGTTTTCAAGTGTGCTTAAAAGTATATACATTGTAGAAGAGAAGACAGAGACAGGTTATGCAGTGTTGATATACTGCAGTGTCGAAGAAGGTAATGTAGCTAGTCTTCTCAAGTGAAAAGTTATTTTAGGTACTCAGGGTTATTCAGAGAATTGGCAGGAGAATGAACAATCTAGACCAGTGGTTCTCAACCTGTGGACCCTCAGGACCCACAATTGTCCTTGGTCATGAAGTCGCGACCCAAAAATAATTGCATTTCTGAAACCTAATTTATTCCACAAAACATTCTACAATGTATACACTTTTTAAACAATTTTGTAAACAAACAGGGATTCTTTTCAAAAAGGATAGTGTAGTAATCACAGCACTAGTGAAAACAAAAGTGCTGTTGAGGCAAAAACCCAATAAAATAAACTGTAATTGAAACATATGAAATTAGTTAGAACTTAAGGGAAAACTGGGGATGCTTCTTGCTCTTAATAAGTGTCTCAAAGTCTGGGGAGATGATAGACAAAGCAACTCTAATTGAAATCACTACTGAATGAATAATAAAATATTATAAAAAAACTTAACACATCTGCTCCGTGCACCCCCACCATCTGTCTCTGCCACTGCGCACATTATTTCTTCTCAGTACTGGCAGCCTGCCCTCCCTGAGCCAACACAATTTGCGTAGCTGAACGCTACGCTAATCGCATAAGCTCAAGCTGGCCAAGAGATTGAGAAGTCTGCAGCACGCGTCTGGCGCTGCCTACTTCTTGAACCTACGCTCTTCAATGCCTCATAGAGACACTGAAGAGTAATGAAATAGCTTGGACCAATGGGAAAGCACCATTGGTCTAAGCCAGTCAAAAAATGCCTCAATGGGAGGCTGGCCTATATAAATATACTTTGCCACACTGAGATGTGCATTGTGCACAGTGGCTCCTGGTGTTGGGAGTACAGAGCGTGCCACCAGTCACTGAGTCCCACCCCCACACCTTCCCATTACAGATTCCTTCCCCCGCCCACCTTGCCCTTACAGAGCATCTTACCTGATGCAGCGAGTCCCAGGTGGCGCATGGGAACATTCAGAGATAGCCGCGCCGCCTGGGACCCACTGCCGCAGGTAAGATGCATTAGCGGGTCCCAGGCATTAGAGAGTCCTGGGGGCACTTGCCCCGCTACCCAATCCGCCCCTGGTCACGACCCACTTTTGGGTCGCGACCCACCACTTGAGAAACACTGATCTAGACCAAATAGCTGATTTGGAAAGTGAGATAAATGAGAGAATTTTTCTGGTTTGGCTATTTTGACTTTTTCACTTCTCCAGTCATTCTCCTGTTTTTCACCTCTCTCTGTTTAACCCTGACTGACTTTGGTGTACCTTGACGCAGTGGCGGGTTTTGCCTGGGATGGACATCCCGGGTGAAACCCGCCGCTGCATCAAGGTACTCCAAAGCTCATTCATATACAGTACAACTGCTCCAAACACAAGAATTGCTCTAAGAAACCAGGTTACAGTATTATAAATACCCCCACTCCAAATTTGTCCAAATGGTGCAACTAATCCCCCAAAATTGGAATTTTCAGATATTTTAAGTAAGTTATAGCTAGGAAATTTTACGTTTGCTGTTTTCTTTGAACAGGGGACACTCCAACAACACCACCAATAAGTCATAAGTGTTCTGGGTTGTGCTTCCTAATATTTACATTTGTGAAAGATTTTGAAAGATTTGTAACGCTTAACAATGGAAGAAATATATGATAGGAGTAGGGGGTATTTACAATACTGTAATCTGGCTTCAAAGAGCAATTCTTGTGTTTGGAGCAATTGTATATGAATGTGCATGTGTTTGGTAGGATAAGCTAAACACAGAAAGCAAATTTTGGGGAACATTTTTTGGTTATCATCATTTTCTAAACTTCCCAGAATAAATCAGATATTTTTGAACTCTTAAAAAGACTTTCAGCTCTGTGTGAATAGTTATTTTAGAGATCTAGAACCAGTGTTGGTTTCTAATTGAACTAGGATTTATCGCCAACTGGTATCTACCTTGTGAGAACATTCTAATAGCTCTAGTTCTTGACAAACAATAAGCCATTTGAGTTTCATAGGCTTGAAAAAAAAAGCATGAGAAGAACACGGGGAAAAAATGGTGGAAAATGACAAAATAGTTAATACAGTAAATCTAGTGTTAAGAAGGGAAATAAAAAATTAACGAAGCAAGAGATGTTAAAATATTTCAAAATATATAAAACATAACAAGAAAAAAAAGTTGTAATTTGCGCTCACCACTGTAGCTCCATGCAAAGCAAACCACAATCAGAGGTTTTGGTTTACTTGACTGGCCATTGAAGTATAAGCCTACCCGCCACATCACGGCTCCCCTGGGTCAGGTGGGTCCTACCTAATGAAGCCAAGAGCTGCTTTTCTAAGCAACCTCATATCCACATGCTGCTTATCAGCTAAGAGGCAAACTGATGAGTTTATATTTATACCTTTACCACAAACAATTCCACTTTGGGATTAAAAAGAAAAACATGGAAAGGGGCAGCAGCAATAATGACCTGGCTGGGGATACAACAAAATATACATAGATGGAGAAGAAACGGTTTTGCGCCTATTCCCTATCAGGGTGGCTGTGTGGACCAGAAGTATCCAGCCTGCTTCATGTATAGACATGTATAAACATAAAAACAAAAAAGTAGTCATTTGCGCTGCGCACTGTAGCTCTTACCCATGGTGCGGGCGGATGGCAGTGTTCTGATGAGCGGCGAGGTCTGCAGAAGAGCCAAGCTAAATAGCGACCATTAAGCTCAAAGGTCAGGACACACCCCATCTTACCTTTTTTTAAGCTAGTTTCATTATATACTCCTGTGAGTTTGCTGGTACAGATTTGATATCTTAAGGCTTCATCATCATACTTGGGGCACAAATGACAACTTTTGAAATGAAGCAGGCTGGATACTTTTGGTCCACGCAGCCACCCTGATAGGGAATAGGTGTGAAACTGTTTCTTCTGCATATATTTCAAAATGTATTTCTACTTTTAATATGCCTGGAAACAAGTACATAAAGTTGATTCTGCGATTTCAGAATTTGCTCTTTAGTATAATTCGAATTATGCAATTTTCGTGTGTGGTTATTTTTTTTTTTTTTTAATTTTTATGTTTTGCCTAATTGCTTTTCAATATTTGGGAACTTTGGGCTTTGTCATGTTCTATCTTTAATGTATTATATTACTTGTTTATTTTTTTGATATGTGCTGTTGGACTTGCAATGCCTTAAATAAAGGATTAAAAAAAAAAGAATTATGCAATGACATTCATAGGAATTTGTATGGCACAGTGTTAAGACAAACACAAATGTTTAAGAGATAAAAAATATAAATACTTTTAGGGCAACAATATATAGATATATAATATGTGAGTGTTTTGTAAAGAATTTCAAAATTTGAGAACAGACATTTTGAACAATGAAATATAATATATTTTGATAAAAGCCGAAATTGGATGTTTGGGTTTTCCTCGATGAAAAGAGGAGCAAGACTGTTTATCAATTAAAGTTAACATTATCTTTAATTTAAGGGCTGCAGTATAATATTTACAGGAACAAAACACTACTGGCTGGATGGAGTAGAGGTAACATCACTGCTCTATAACCATGAAGACCCAGGCTCGAATCCCAGACAGAGCACCTCTCCAGTAAGTGTCCTTGGGAAAGACACGTAACGGTACATACTTGCCTACCACAAAATATCGGCTGTGGAGTCCAGTGGTAACCAGTGATGAGCCGAACACCCCTGTGTTCGGTTCACATTCGAACAATTTCAAAAGTTCGAACTCAATGCAAGTCAATGGGACTCGAAAGTTTGATTTTTAGAGTGCCCTCCAAGAGGGCATAATTGCAAGATATTTGCCATAGAAGGTGTATGGGGGTCCGGGTAGTGCCCCGGGGGACAGGAAACAAGGACAAAAAGTTTAAAAAAAAAGATGTTTTTAAAGGAACAGTGAGTTTTCCATGAAATAAAGGTTAAGAATAAAAAC
This sequence comes from Leptobrachium leishanense, assembly GCA_009667805.1. NCBI lineage: Eukaryota > Metazoa > Chordata > Amphibia > Anura > Megophryidae > Leptobrachium > Leptobrachium leishanense. Next base: position 91,878,608 of record CM019068.1, on the reverse strand, counting down.
AAATTATTCCTTCAAATATCGTGCCTAGGAGGTCCCCATAACCTGCCCATGAAGTGGCGGATTTGTAGGATGTATAGAAAAAATTAAAAACAAAAAAATGATGTTTCAAATGACGGTAAATGGTTTTCCTTTAATCTATTCATAAACAACTGCTTGGGGCGGCAGTCTGTATGAAAAGAGACGTTTTAGGACACGCAGAACAAGTTTAGTGATTTTTTTGCCAGATTATGGTGAAATTTATGCAGGCTTTGGATGAAAGTAACAAAAGGTGCTTTAAAATTGGGTCTTTAGTGTCGGCAACAGTGCCGTCACACCGTAACCCCTCTGTGGTATTGTGGAAGAGTGCAGGGTTGGACCCTGCGGTCCAATATTAAAATGATATGAATCTGGTATAGGCATCAGTGGCAGTGCACCCAAATATTTTGCCTTTGGTGGCAGCAAGTGCCTTCACACCGTAACCCCTCTGAGGTATTGTGGAAGAGTGTAGTGGTGGAGGTTTTGGTAATGCAGAAGAGATCCCCGATCTATTCAGTTACATAAGCAGCTATAACAAAACCGGGTCAGCAATGTTTAGGCACTTGTACTGCGCTACTGTATATGGTGAGAATCGGCGCACACCAGTAGCAACAGGAAGCAAACAGAACAGGCAGGGAATACACAGAGAGAATAGTCAAATGGCAGGCAAAGTCGGCAACAGATCGGGTCCTCAGAACAAGCAGGGTCAGTAACAAGTATACAAACTGATTTGGTAAGCTAGCGATGCGGGAATAAAGGCCGAGACACACTGAGCATGTAGCGACGTACAGTGTAGCGTAGCGAAGAGAAGCAAACATTTTGCAGGCTTGACTTCACTCCGCTCCGCCTCGCAGCATGTCTACACTGCATTACGTTTGCTTCTCACCGCACTGGACACGAACCCACTAACTAAATTAAAATGTACACACAAAACCGTTTTATTTTCACAAAGCACATGTTATATAGGCAAAAAAAAGTTTCTACTGAATAAAATACATAAAAAATTACTGTTAATTTAATAGGAATAGTATAAAAATATAAAAAAAAGGTAACCCCTGATCATATATATTATAGGGACACGGAGCGCTGTGTATAGAGTAGGGATGCATTGATACCACACACAGACATATACATATATATCAACACGCAGACCTATATATACGTATATATCAAAACGCAGATATATATATATACACCCACCCACAGACCTCAGACCATATATACATATATGCACCTGGGGGGGTGGCATGTGGACAATCTCAACTAAATGCGCCCCCCTCCCATTTGGCTGATCCCTCCAGAAGAAAGGTTGAACCCGATAGAGCAGAGAATATATATATTATTCTCTGCTCTATCGGGTTCAACATTTCTTCTGGAGGGATCAGCCAAATGGGGGGGAAGGGGGGATTAGTTGCCAAAATGTGTGTGTAATACAAGTCTGGATATATATAGTTATAAGAATATAGATATATATCTTATATATATATATAGAACAAAACAAGAGGAGAGCACACCAAACATATTCAAACAATACAAAAGAAACCACAACAGCAGCTAAAGTCATTTAAACATAGAGATTTTCCAGATTTAGCCCTTTAAATGCTTACAAACATTTCTTAACCCCTTCAAAAACACTGCAGTTCCTAACCCTTACACAAATTCAATACTGAGCGCTGTTGAAAAATGGTGGAAGTTTAGTTTGCAATGGATGGCCATGAATTGCGTAAGCCTGCCAACAGTGACAATGTATTCCACCCTTGGCAGGTCCTATCATACTAAGGGGACCTGCCAAGGGTGGAATACATTGTCACTGTTGGCAGGCTTACGCAATTCATGGCCATCCATTGCAAACTAAACTTCCACCATTTTTCAACAGCGCTCAGTATTGAATTTGTGTAAGGGTTAAGAACTGCAGTGTTTTTGAAGGGGTTAAGAAATGTTTGTAAGCATTTAAAGGGTTAAATCTGGAAAATCTCTGTTTAAATGAATTTAGTTGCTGTTGTGGTTTCTTTTGTATTGTTTGAATATGTTTGGTGTGATCTCCTCTTGTTTTGTTCTATATCATGTTGTCTTGAGATGCACCCGCACTGAAAGCGTAGTTAAGGTTGAGTGCTGCCCCTCTCGTGTATTATATATATATATATCATACCTGCCCTTACCTTCCCCTATAAATTTGCTAAAAATATACACACAAAAAAAAAACCACTGCCTGAGACCCCGCGCAGCCCACATGCAACCCCCCTCTACCTGCTGAATGTATCTAATATATATAATTAAATACATTCAGCCTGGTAGAGAAAGAAAAAAAAAGTTTTATTTTTTTATTTTATGTTCCCGGGGACATTTAAAAATGTCCTCGGATTTTTTTTTTTTTAGAAATGTGTCACCTTACCTTAACCTGGTGGTCAGTGGGGACCCCCTGGATCCTGGTTGCCGTGGCCGCAGGTGCAGTGGCTCCCTCCCTGCGCTGCCTGTCTCTGCCACATGCACCCAGGCGGCTAGCCCGCACAGTCGCAGCTCTGTCATCCGGCGGCCGACATGCTCCTCAAGGGGATCCTTGGGAAGCCCCTGCAGGCTGCCCTCTACAGTGCCTGATTAGAGGGCCGTGCCTGCCTAATGTTTTAGTAACAAGAATGTTTTTTCCCATAGGCTTCAATGTTAAAAATATTCCCGTTTTAATTCAATATCTAATAAACCGTTGCTTATAATATTCTGTAGTAAAGAGTCTCTTTATTTCTAGATTTTTTAGTATTTTTTAAGCATTTTTTATCCTTTTTTCAAATAATTTTTTTTCGAACTTTTGGCGAACGTCCCAAAAAGTTCGAAGTTCGCAAACTGTCGAACGGCCGATGTTCGATGCGAACTCCGAACAGATCGAACCAAACAGCTCATCCCTAGTGGTAACGTCTCTGCCTTTTCGGCTGTGGAGACGCAAGTCAAAAATCCCAATTAGCACATTCCTCCAATACAACTGTGGAGAAACAAGTCTCGACTTTACGAGAAGCGTGTTCAACCTAGTCACCAGGTCTCTGATCTACAATCATGGAAGCTGACTCAATCCCACTCAGAAAATGCCACCAGCGAGGGTCTTTGGGCAAGACACTTAGGCTAGGTTCAGACTAATGCATTTTTCGCGTTGTCTGTGAAAAAGTGCGTTCAAACGAATGGACGCATTTTTTCACGGAATACGCGATAGCGGTCATACGATGCGCATTTTCGGCCGTGATTTTGTACGGTTATCAATAAAACACTTTTTGCGTCTGGACGTGATGTTGGCCGGACGTGTGCAGTGTCTGACGTCTCCCAATCACGCAAACACGCCGCTATGCGGACGCAGCGCACTCTGTACGTCAGTACTAGCGGTTTGACGTTCTCGAAAAAATGCGTTTGTTTGCCACTTGCGTTGCGCGGCCACACTTTTGTGCGGTCGTTCTTTTAATGCTGCCCGGCATTGGACGTAATTTGCTGCTAGCGCGGCCATGATTTAGTGCGGCTAAACGCACGTTAATACTGCGTTAGTCTGACCTTAGCCTTAACGTTATGGATGTGCCTACCTCGCAAAAATACATGTACTTCTCATAGATTGTAAGTTTCCTTGGGAACATGGACCCCCTGAATCAGGCCCTATCATCCATGTGTGGTATTCTAATGTATCAACCCCTTGTACACTGATCTTGTAAAGTGCTGTGGAATTTGTGGCGCTATATAAATAAAGGATAATAATAATTACCCATAAAATAGCAAATAATCATAGGTACTTTTTGATTCGGTTGGCTGGGTGGATTAGAGGTAACATCACTGCTCAGCATGGAGAGAGCCTGTGGAGTCATGGGTTTGATCCCAGTGAGCACCTCTCCAGTAAGTGTCCTTGGCAAGACACCCAACGGTACATACTCGCCACCCAGGACGTACTTGAAAATGAGAGAAATCTCAATGTATCCTTCCTGGTAAAATCCTTTTAAAAAAAAAATCTTAAAAACTAAATAATGTTGTATACAGAAATAAATAAACAGAAAAATGCAAATTGAGATGGGTGTTTGGTAACATTTCTTTCATCATGCTAATATCAATTCAGTGTATAAATACACACATGCCCAAAACTATTTCTGAAATTAGGATTGTCTAAGAGATATGTAATGTGCAAATAAGAAAGACCCATTTGTGATTTTGTGATTAACTTTACTGTAAAACATAAGCCACAGTACTCGTTTTTAGAAACAAAATACACGTAGAACACACAGGATTCATGTTCCATACTTTACATACTTCAAGTACATACCTAGTGTCCCACTTAGGAAGAACAGTCCCTATTATGGCCCCAAAAGTGTAACTACAGTACTTTGTTATGTTCTGAATAGCATTTTTATTTATATAAGTGGTTGTGATAGTTTTTTGTCATCTAAAGGGTTGTGGAAAAGCTTTGTCTGTGGCCGTATCACCAATGATCTTCTGTAAAATGTAAACGTTTCTCTATAATCAGTATATGGTTTGGAATATTGGGAGGAAGCTGAATCGGTGGATTTATAATAATTTATTTCTATTACTAAATGCATTTTAATCAGTTTGCAATTTGGTACAAGTTGTTGATTCAAAGAATGTGTGTTACTTACTTTTCAGTACACCATGATATGGAAATCCATGTACTGCAATCATGTACCAGAAGGGGGCAGATGGGCTCCGTGTATATTAGAGGGTCTGTTAACTAATGCAGTCTGAATGCCACATTCTAACTACACATGTCACAGTCTCAGTGTAGGCATCACTAACTTATCCATGTACTTATTCTTCATTGATATTCCAGAAACTCAATGTGTGTTGTGCAACTGAGCTAAATGATGTTCTCTAGAATGATGCTCTACTAAGGGATTAATCGGTGAACTGCTAGCAGAAATAGAGAGAAATAAAAACCCTTCTTACGATTATTAATCTCTCTAATGTTTTGTCTTTCACCCCTTCGCTACTGAGCCACTTCACGTCTGTGTGCTGAGCTAATTGTTACCGCTTTTGGTCATCACGTTTAAACGCGATTTGAAGTCACGTTTTACTATACAACCCAGACATATTATATATCCTTTTTTTCAGCAGACTCGGCAGATTCATAATATAGTATTATTATATGTTTTTGTCATGCCCTGCCTGAATATTATAACAAAAACTGCAATAAAATTAGAATTTTCAATCATCGTGTCAGGACCGTACCTATCCGTTCCTGTGTGATTCCATGCAAGTGGCAGCTGCATGAAAGGTGCTGCCCTTCTCAGCACCAGTGTATAGAAACAGTTAATGCACCTAACACACACACACACACACCTCAGGTCACGTGATACACCTATGTGGCTAATCAATAAAAGTTCCCTCCTACCTTCCCACAGGGCTTCATAGTTGTTACTTATTCCCAGGAATAAGACCTGCTACACCAAGCTCCAGAGAAACCTGCTTTCCCTAACTACCCATTGTGTTGACCCTGCTCCAAGTTCCCCAATACCCACCGTGCTCTCCCAGGAGCAACTACCCTCGCATCTGGACTCAAGGATTGCTTTCCTCATTACCCTCAGCCAACCTGTGAGTTCCATTATGCCCTTTCCCACAGCCCGCCTGTGTTGTTGTCCTCTCCCACGAAGTGTGTGCATCCCCGAGACCTGCATATCGGCCTCATCACCTGTAAGGTCAGTACCTGTAAGGTACCTACCCTGACATATCAACAGCGTGTAAAGTGTTTTTTTCACATTCTATCATCCGAGCCTTTGCATTTATATTTTCTATGGGGTGCGCTTGTTAAAAAAAAATAGAAATGGGGACTCGCTAAATTTTTTGGTGGGGATTGCGGGATTTTTAGCAAACCCCTCCATAGAAAAAAATCATTGGTCACAATATAATTGAAATGGGAACAATATTGCTGCATTAATAAAAATAACACACACACAAAAAAACACGTTTTTATTTATTTTTATTAATGTTTTCTTAATTTGAACATGGTCATGTTTGGTATCATTGGAAAGGCCATTCACTGGCCACGCCCCCATCTCCATTTCATTAAGCATTTATATGCCTTACCTATAAAATGTATTTAAGATTACCTGATATAAACAAATATCCCATATAATGGTTTTATTACATACTGTATATAAATCCTCACACTGTGATGTGTTATTATGCACTGCAAACTTGGTTTGCGGAAGGCAATGTGTCCTAACTAGGGAGTATGTGAATCTGTTCAGACTTTTGGAAATTTAAAAGCGTATATGTCTCCTCCTACCTTTCACTTTAAAAAGCCCTTCTTGTGCTTGATGTAGTATGTCTGAGCTCGATCTTTTTGGTGTCTCTCCATTTCCATGCTATTGAGACAAATGGGATCAAGCAGTGTCCATTATATCTCTTACTAGAGCTGTATTAATCCCATTTGTCATCTCTTTATTCAAGGTCTAATAGGTCATTATTTTGGTGGAAACGCACAGGTCCTGTCTGCAGTGAATAGTGTGAGCTTAAAAACACCACTAGCCCTTTATTCTCTTAGAAAGGCTCTTGCAGGGTTATTCTCCGAGCCTCGAATTGTTTGGAAATGATCAGAGAATTGCACAATTTGGACCAAAATAGCCAATCTCCTAGAAAAGTTAAGCAATTTAAACTTGTTTACTGGAACCTAACATTTGCTAGTTCTGAGTCAAATTACAGTAGCATTTTTTTCCAGATTTAGCAAACAATCCTGTTGAAATTAATTAATGAACAGATTTTGGAGTTAAGATTATCCGGAATGTTTCCTCTTTGGTTATTTTTTCCTATATTTTGCAATGTATCCCTGTATCAGTTTGTCATCAGTTTGTCATTAACATTCTTGATGTTTTAATGTATTGTGGGTTACGACATCAGGATTTTTTATAGTTACAGATAAGTATTGAATGGAAGCTAATCACTGTTATTTAGTCTTGACTAGTATTAACTAAACCATAAAATGCAGATAATTAGAGCACGGATTCCAAAGTAATAGCCATGGAGAAAATAAAACAGAGGTGGGGGAGCTTCTTCCTACTATGTTTAATTCAGAGCTCTGACAGATGAGAAATCAAAGTATCCTTTATACGGAAATTATTTGGCCAAGCATTCCATGAAATCCATTCTCACAGTACCAAGTTCTTATTTAGAACCTCCTTGTATTTCCCCGAAATATGCAAAACTAAAGCACAATTTTACTAACGCATAGTTGCCATACATTTTCGTATTCCATACCACATCAGCATATCATCTTTACAATGTTCAAAGTTCTTCTCATTGAACTTTAAATCAATTTTAAAAAATCCTTTGCTGCACTTTGCCTTTTGATAAATTTTCTGATAATGGGCTAAAACATTACAGCCTAAATACTCTACTGGAGTCAAAGAACTTCTATACAAAGCTCAAAATTACCATTTGTCTTCTCATCTGGGGCAAATAGAAATCAATGCAAGGTAAGGGAGAGTGGAAATGTTGCCCCTTTTAGGCCGGGGTCAGACGAGCGCACTATGCGCCCGTACTGACGTGCCTCCTGGTGTCCGTCGCAGCGTTGTGACGCTTCGACGGGGCCGGACATACGCTGTGGCGAATGTACGAATTGCGCACACTTCCTGAAAGCCTCGCCTTCGACTGCGAACCCCATAGGCTTCAATGTTAAAAATATTCCTGTTTTAATGTAATATCTAATTAACCGTCTATTATAATATTCTGCAGAAAAAGTCTCTTTACTTATAGATTTTTTAGGATCTTTTAAGCATTTTTCAGGATTTTTTTGCAAAAAAAGTTCTGATTTTTTTTTTAAAAACATGTTTTCTTTTTTCTGTAACAGCCCTTTTTATTATCATTCCCTGGACCTCATATGTAAATTTCAGACATTTTCGCTCAGTAGTTTGTTTGCAAACAGCATTTCACTTTTCAAACATTCAAGCGTACTGTTTTTTTTTCCCACTCCATTCGTCTGCGGTGTCGGGTTTTTCCGGCGGCTGCTCTGTGCTCTGATTGGCTCCTGCTCGGGTTTCTCCGGCGTCTTCGGTTAATCCAGATGTTTTTGCGGGTTTTCGGTGTGCATTCGCTTGGGTTTTGCGGTGAGTGTTTGACAGGTTTTCGGCGGCTTTTCCCTGCACTACTACGGCCCTGTGGTGCTTGCTGAATACACCGCAGGGTTGCCGAAATGGGATCGCCGAATTGAAGAGAACGAAAAGTCTCCGAACGTGCGTGGACTTTCGATTCTCTTTGAATAATCCTGATAGTTTAGTATTCGCCACTGAAACAGAAGGTAATATGGAGCATGAAGACATGAGACTGGTGAGTGGGTAAATTAAAAATAGTGGTACTGGGGAGGAAGAAGAGAGGAAAAAAGATGGCGAGAGCAGTGGCGTAGCGTGGGGGGGGCCAGGGGGGCGGTGGCCCCGGGCGCAATTTTCATAGGGGCGCAAAACTTCAAAAGAAATTTGCGCCCCCAATAGTTTCTAACAGCCGGATCAGCTCGGGTTCCTCACACGGCCCTCCCATTGGCTGAACTGGTCATGTGATGATGACGGGGCGGAGGCAGGAAATCCTGGGGGGGGGACATGTGACTTCTCATCACTGTCCCATGTGGTCTGTGTAGTAGAGCAGGCACCCCCGGGGGTAAGCGTAACCAAATGCTTAATGGCAGACCGGCCGCATGGAGTTCCGGATGGGAGGAGCAGGACAGAGGACTCCTGACTCCTCGACTTAGCTTGTGTGTTTGGGGCCTGCACATGTGACCTCACGTCACATGGTCTTCCTGTCGGGCTGCAGAGCGGGAACAAGCAGGAGCCGCCGGATGAAGAGGAGAGAGCGATTTGGGGTAGGAGCTTGTGTGGAGTGCCTGTGCCCCCATTGGTGTCAGTGCCCCCTCCACATTGTGCCTGGCAGTTCAGGGGGTCATTGTGCAGGTCCCTGACACGCTAAACGCCACCTGGCCTGGCACAGGAGCCCAGCATCCTTTCTCTCTGCTCAAGCACCTCTTTCTGCACCAGGCCCATATTTGCTTGGGCAGACAGAGGATGCTGGGCTCCTGTGCCAGGCCAGGTGGTGTTTATCGTGTCAGTGACCTGCACACTGACCCCCTGAACTGCCATGTATACTGTGTCTGTCCCCCAGTAGCTCTGACCCTGGTGTTTATCAGTCAGTAGGTGCTGCTGGAGGAGCTTCCCGGGCTGTTGTTATGGACGCTCTCTGGGTCTTCAGGCCTGGCTGGAGAGCAGTGTTAACCAGTGGGTTACAGGTCTCCCTCCCGGGGGATTTAAAGAGACAGCCCAGCCTCCCCTCCTGCACTGCTGGACACATCAAGCCCTTGGTACAGTTTAAACGTAAGTTATCTGGTGAGCCTGGTCCTGTGTCTCCTCTAGCTCTGTGTGCCCCCTCCCCCGCGCTAACACCCGGTGGGCCTGCCTGAGTCTGATTACACAGGTTTACACGTGGAGTCATGTCTCCCATGATCCTTCCACACGCTCCTGCCGGGCTATGCATGGTTGCCATGGTAACAGGGCTTGTTGTGTCCAGCAGTGCAGGAGGGGAGGCTGGGCTGTCTCTTTAAATCCCCCGGGAGGGAGACCTGTAACCCACTGGTTAACACTGCTCTCCAGCCAGGCCTGGAGACCCAGAGAGCGTCCATAACAACGGCCCGGGAAGCTCCTCCAGCAGCACCTACTGACTGTCCCCCAGTAGCTCTGACCCTGGTGTTTGTCAGACACAGTATGTATGACAGTTCAGGGGGTCAGTGTGCAGGTCCCTGACATGCTAAATGCCACCTGGCATGGCACAGGAGCCCAGCATCCTTTCTGTCTGCCCAAGCAAATATGGGCCTATTGCAGAGAGCGGTGCCTGGGCAGACAGGAAGGATGCTGGCTCCTGTGACACGTGGCACTCTGGGTGTCAGGGCCCTGCACACTGTATCAGGTACAGTACAGTGTGCAGGGCCCTGACTCCCAGAGTGCCACGTGTCACAGGAGCCAGCATCCTTCCTGTCCGCCCAGGCACCTCTCCCTGCACCAAACCCTACATTACCTATGCTACCCTGTGTGCCCTCACCAACAGGTGCCAGCTTCCCACGTACCGGGGGGCGGCTTAACAGCTGGCATGGGGACATGACTGCGGGAGCTGCAGGAGACAGGCATCACTGGCCGCCACTAATATATATATATATATAATTAGTGGCGGCCTGTGATGCCCGTCTCCTGCAGCTATATATATATATATTCTCCTTTACCATGAGAGTTATACTGCTGTGGTGTTCTGTGATACACTCATACATACTGTACTATCATTACTGTGACTTTTATTGCTGTGCAACTTGTTTCACAGGGTAAGTTCCACTTACCCTGTGATGTGCGGTGTGAGTGAGCATATCACAGAGCGCATTACTGTGACTTTTTTTGCTATGGTGCTCCATGTATGAGCATTTCAGAGCTCCAAAGCAATAAAATTCACAGTAATGTGCTCTGTGACACGCTCATACAGACCGCACATTACTGTGAGTTTTATTGCTTTGTAGCTCTGTGATATGCTCGTACACACTGCACATTACTGGGAGTTTTATTGCTGTGGAGCTTTGTGATAAACTCACAGAAATATGAGGTGTGTATGAGTGTTATTGCTGTACAGGCGACACTGTGGACCTGGAGGGGTCCAGTGCGTGGGCGGGGGGCGCAATTCTCGCCTTGCCCCGGGCGCTGACAACCCACGCTACGCCACTGGGCGAGAGTACAAATAGATTAAGGAGCAAATGAAAAGAGATTAAAACGTTACTGGAGTTTATACTAAATGATGAGAAAAGGAAGGAGAGAATAAAATATAGCTATGGAAATAAGCTATCAAAGAAAGTACAGTGTTGTATTTACATCACATATCGCAATTAGTAAAATTTAGGTAAAAAATTTGTTTTAGAATAGTTTTTAAGCTCTCCTATATTTCCTGTTAAATTTCTTTAGCCTGTTCTCTGATAACAAATTTCCCATTGTGATGGACTCCTCTGTCTGCCTGTCCGGCTCTCCAGACACCCACTCACCAGATCGACCCAGCCTCCGAATCGCTCCCCTATTGGATGCCTCAAGCGGCATCGAATCCATCCACTGCACCAATTCGATCTCCCCAGCCGGTGTGATGCTCTTTTGCTGGAAGGGATTCAGACGGCTGCTGAGTGCTTTCCAAATCTGGCTGCTTAGTACCTTGAACAAACACCAGGCAAGATGTATGAAAGTTCAAGCAGAGAACTGGTTGTAGTGCAAGAAGAAACACCAGGCAGGCTGTATGTAGGTTCAAACAGGAGATCTGGTTTATTGGGCACAGAAACACGTGTATTTATGACAGATACATTCAAATTTCCTGCCCACCCCAACAGTTCCCATTGGCTGATTCCAAGTCCAGGCCAGCTCCGATTAGGTCCACGTCAGGCTTCACTTAGGTCCACGGGGATTATGCAGATGAGGTCTTGGAACAGGCTGCATATCAGACTGCCTGAATACATACATAAAATAACAATCAGTGACCACACACAGTAGATATATGAGCCATTGTAACAGGAATCAGATATGTGATAATGTTTGCCTGAGACAAGGGTAGGCTGGCAGGTTAATCCTTGGCAATATAACAAGATACACATTGATCAGACAATAGACAGACAATAGCATTCTTGCATAATCACAGATTACCCACACATTCTGCACAAAAGAGAGGCCGGCACCCTAAATCCAAACACATCTCCATGTCCATGCACCCCAAGCCCAAATGATGTATGTCACAAGAACACAGTCTGTTTTGTGGGGAAGTGGGCTATAAACAGGGAGGGGGTCAGTGGGGTAAAGGTTTGCAATCCATAATTTCACAGAGTAAAATAAAGCGGTCAAAAGTCCTTTTCTGGATACAAACAGAGGAGCACCATGTCAGGTCCGTGACACCCATGATATGGACTAAAGGGTTTAGGATGTATTTCTTGCAGATCATCTCATCCACTATATGGTTTTATATGTATTTTTCACAAGTCAGCACATGTTATCAGCCTTTATATCTATGTACGAGGGTTTGTTATAAGACCACAGGTGAATCGAAGGGGTTAAGGCTAGGGTCAAACGAAAGCATTTTTACACGCGAACGTAAAAAAGTGCGTCCGAACGAATTGACGTATTTTTTCACGGAATTCGCGAAAACGGTCATACGATGCGCATTTTCGTGCGTGATTTTTCACGGATCCAAACCAGGAAACTTTGGGTGTCTGGACGTTATGTTGGCCGGACATGAGCAGCGTCTGACATCTCCTAATCACGCAAACACGCCGCTATGCCGCAGCTGCGCACTCTGTACGTCCGTACTAGCGGTTCGGCGTTCTCGAAAAAATGCGTTCGTTTTCCACTTGCGTTGCGCGGCCGGACTTTCGTGCGATCGTACTTCGTATATTGGCCGTCATTGCCCGTCATTTGCTGCTACTGCGGCCGTAATTATGTGCGCCAGAACACACGTTAAAAGTGCGCTGGTCTGACCCCAGCCTAATAGGGTCTTCAACCTTGGCCCTCCAGTTGTTTTGCATGGGAGTCTCTCGCGATGCTCAGCCACTCATTACCCTGGTACAGACTCATGGGAAATGTAGTTCCCAAACTTCTGGAGGGCTGAGATATCTGACCCCTGCTGTACTGGCACGTGGCTATATTACAACTTGTGGCATAAATGAACAGCATGAAATTGCCTTAGTCTACACATTTTTTAAACGACAATACTATGCACAATATATAAGTTAAAAGAAAGGTAATGTAGTAGGTTGAGGTATTTATGATCCTGCTATAAATATATACATGGGTGTGTTTCTTAGCCCCTGGCACAGAAAAACCTAAATTATAATTATAAGCATAACCTTTAATCTTCGTTTTCTTAACAGACAAAGCCACCACCAGTAATCATGTCCGGTAATGAAGAGAGCCTGCAGCATTGTGATTAGAAACTACCATGTACAGTCCAGCTTCTACTGACGTTTGATCCATCTAAGCACACATGGACTTAATATCATAATTATCAGTGTCTACAGGCTAGAAAAATGCACCGGATCGACCTCCGACTTATGGCCTTGTTTTTACACTGTCTACTTTTTACCTCTGGATTTCTCCTTTTTTAGTTCTATATTTAGATTTTTAGACCTAGAAAAAAATACATTTTTATAATATCTGCATTTTTATGAACTATTAAATTTGCATGCTTACATTCAACAAACAAGGGCACCTATTCTGATATTTCTGGAAAAAGTTAACAAAGTAAAGTAGATATGATAGTATAAATAGAGGAGATGGCCTGGCAAGAAAGAAACACAGACACAATACGTCCGTATATATTGTGAGTCCATACAAATAATTAGAAATTCAAAGCCCCCCAAATATGTAGTAACAAGATTTCACAAAAATATCTGCTTATTAGAAACTGTGTAGTCATACACAGTCTCTACAATTTCAAAAATGTATTACAACGGCAAATAAAGATACAGATAAGTGAAATTATTAGTACATAAAACAGTGAACAGCTGATTAATAGACAACTGGTTAATATTAAATAAAATATGAATAGGATATATGAATGAGGATGTCCTTAAAAATGTCAATTATAAAATCGTTGAAAGTGCATAGGAAAAGGGCAAAAAGTGCAAAAAATATAGTCAATAAAGTCTATTTGTGCAAATAGGTGCTCAAAAAGTGCAGCAGTTCAATACTCAGGGAAGTGTTGTTGATTGAAGACAAGTGTATCAATCTTCTCTGTGATGTGGGTATCAGATCTTCTCTTTGAAGATATCCCTCAGAGAGAAGTAAAACATAAAAGGCGATAATAGTGCAGATGGTCGTACTGGAGTGGAACAATTCAGTAAAGCCAATGTATGTACCACTCACATTTGTAGGAGCCTAAGGAAAATCCAGGCTCAAGGAAAATAGCTTGCGGCCAAATATAGAGTGGCACGTCCCTCCTTTCGTCTGTGATGGTTACTAGGTAAAGCAGAGAGAATCGGGAGACGGCACTCCCATAGCGTAACTCTGTGCGTATATGTGAGGAAATGATTTAAAGTTGATCACACTCACCGATTGTAGAGCCTCTCAATGCCAGGCTCAAGGGATATCACCTTGGGCTCTCTTAAGGTGGAGACCCAGACCCCTTTGGTGTAGCAGCAGCTTCCTTCAGCCTGCCTGCAATGCAAGGACATCAACCTTGCATTGATGTCCTTGCATTGCAGGCAGGCTGAAGGAAGCTGCTGCTACACCAAAGGGGTCTGGGTCTCCACCTTAAGAGAGCCCAAGGTGATATCCCTTGAGCCTGGCATTGAGAGGCTCTACAATCGGTGAGTGTGATCAACTTTAAATCATTTCCTCACATATACGCACAGAGTTACGCTATGGGAGTGCCGTCTCCCGATTCTCTCTGCTTTACCTAGTAACCATCACAGACGAAAGGAGGGACGTGCCACTCTATATTTGGCCGCAAGCTATTTTCCTTGAGCCTGGATTTTCCTTAGGCTCCTACAAATGTGAGTGGTACATACATTGGCTTTACTGAATTGTTCCACTCCAGTACGACCATCTGCACTATTATCGCCTTTTATGTTTTACTTCTCTCTGAGGGATATCTTCAAAGAGAAGATCTGATACCCACGTCACAGAGAAGATTGATACACTTGTCTTCAATCAACAACACTTCCCTGAGTATTGAACTGCTGCACTTTTTGAGCACCTATTTGCACAAATAGACTTTATTGACTATATTTTTTGCACTTTTTGCCCTTTTCCTATGCACTTTCAACGATTTTATAATTGACATTTTTAAGGACATCCTCATTCATATATCCTATTCATATTTTATTTAATATTAACCAGTTGTCTATTAATCAGCTGTTCACTGTTTTATGTACTGTTTTATGCGCCGTATGGTCCTTTTATCCCTTTATCTTAGTCTTGACACATATTTTGGTTGTTTTTTATGTGTTTTTACCATACTATTGGCTGCAATTGATTATTTAATAGTAATCTACTTAGCACTTTAATTAATTCATTTAAATAAGCTAGCGCCCACACTGTATAGTGTATATTCGTATACACATTTCCCAATCAAGTGAAATTATTATGAGTTTTTTTTTGCCTCATTTAATATACCTCTATATGGGCACCATTAGTTGCACGAAGCACATCATGTCGGTACTCGATTTCTTGCCGTGTTCACTGTAGAATAGCCTCAATGGTGGCAATGGCATCAGTGATCCTCTGCTTTAGGTGAATGTGGGGTGTGGGATCATGTGCAATCGAATCATTGGTCCGTTTTTCTTCAGCGAGACATCAATTACTGCAAGTGTTTACCTTGACCTTTTGACTGAATACGTGGTACCACAACTACATGACCTTCAACCAACCATCATTTTCCAGCAAGATGATGCACCATCACATTGGGGACTGCATGTTCGTGGGTTCCTAAATGAAACCTTTCCAAAACCGGTGGATTGGAAGGGGTGGCCCAATTCCCTGGCCACCTCATTCACCAGATATCACTCCATTCAACTTCTTTCTATGGGTTTATGTGAAAGATATTGTGTATCGAACAAAGGTACGGGACATCACTAATCTAAAGTAGAGGACCACTGATGCCATTGCCACCATTGATGAGGGTATGCTACAACGAACAAGGCAAGAAATCGAGTACCGTCTTGATGTGCTTCGTGCAACTAATGGTGCCCATATAGAGGTGTATTAAATGAGGCAAAAAAAACTTAAATATATACGTCTCATTTTGAAATACTTGTCACTTATCTGTCTCTTCATTTGCCTTTGTAATAAATTTTTGAAATTGTAAAGAGACTTTATGGACACGACACCCTGTATATCAGTTCCTCACCACTACCAGGTACTCTGTTACGTTGTCTCCATTAGGTATGATCAACCACATGGATGCCATTGCAAGAAACCAATCGGGGATACAAGTGGCAGGGCAAAGGTTTTATTATAAACTAGCCAATAATATTGGCTCTGTACCCAATTTATATGGTTTATCAGTGCCTGAAAATAACTGATCTAGATTATGGTAGGATTGCATTTTGTGACTGTTCGTCTATAATAAAAATGACAGTAGCATAAAATAACTATTTATAAACTAAGATGAATTTTTTCCTTTTCAGTTACTAGATATTTGTCAGCAATTTTCAGATTAACAAAATAAGGATTAACTGAGACAGCGAAGATATCAAATGGAGTCTAAACAGAAATAAAACTCATGATCCCAGAATACAATTTAAATTAAAATTTTCATTTATGCAAAGCTTTAGTAACAGGTATAATTCTGCTGATAAAAAAGTTAGGGCCCCATTCCACTGTGAACGCTAATAGTAGCGTTGGGATGAGTAGATGTTAATGCTAGGATAAATGAGTTCAACGCATGCCCTCCATATTACTTTCCTGACGCTACTTACTGTACTTTGCAAATCCTTTACTTAACATGGAGAGCGCAATCAGTAATTAGCGTTAGGATAAGTAAGGTATTACAAAGTGCTAGCGCTAATTATCGCAGGGATCCGCAAACACCTAAAAGCTGGTGCTAACTGATTTCACTTTTGCAAAATCCCCCATACACCCCCCTACAAATCCGATATTCACCTCTCATCACACGTCAAGAATGGTGACCGGATCTGCCGTTTCTTGCCGCCGGTAGCAGAGTGAGAGTAGGTAAACATAGTTCCCAGTCTCCCTCCGTGATCACTCTGGCCCGGAGGCGCAACCCTCCATGGAGTCCTACGGTAGGGATGTGCGTTTCGGGTTTCGGAATTTCGGAATTTTCACGAAATTTCCCGATTCGTGTCTTCGGATTCGGCTGATTTTCCGAACTGGATCGGACCCGAAAACCGACAGATCCGAAAAGTTTTCCGAGCTGAAACGAAAAATTTTCGGAGTTTTCGAATGGACTTGGAATGTGTCAAATCGAAATTTATTTTCGCTCTATTCATGATTTCAGTTCCATTCGTGATTTCGGTTCCATTTCGGTAATTCTGGACATCGTATATTTAACTATTATCGGTTCTATCGCTGATTCTGTAAATTTTGTATTTGTAAATGCGTATCACTTGTTTCTTGTGGCATTTGGGTCAGTTTAGCGTTTTTTAAATCGCTTTGTTCATTTTTTTTTTTGTTCCTTGGCTTTCATACCATTTTAATATGATTAAATAAAGTTGTGAAATGTATATTCAATTATTCATAAGAAAAAAAGGATCTTTATTTAATAAAAAAAAACAATAGAATCGCCAGAATTATCGTATCGACAGAATGAATTATCGGATCCGAAAAACAAACCAAAAATTTATTATAAAAAAATATATAAAGTATAAAAAAAGTAAACCATAGTAGTTTACGTCAAAACGAATAGAGTTAGACACTTTGAAACGAGGAGAACAGACGTTCCGAAAAAAACGAAAATTTCCGAAATCACGAAAAGTCGATACAAAAAACGAGCAAAGTGACCCGAAAACACGAAAAATGGTCGATATTCCGAAAAAAAAATGTACACGAAAAACGAGCCGAACCGAATCTAAACAGAAATCGGTCGAAACGAGCCGAATCTAAAATTTTAAACATCCGAACGAATCGAACCGAAAAAAAAATCGGTGCACAAGTCTATCCTACGGACTCCAGGAGGTGATACTCGTGGCGGCGCGGAAAAACTACTGTGAGTATCACTTGTGGGCAACGAGACAGAGCCTGCTCCAGAATATTACATTAAAATGGGGATGCTACGGGGAAACCTGCAGGTACAGGTTTTCCCTGTTAGCTTACCCATTTTAGTGTTAGGAAGCGAATAGGGCCCTTAGAAGGCAATCAAACTCCAATAGATTTCTAACTGTACTATTCCAAAATGGAATGTCTCGTTCTCCCAAAGGCAGCAGTAATTTATAGCGTGGCCATTGCTCAATGAGCAGAACATTCCACACTGGAATTTCAGAGACCATATTGTTGTGACAGAAAAGAAAGCTACTGTTCCATAAGGGGTTAATCATTTTCCAAAAAATAAAATATATTCTGATGAATCAATGAGACAGGAAAACGAAATTCTCAAAATTTGGTATTTGATTAAATATTTTTTGTGTTTTTCATCCACGTTCATAAATATGATCACATTATGGGATATCTTTACTAAACAAAGAGTTGCGATGAGTTTACAGTTACCTTCTAGGCCAAAACAGTCAAGCTGAAAAGTAAATCCAGCTCTGCAAAGTTGCACATTTTTCGTTCACTTTTTGCTGTTTTACCCAAATCGTACGCTCGAATTGGATATTTCCAATTTGGGATCCGATTTTCCTTCCAATAAAACAATATTGTTTGCTCTATCTGATATAAAAAAAAATTCCAAGAAAAAAAGGGTTCCTGCATTTTATCTTGCACAAGTCAGCCAGCCCTGGTGATAAGTTTCGGATGGTTACACCCCTGTGAAAAAACTGGGCATTTCTGTCCAGGCAACAGTGTTAATTTTGACATCAAATTTTGATTTAGTTTCACAGGGTTATTCAAAGAGCTCTGAATTGCTTGAGAAAGGTAACCGAATCGAACGCTGAAAATCAGCGTACGGTTACCTTTCCTGGCCATTCGGCTATCCAGAGAGCAGGCAATTCGCCAAATCCTAGCAAATTGCCTGAACATTCGGTGCCTGTTCGAGGGCAGTGAAATCCCCATGAAAAAGCACTGCTTCGGCTATTCAGAGAACACAAACCAGCAGTGAAAGGTTCCCCTAATGCCCTGCCATTCGGTGGTTTAATTCGTCAAGTTTATTCAGTAGAATCCCATAGGCTTCAATGTTAAAAATATTCCCGTTTTAATTCAATATCTAATAAACCGTTCATTATAAAATTCTGCAGTAAAGAATCTTTTTATTTATAGATTTTTTTAGGATATTTTAAGCATTTTTCTTATTTTGTTTTTTAAAAGTCATTTTTTTTTAAGTTTACTTATTTTTTCTGTAACAGCCCTTTTTATTATCATTCCCTGGACCTCATATGTAAATTTCAGACATTTTCGCTCAGTAGTTTCTTTGCAAACAGTGTTTCACTTTTCAATCATTCATACAAACTGTTTTCCTAATTTATTCACTGCCTCTTCTGCTGTGTCGAAGGCTGCGATCGGCTCCTGTTCGGGTTTTTCTGTGGTTTTCGGCAGGTTAATCCAGATGTTTTTGAGGGTTTTCGGCGTGCATTCGCTGGGTTTTGCGGTTAGTTTTCGTCAGGTTTGCGGCAGCTTTTCCCTGCAATTCGGGGGCCCTGTGGTGCTTGCTGAATACACAGCAGGGTCGCCGAAAGGGATCGGCAAAACAAACCGAATTGAAGTGAACGAAAAGTCACCGAACGTGCGGTGACTTTTCGAATCTCTTTGAATAACCCTGTCAGTCTTAGGGGGTTATTCAGAGAGAGGTGGAAACCAGGAGAATGACTGGAGAAGTGAAAATTCTGGGTCAAAATAGCCAAACCAGAAAAATTCTCCCATTTATCCCATTTGGAAAAATTCTCCCAAATCGGCTATTTGGTCTCGATTGTTTTCTTCTCCTGCCAATTTTCCTGGTTTTCACCTCTCTCTGAATAACCCCCCCTAGTCTTTTGACTAAAATAGCATTTAATTTTAGTCAAATTTTAGTCATCTGAATTGTTTTAATTTTAGTCTAGTTTTAGTCGACTAAAATCGAATGGGATTTAGTTAAAGTGTAATTAATGCATTATTTCAGCATTTCTCTTTCTATACTCCTGGAGCAAATATCTATTAACCTGTTATTATTTATGGTATTATGGTCTGAACATGCAATATAGGCGCAGATATAACTGTTATGTTATAAATAACATTTATCTTAAAATCCAGTTTCCATTTTGACAGAAAATTTTGATTTAGTTTTAGTCGTAGTCTATTGACTAAAATGCCATTTAATTTTAGTCACGTTAGTCATCTGAATTATTTAAATTTTAGTCACATTTTAGACTGGGGTCAGACCAGCGCACTTTTAACGTGCGTTCTGGCGCACTTAATTACGGCCGAACTAGCAGCAAATGACGGGCAATGACGGCCAATATATACGAAGTACGGTCGCACGAAAGTCCGGCCGCGCAACGCAAGTGGAAAATGAACGCATTTTTTCGAGAACGCAGAACCGCTAGTACGGACGTACAGAGTGCGCTGCGTCCGCTAGCGGTGTGTGTGTGCGATTTGGAGACGTCAGACCCTGCTCGTGTCCGGCCAACATAACATCCAGACACCCAAAGTTTCCTGGTTTGGATCCGTAAAAAATCACGCACGAAAATGCGCATCGTATGACCGTTTTCGCGAATTCCGTGAAAAAATCCGTCAATGCGTTCGGACGCACTTTTTTACGTTCGCGTGTAAAAATGCTTTCGTTTGACCCTAGCCTTAGTCAAAAACATGTTATAATATTTAGTCGACTAAAACTAGACTATAATTTTTATTCGACGAAATTATCACATCCAGGCACGAGTGATTGCATTGTACGCTCACCCCTAGCTCACTGATGCCAACACATTCTATTCACTAAAGGGTCAAGTTAGGAGAATTGTCAAGAGAAGTGAAAAATCTAGGTCAAAACAGGCAAACCAGAAAAATTCTCCCAGTTATCTCACTTTCCCAATCGGTTATTTGGTCTAGATTGTTCTCTTCTCCTGCCAATTCTCCAGACTTTACCCTTTAGTGAACAGAGCTGATTATGTCACTGGTATCTCCTCTCGGTGGCCATGCTGCACCTTGTCCTGCATTCATATCTCCTGTCATTTGAGACAAATGCATGAAACTCAGCCAGCCAAGGTGGTTACATAATAATATGTGTTATAAATAAAAAGTCCATTGAGTTCATCTTCTTCTGTCTCTGGTATTATGGATGATAACATAGAACGTAAAAAAGAAAACAACAAATATGAAGCAATTTTTCACTTTTCCACAAAATGAGGAAAAATCCTTGTCGCTAGAACTCTCTTGTTTGGTCAACAAACTGTTTTCACACATATCGACTAAACGATTCATGAATACTCTTCTTTCCCAAAAAGGTTTCAGACATTTTATTTAAAAGAAACTCCTACATATATTAAATTTAAATTGCATATTTAATATTAGATCCTAAACATATTGGAATGTGTCTTTTCCTCTAATCTATGGGGTAGCTAGATTAACTGGGGTCTGTCCTCTGGCTTGGGGTTCAAACCTTACGCAGAACATGGCTTGTTTCAAAGGTTCCCCAGGGACTGTGGATGTCTTGCAGGTACTAGTGGTAGCGCTACTATTGCTGTGAAACAAACCAGTTGTAGCTGGACTGTTTTTGTGAGAGCTATGGAAAAGAGTCTAACACTGGATTGTGTGTGGAAAGGAAAAATCTTTCCGTTCTGTCGACAGCGGTTTTATGGAACATCACTTGGTAGTGAAGGCACCTTACACAGAACACTGCTTCTTTGTCCCAAAGGTTCCCCAGGGACTGTGGATGTCTTGCAGGTACTAGTGGTCTCGCTACTATTGCTGTGAAACAAACCAGTTGTAGCTAGACTCTTTTCCATAGCTCTCACAAAAACAGTCCAACACTGGATTGTGTGGGGAAAGGAAAAATCTTTATTGAAAACACATATGGCATTTATACACTGCAAATTTTGAAAAAGACTCAAGACTCAATGGCCATGGCCAATCACACATTGTCACTCTAGTCTCCCCTAACGTCCAGATCTCATTGTGACATAGGTTTTCACAGGCATAAAAATTTCCCCTGTTCCTTTAAACCCTCACTACCAAGATCAGTATCTTCAAAGTATGCTCCAATAAGAATATTCAAATTGGTCTATTTCTGGAGCAATGTAAAGGAATTTCATTTATTGCAAACCAAATTCATTTGGAAATGGGTTCCAGAATGTATCCCAAAATTTTAGCACTTTGGACATGACAGCTGAGGTGCTAAAACAGTTTCAATGAGTGGATCTCTGTCTAAAACACAGATTTCCAGCTGATTCAGCATGAAGCCCCAGCTGCAATAGCCCTTTTCAGCCATAAGATGGCGACCTCTGCCTACCAAATAGGGCTATTGCAGGAAAAAATACATTGTGAATATTCTAGATAATTTTTCCTGCATAGATAATGAAAAGGGATTTTCTTAAAAAAAAAAAAAAGGAAAAAAACACTTGTTCCGGACAGCGGTTTTATGGAACATCACTTGGTAGTGAAGGCACCTAGTCGATGAAAGTTTGCTTTATATAGGTCGCATACTGAGGAAGCAACAAGCCATTATGTATTTACCAAATGCTCAGGAGGAAATGTAGCCAGTATAAGTGCAGTATATCATGGCTATGATGGTGAATTTCATGACTAGGGATGAGCTGTTCGGTTCAATCAGTTCGGGGTTCGATTCGAACTTTGGCCGTTCGCAAGTTCACGAACTTCGAACTTTTTGGCGTGTTCGGTTTGAGTTGGCAAAAAAAAATAATTTGAAAAAAAGTATAAAAAATGCTTAACCACTTCGCTGCTGAGGACGCGCTCAGCGCGTCCTCAGCAGTCCCGCTGGTATGCGGAGGACGCGCTGAGCGCATCCTCCCATCGGGGTCAGCGTTCGGCCGGGTTCCGGCCGATCGCTGGCCCCTCCGGTGCGGGCTGACATCCTGGATGTCAGCCCGGCATCCGGACCAGCAGCCGCCAGAATTAGGTGTCATCGCGGGGGCGCGATGACACCTAATTCAGGCGCCCCCCCCCCGCATGTGCGGAGGAGGTGCCTGAAAGGGAGGGGGGGGAGGTCCTTCGGACCTCTCTCCCTCCCGATCGGCAGCGCACAGGGGGTTAACCCAGGCATCATTTGGAAGGGCACAGCCTGCCCTTCCAAATGATGCCTGGCATTAACCCCTGGGGAGCTGGATCGCGAATCGGCGCTGAAAAGCGCCGGTTCGCGATCCTTTCCCGGAGCTGGCCGACATCTTGGATGTCGGCCAAGCCTCCGGAAACTCCCCCAGAGGACTGGCGTCATCGTGCGTAGCACGATGACGCCAGTCCTAGACTTAACCCCTAACTGCCACCAACTGTGGAGATAGGGAGTTCCAATGAACTCCCTATCTCCCGATCCGTGGCAGCTAGGGGTTAAATTTTGGTATCGTTGGATCGGCCAGAGCATGGCCGTTCCAACGATACCAAACATGAAAGTGAAAAATTTTGTAAAAAAAAAAAAAAAAATGAAAAATAAAAATAAAAAAAATAAAAAAAAAAAATGAAAAAAAAAAAATAAACACTTTTTTTAAATTTTTTTTTGGTTTGTTAATGCAGCAATATTGTTCCCATTTCAATTATAATGTGAACAATGATGCTGCACTAACGATTTTTGTATGCGGTGCGTTTGTTAAAAATAGTGTCATTTTCCCCAAAAAAAAATGTAACGAGACCCCATCTCTAATTTTTTTAACAAGCGCACCCCATACAAAATATAACCGCAATTGCTCGCATGTTAAAATGTGGAAAAAAACACTTTACACATTGTAAATTATTGAAAATACATATTTTATTGCATTTTTTGTTATAATATACAGACATGACATAACGTATACATATAATAATGACATATTATGAATCTACTGAGTCTGACAGAAAGAACGATATATAATATGTCTGGGTCATATACTAAAATAAGCCTTCAAAACACGTTTAAACATGATGCGCAAAACAGGTAAAAATGACCTCAGCATAGGGGCGGGAAAAGCCTCAGCAGCGAAAGGGTTAAAGAATACTAAAAAATCTAGAAATAAAGAGACTCTTTACTGCAGAATATTATAAGCAATGGTTTATTAGATATTGAATTAAAAACTAATGTCTACGTGCAAAGATTCTCACCTCTAAATGACCTGTGTTCTCAAACGTCGTAAACAACAGGTGTTAATTAGTGTTTGGAAATAACATGTGCTTTTAATTAGTCTGGTCTAATGAATTTGATACATTGTATGTAAACTGAGGGTGTGGTGTCTCCAAACAACACCTGTGCTTCTGAGAAGTGTTCATTTCTCTACTAAATGTTCCTCTGATATGCTGTTTAACCCCTTAACCCTGCATTTCACTGCTGTGTGCTCAGCTCATTTTTACCACTTTCGCTCATCATGTTTAAACGCGATTTGAAGCCACATTTTATTAAATGACCCAGACATATTAGATATCGTTCTTTCTGGCAGACTCCGCAGATTCATAATATATCATTTTTATATGTATACGTCATGTCCTGCTTGTATATTTAGACAACAAATGCAATAAAAATGGAATTTGTAATCATCTGCAGTGTGTAAAGTGGTTTTTTTTAACATTTTAGCACATGAGCGTTTGCGGTTATGTTTTCTATGGGGTGCACTTGTACAAAAATTAGAAATGGGGACTTGTTACATTTTGTGGGGGGAATTATGTGATTTATAGCAAACGCACCCCATATAAAAAAATCATTAGTGCAGCATCATTGTTCACATTATAATTGAAATGTGAACAATATTGCTGCATTAATAAAAACACACAAAAACTACATGTTTTTTTTTTTTACTTTATACCTGGTCATGTTGGGTATCATTCGAAAGGCCATGCTCAGGCCTTTCGATTGACACCCTCCATGACCCCCTAGCTGCCGGGAGATATCGGGGTTCAAATGAACCCCCTATCTCCACCAGGGAATTCTGGGCAGCTAGGGGTTCCCCGGCTATCTGACGTCATCACGCTATGCGTGAGGACGTCAGGCAGTAAGGGGGGACCCGGGGGTAGAGCCGCCATCCAAGATGGCGGCCCCCACCGGAGCTAGGCCGCACTTTGGTGCCGCAAGGCATCTCTATACACAGCCCCATCAGCATCTATATACACAGCCTCACAGCATCTCTATACACAGCATCTCTATACACAACCTCATCAGCATCTCTAAACACAGCCTCACAGCATCTCTATACACAGCCTCACAGCATTTCTATACACAACCCCATCAGCATCTCTATACACAAACAGCATCTTTATACACAACCTCACCGCATCTCTATACACAACCCCATCAGCATCTCTATACACAGCATCTCTATACACAGCCTCACAGCGTCTCTATACACAGCATCTCTATACACACTCACAGCGTCTCTATACACAGCATCTCTATACACAACCCCATCAGCATCTCTATACACAAACAGCATCTCTATACACAACACCATCAGCATCTCTAAACATCTCTATACACAGCCTCACAGCATCTCTATACACAACCCCATCAGCATCTCTATACACAACCTCACCGCATCTCTATACACAACCCCATCAGCATCTCTATACACAGCCTCACAGCATCTCTATACACAGCATCTCTATACACAACCTCACAGCATCTCTATACACAACCTCACAGCATCTCTATACACAGCATCTCTATACACAACCCCATCAGCATCTCTATACACAGCCTCACAGCATCTCTATACACAGCATCTCTATACACAACCTCACAGCATCTCTATACACAACCTCACAGCATCTCTATACACAGCATCTCTATACACAACCCCATCAGCATCTCTATACACAGCCTCACAGCATAAACAGCATCTCTATACACAACCCCATCAGCATCTCTATACACAAACAGCATCACTATACACAGCATCTCTATACACAGCCTCACAGCATCTCTATACACAGCCTCACAGCATCTCTATACACAACCGCATCAGCATCTCTATACACAGCCTCACAGCATTTCTATTCACAGCCTCACAGCATCTCTATACACAACCTCACAGCATCTCTGTGAACCCTCAAATGAACCCCCTATCTCCACCAGGGGATTCCGGGCAGCTAGGGGATCCCCGGCTATCTGACGTCATCACGCTATGCGTGAGGACGTCAGGCAGTGAGGGGGGACTTGGTGGTGGGTCCGTGATCCAAGATGGCGGCCCCCACCGGAGCTATGCCGCACTTCGGCGCCGAGAAGTGCGACCCGTGCCTAAGGGGTTAAAGCCAGGCACCGCTTAAAAGGGGAGACTCTCTCCTTTTAAGCGGTGCCTGGCTTTTTTTTGTGGGACCTCCTGATCGGGAGGGAGAGGGATCCGAACGGATCCCCCCTCCTTTCCAGGCGATCTCCCGGCATTGCCAGGGGGTCACCTGGAAATGACGTCATCGCGCATGGCGCGATGATGTCATTTATGTCGAGAGGAGCTTGACTTCAGCGTCTGAGGACGCTGAAGTCAAAATGCCGCAGGACCCTGGACAGAGAGGTGAGAATCTCCGCCGGGGGTACCGCAAAGCTGATGACGTGTGGGACACGTCCTCCTCAGCATACAGGGGAGTAACTGAGGATGTGTCCCACACGTCGTCAGCAGTGAAGGGGTTAAAAACGTCTTTTTTTAAAACTTTTTGTCCTTGTTTCCTGTCCCCCAGGGCACTACCCAGACCCGGACATTGTTTTTAAATGTTTCTATACATCCTAGAAATCCGCCACTTCACGGGCAGGTTATGGGGACCTCCTAGGCACGATATTTGAAGGAGTTTTTCGTTTTTATTTTTAACCCTTATTTCATGGAAAACTCAATGTCCTTTATTAAAAAACTGTTTTTTTTTTTAACTTTTTGTCCTTGTTTCCTGTCCCCCAGGGCACTACCCGGACCCCCATACACCATTTATGGCAAATATCTAGCATATATGCCCTCTTGGAGGGCACTCTAAAAATCGAGTTTTGAGTCCCATTGACTTGTATTGAGTTCAAGTTCGAATTCGAACTTTTGAAAAGTTTGAGTTCGAATGCGAACCGAACTCAGGGGTATTCGGCTCATCCCTATTCATGACTACAATGAAAGTGCATCCATGGTGCTTTAAAAGGCGCAAGAAAAAGTGTTTTTGAGAAAGAAAGCAGTGGAGGATAGCAGTAAGATGCAAAGCAGCATATGAAAGTACTTATTAATGCCCTAGGATTGGATAATTTAAATTCAGATGAGGTTATGAGGTGGAATATCACGAATAAGCCCATCCCGCTAAAAAAATGCACTATGTAAGCAACAGCCTGCAGGACCCACAATACCTGCCCTATGCGTACACAAAGACACTTCCCCTTTCAGTTGCTTTCTAATGTGCAGCATGCAGGATTTGATTAGCGGGGGGACACACTGAATGTAAAGTCCAACGCGGCATTAACTCAAAGCCCCCCTTCCTCCTTCACACTGCTTCACAAACCCAGAGACTAATTGATTTTTATTTTCATTGAATATCGCTCTGTAGGTGCTTTTCATTCGTTCTTCGGTTTCTGAGACAGAACTCTTCTCTTTTATATTCAAGAGCGATGGAAAAAAAAATCTGCATTGAAATCTCTACACAAAGCTTCACCCTAATAAAAAAAAAGGAGAAGCAACTGCCCTTTGAAGTGTGTCCCCCTGCCAGCCAAAGGTCAAAATAATAAATGTATACCCAAATTGAAGCCTTCACGGGGCACAAAGGAGGCAAAACGTTACATTTTGGAAAACCGTGATTAACTCATTTTAAAAAGCTGAAGCAAAGGCGGATCAGCATGGGTCCCGTGGAGAAAAAAAGGGCATTCAGAGGAGCAGACAGAGCTGGCTCCTCTAAATCATTCTGCCCATCCCACCCCCTTCCCTCCTTTCTGATCCCTCAGCTCCCTGTTCCCAAAAACTACAGCTGCACCGACTTTGCATTTACATTCAAAATACTTATAATAGTGCAATGTTTTCCTTAAATTACAACCTAATCAAGAAAGAGGGGGTGATAATGTGGATGGGGTTAATAAAAAGATATAGAGAGGGTAAGGCTCCCTTGCTGCAGTTGCAGCTGCGTTACTCAGTCTTTTCTTTTTCTTCTTAATGGAATGAAGTTAATGTCATTTGTTACTTGCTGTCCCGTAAGGTTTTGTTGCACCCGATCTGAGACTATTCCTGCATTTCAATGCTGCTACACACTGACGACTTGTTATTCAGAAATCACTGGCTGGGTCAGGTGGGATCCATTGGTTTGCAGTAAGGGAAGTGTCACGCTTTGTACCAGTGAAGCGGAAATCTCACAATTCCTGTTCCTGGCTCTGATCCTTTCGTGTTTGGAATACAGAGATTTCTGACGGTCCGATTTTGACATATTTTATATGTCAAAATCGGTGCATTAATCCAGCCCCCTGGTGGTATTCCCGAGTGTGTCTCGGGGTTACATTTCAATGCTGAAAGCAGTAACCCCGAGCCACAATCAGGCTGGATACATACCTGACCCTGCGCTCCCTCGCTGTCCCCCGCAGTCACCTCCGGTCGATCGTGGCGTCCTGCTTCCTGGTTCCCTTCCCGCGAGAAAAGAACCAGGAAGCAGGATGCCGTGATCGGACGGAGGAGGATGCAATTGTGGGAGGTCTGCGAGGGAGCGCAGGTATAGGTATGTATCCAGCCCGAGTGTGGCTCGGGGTTACCGCTTTCAGCATTGAAATTTAACCCGGTGCCACACTCCGGAAAACCGCCAGGGAAGTTAAACACAAAGGTGGGTAATACCTTGACGGTAATTAAAGGGAACATAGGGCTCACGCAACACTTCTTTAAAATCTAATCTGTAGGTACTGATAGGCAAATGAATGGCATGTGTACAGATTCTGAATAAATCCATGTGACATTGATGCTCAACAGCAGTGGTCCCCAACCCAGGCCCTCAGGGCCCACTAACAGGCCAGGTTTGCCAGATATCTGAAGCACAGCACAGGTGATATGATTTGCTGCTCAGTGATTGCAGGATTCAGTCTGCATTTCCCCAAGGTGATCTGCAAAATCTGGCCTGTTAGTGGGCCCTGAGGACCAGGGTTGGGGACCACTGCTCAACAGCATCTGTCAATCACATTAATGGCACAGAGGTTAGAGATGACCACTGTGCCAGTGAGCAATGTCAGGAGAGTCAGTTCTCCTGCTCTCTGCAATTAATCTGTGACTGTCTGTGCCATGGGGTCAGAATGTTGGTATCACAGTGGAGGTTCAATTGTCCACAGTAATGATTGCCAAGACCAATGTTATGGTGGCACGAAGCTCTGGCACCAAGCTTGAGATATTTCTTAAAGCAATGAGATAATACATTAGTTTTTATGAACAATTTTATATTCATTCAACAAGTATGGAGTGTTGTTTAGCCTGAAATGAACTACACGGAAGTACCCGCAATAGGAAAAAATTTATATTGTCTTTAATAACAAATAAGGGGTTATTCACTAAACACAGTGGCAGCGAAGTCCAGCATTGTTGCAAACAGTTTTAGAAAATCTATATTGTTGCAACTATGGTGACGTTCGAATACTTACAAGCAAAATTCAACAATGATATCCAACATTGCTGCAAACAGCGGTTAACAATATACCACTGCTATTCTTCTATAATATGAGTAAACTACAGCTGTTCTCAAGTCATTGTTCTACTGTTGTTTGCAACTTTAAAAACACTTTGGAGATTTTTAAAGTGTCAATCTCCATTGAACTCCCTTACACATTATAGTGAAAGCAAAAATCAACTTTAACCCTTTCACTACTGAGATCAAGATATCTCGGGTATCAAAAGGCACCATCCAGTGCCCAATGCAGCCCAAAAGCAAATAACATTTTTTGCTTCAAACTAATTTTATTTGCTTTTGGGCTGTAGAAGGTGCCCCCATAGTTGTAGCCTTTGGCATAATGAGCTAAAACTGTAAAATCGGCTAACTGAATGTCCTTACATCGGACATTCAGCAGCCGATGCAGGGAAAACAAGCAGCAACCGTAACTCAATTTGGCAGTAGATGGCACCATCTACTGGCCAAATATGTTATTACAGTAAGAAATACTGTAAGAAATACTGGGAATATGCCCAAATATTTCTTAATGTATAATTCATTAAAACTATATTTAAAAAAAAAAAAAAACACTGGTTCCTGACAATGTTTTTTTGGAAAATAACTTGGTAGTGAAGAAGTTAACTGACATTACGGAGACAACTTCAGCTAAATAACTTCAGCACAAATTGGTTGAGACCCCTTTGAAAATCATGCTGAACAACTTTGACAGAAAATACAGTGAAAGAAAAGATGAAAACTGCAGAGAACCATGGTGGCAGTTTCTTATATAGTGAATTCACTGTAGTTTCATCTTACTGGACACACGGTAGATCTCCAAAGTAAATACACTGTTGTTTCAATGATGGAATAGTGGTTAGAAAAAAATCTCTGGAAAGAGCAATTTCTTGGCCATGTTACTGCATTAGAGCTAAAGGAACTGAAACGGTTAGAAAGGAACAGTGTAATATCAGATTTGAAACAGCAAAATATTATTACTGTAACAAAACCTCGCTGGCTGCTGCTACGCTACTTTAGTTCTTCAGCTTTGTGAAAGTTTATGAAATCCTGTTCAACAATTCGAACTAACAAGGTTGTTCATTAAGGAGTGAGTTGTTGGAGGATAGAAAGGTAATGGCAAGTAATGTAGACCACAATAGTTGAGCTGGAGGATTAGAAGAGCTGGACTTTTTTTCTCAAATACCCTCAATTTTGCTTCAAATGTGCACTACTGTCCAACAATTCACTGCTTAGTTGGAAAAATACCACTAAACTAATGATTAACAGTTTCCAGCCGCAGGGCATACTATGCCGTCCCTGGGGTGGGTGGGCCTTGAAGCCGTGGGGCATACTAGTACGCACCGTTGACTTCAATGGTCTCCTCTGGCCCGCCCACTAGCTGGCACAACTAGCTGGCACATGCTGTGCACCATATGCTGCTGCAGGATGGCCTGGTTCAGGCCATCCCCAGCAGCCAATGACACGCATCCGCTGCGTGGGCGCGCTGAAGGAGGGCCTACCTCAGCAGCCAGATAGCGGGGGTGTACTAGTACGCACCAGCATTAAAGCCCTTCCACCAGGCATCACCTGCCAGGTGTGAAAGGGTTAAATTGGTTAGAGTGAATCTAAATTTTCAGACAATTGTTTATAATAATAGTAATAATAAAAGCTACCATCAGCTAAAGAAAGAGGAGGTCTACTAAGTATCGATAAGGTTTTCAATATTTAACCCTACAGGTTTATTACCCTCAAAAAATAATTAAAATGGACAGGAACAAAAGATCAAGAACAGTACGTATTACTATTTCCTTCTTTTGCATTTCTATTAATTTTCTTTTTGAGAAAAAAACAAGTTAATGAGAGCGCCGAGAACAGGCAGCCTGCCTTTCGCTGAGTCCCTAAGAGATACGGCAAACCCTGATGATTGTTTTGGTGGTATGCTTCCCAGCTACGCTTAACGCATAAGCTGCTTAAAGAACTCTGCAGCCTACTTCCTGAGCACTGCTCTTTTGAGCCTCAGAGAGGCCCTGCAGAGCAATGCAATAGCTTGGACCAATGGGAAATCACCATTGGTCCAAGCCATTCAAAAAACCACCTGCATTGGAGGCTGGCCTCTGATTTATTTATTTATATA
The DNA here is from genome assembly GCA_009667805.1 of Leptobrachium leishanense. Classification (NCBI taxonomy): domain Eukaryota; kingdom Metazoa; phylum Chordata; class Amphibia; order Anura; family Megophryidae; genus Leptobrachium; species Leptobrachium leishanense. The sequence goes on along the minus strand of CM019068.1, from coordinate 91,847,177 downwards.
CAAAGTATTTTACCAGGAAGGATACATTGAGATTTCTCTAGTTTTCAAGTATGTCCTAATTGACAGGAAGGGGCCCAGGCAGCTCCCTCTGCTCTCTCTAGTGGCAGATAAGCAGTATGACAGGCCCAGGCACAGAAAAACTGTTTTTCTATCATATTTTTTTTTAATTGTAAAGTATATGATATGGTGAAAATAATGGCATCTTTAGAAAGTCCATTTAATGGCGAGAAAAAATACATATAATATGTGTGGGTACAGTAAATGAGTAAAAGGTAATTTACAGCTAAACGCAAATCGTAGAAAATTAGTTAATATCTCTGTATATCTGGCTCTGACACTAGCCAGTGCCTCACTAGCCACTGACCTCACCGCATGTCCCTGGTCTACATTTTGATTACCCTCTTGACTCATAGGAAACAAAACAGTCTCTGAGAACAGGCAGCAGAATACATGGCCCTGCCCTTCGGTGAGTACCCGCTCAGGTCTCAAAGGTTTAGCTCAATGGCGCCAATACAGAGAAGATGTTACCATATGCAATCAGACCCCTATCACCTAGAAAGGGTAGCCAACATTGAAATGTCAAGGGAGTCTACTCTATATGAGAGATATAGCAACTTGTGCACTTTATGTTCTATTAAGGGTGCACAGAATGATGAACCGGAGCTGGGCATGCATGCGCAGATCCAATCCATCGGCTGTGTCTGAGACGGCTCACTACAGGTGGTGTTCTCAGAAAGAGTGATGTAGGCATGCTGAGGGCTGACGTCACTGGTGACTGGCAGCTGGGAAATTTAAAATCCCCGGCTGCAGGCGATGCTGGGTGGGGTGGAGGAAACTACTCCATTTCACCCAGCGATTCTGAAAGATCAGGGCAGCGAGGTGGAAGGATTCTACACACCTTGACTACTTTAAAACAAAAAATTGATCAAGATAAGTAGAATGTAATTTTTTTTTTTTTTTTTACTTGTGAATTTTTTAATAGGAAAAAACAGCAAAAAAATTGGTATAATTACAAGTAGGGGCCCATTTCATTTAGAATTATCTGATATCTTGTGATTGACTGGTTTATGTATTTTAGGAATGTTTTAACACTTGTTACATAACTCTATAGCAAAGCCCGTCAGCAAGTAGCACCATTTTTCCCTATGATGGTTGAATAGATATGCAGTAGCTGTAATCACCTAGTGACACCTGTTAAGCACAGGCAGATGCCCTGCGCTACACTTATGGAAAAAAGAATGCAAACATATGTGTTAGATCTGAGGCAGGGGCGTAACTACCAGGGGTGCAGAGGGTGCCACCGCACCCGGGCCCTTGAGTCCGGGGGGGGGGGGCCACACTTGCCTGCCTGGGCCTGGTTGGCTTGCCTATAATTCTTTTTTTTATTTATTTTATACCTATTTGTGAGTTATACTTTGGAGCTGTGTGATACACTCATACACACCATTACTGTCAGGATTATTCAAAGAGATTTTTTATTTTTTTTAAGTTTACTTATTTTTTCTGTAACAGCCCTCTTTATTATCATTCCCTGGACCTCATATGCAAATTTCAGACATTTTCGCTCAGTAGTTTCTTTGCAAACAGTGTTTCACTTTTCAAACATTCATACAGACTGTTTTCCTAATTTATTCACTTCACTCTGTCTGCGGTCTCGGCTTTCTCGGCTTTTTTCCGGCGGCTTCGCTGCGGGTGATCGGCTCCTGCTCGGGTTTTTCTGTGGTTTTCGGCAGGTTAATCCAGATGTTTTTGTGGGTTTTCGGCATGCATTCGCTGGGTTTTGCGGTTCGTTTTCGTTGGGTTTGCGGCAGCTTTTCCCTGCAATTGGGGGACCCTGTGGTGTTTGCTGAATACACCGCAGGGTCACCGAAATGGGATCGTCAAAAGGAACCGAATTGAAGAGAACGAAAAGTCACCGAACGTGCGGTGACTTTTCGAATCTCTTTGAATAACCCTGTGTGAGTTTTGTTGCTGTAAACCTCTGATTTACACTGATACACACTGCACATTACTGTGAAGCTCTGTGATACGTTCATACAGTCAGATCCAGAAATATTGGGATATCGACACAATTCTAACATCTTTGGCTCTATACACAACCACAAAGGAGTTGGAATGAAACAAACACAATGTGCTTTAACTGCAGACTGTCAGCTTTAATTTGAGGATATGTACATCCAACTCGGGTGAACGGTGTAGGACTTACAGCAGTTTGCAGATGTGCCTCCCACTTGTTAAGGGACCAAAGGTAATGGGACAATAGGCTTCTCAGCTGTTCCATGGCCAGGTGTGTGATATTCCCTCATTATCCCAATTACAATGTGCAGATAAAAGGCCCAGAGTTAATTTCAAGTGTGCTATTTGCATTTGGAATCTGTTGCTGTCAACTCTCAAGATGAGATCCAAAGAGCTGTCACTATCAGTGAAGCAAGCCATCATTAGGCTGAAGAAACAAAACAAACCCATCAGAGAGATAGCAAGAACATTAGGTGTGGCCAAAACTACTGTTTGGAACATTCTCAAAAAGAAGGAACGCACCGGTGAGCTCAGCAACACCAAAAGACCTGGGAGACAACGGAAAACAACTGTGGTGGATGACCGAAGAATTCTTTCCCTGGTGAAGAAAACACCCTTCACAACAGTTGGCCAGATCAAGAACACTCTCCAGGAGGTAGTGTATGTGTGCCTAAGTCAACAATCAAGAGAAGACTTCACCAGAGTGAATACAGAGGGTTCACCACAAGATGTAAATCATTGGTGAGCCTCAAAAACAGGAAGGCCAGATTAGAGTTTGCCAAACAACACCTAACAAAGCCTTCACAGTTCTGGAACAAGATCCTATGGACAGATGAGACCAAGATCAACTTGTACCAGAGTGATGGGAAGAGAAGAGTATGGAGAAGGAAAAGAACTGCGCATGATCCTAAGCATACCACCTCATCAGTGAAGCATGGTGGTGGTAGTGTCATGGGCATGTATGGCTGCCAATGGAACTGGTTCTCTTGTATTTATTGATGATGTGACTGCTGAGAAAAGCAGCAGGATGAATTCTGAAGTCTTTCGGGCAATATTATCTGCTCACATTCAGCCAAATGCTGCAGAACTCATTGGACGGCGCTTCACAGTGCAGATGGACAATGACCCAAAGCATACTGCAAAAGCAACCAAAGAGTTTTTGAAGGGACAGAAGTGGAATGTTATGCAATGGCCAAGTCAATCACCTGACCTGAATCCCATTGAGCATGCATTTCACTTGCTGAAGACAAAACTGAAGGGAAAATGCCCCAAGAACAAGCAGGAACTGAAGACAGTTGCAGTAGAGGCCTGGCAGAGCATCACCAGGGATGAAACCCAGCGTCTGGTGATGTCTATGCGTTCCAGACTTTAGGCTGTGAACCAAGTATTAAGAAGGGAAAGTTTGATTTATGATTATTATTCTGTCCCATTACCTTTGGTCCCTTAACAAGTGGGAGGCACATCTGCAAACTGCTGTAAGTCCTACACCGTTCACCTGAGTTGGATGTACATACCCTCAAATTAAAGCTGACAGTCTGCAGTTAAAGCACATTGTGTTTGTTTCATTCCAACTCCATTGTGGTGGTGTATAGAGCCAAAGATGTTAGAATTGTGTCGATGTCCCAATATTTCTGGACCTGACTGTACATATTTTATTGCTGTGAAGCTCTGAAACGTTCAAACACACTGCAAATTACTTTGAGTTTTAATGCTGTTGAGCTCTGTGATACGTTCATACACAATGCACATTACTGTGAGGTTTATTTCTCTGGAGCTCTGTGATATGTTCATACACACTGCACATTACTTTGAGTTTTAATGCTGTGGAGCTCTGTGATACGTTCATACACAATGCACATTACTGTGAGTTTTATTTCTCTGGAGCTCTGTGATATGTTCATACACACTGCACATTACTGTGAGGTTTATTGCTGTGGAGCTCTGTGATACGTTCATACACAATGCACATTACTGTGAGTTTTATTTCTGTGGAGCTCTGTGATACGTTCATACACACTGCACATTACTGTGAGGTTTATTGTTGTGGAGCTCTGTGAGCGCTCTATGTACACATAGTGCACATTACTTTAAAAATAGGATGGACTGAACTGGAAAAAATGTGATACTGTCTGGAGTTACAGTTACAAGCATTTATAAAGCGCCAACAGGTTCCGTAGCGCTGCACAATGGGAGAGACAGAATAACAAATATACATACAAGTTAAACACACAAAACAGTAGGAGAGAGAGCTTACAATCTAAGAGGAGAGGGGTGACACACTAGGTGAGGGTGAATAGAGTACAAGAAGTCAACATTGTGGATCAGGAGGGGACCAATGCATGTTAACAGGAGGGGGGAAATATGTTTTTACCTAGGGTGGGGGGGGGGTGGTGTCATGGTTTCTGCACCTGGGCCCTGAGGTTTCTAGTTACACCTCTGATCTGAGGGGAATATAACAATTTAAGAAGAAACATTTTTCCACAGGATGGACATGTAAAATATTTTATATTAGCATCATTTATATACAGGTCCATTCAGTTGAAGGTGAAACTCAGGAGAATTGGCAGAAGAGAATAATAATAATAATAGAACAAACAGCTGATTTGGAAAGTGAGATAAATTAGAGAATTTTTCTGGTTTGGCTATTTGGACCTACAGGGTTATTCAGAGAAAGGTGAAAACGAGGAGAATTAGCAGGAGAACAATCTAGACCAAATAGCCGATTTGGAAAGTGAGATAAATGGGAGATTTTTTCTGGTTTGGCTATTTTGACCTAGAATTTTCGCTTCTCCGGTCATTCTCCTGAGTTTCACCTTTCTTTGAATAGGCCTGCTAGGGTTTTCACTTCTCCTGATTTTCACCTTTATTGAATAGACCTGATAGCATCAACAGTGTGTATAGTACTGCAGGAAACACTGCCTGCTATCTACTGGAAGTGACAGCACAGCAGCACACCCAGGGCCGGATTAACATACAGGGTTATTCAAAGAGAACCGAACTGTGGCCGAAAGGTAACCAAACAGTGAAATTCAGCGTTCAGTTACCTTTCCTGGCCATTCGGCTATTCAGAGAGTAGGCAGTTCGCCCAAATCTTGGCGAATTGCCTGCACATATGGCCAGTGAAATCTCCATAGAGAAGCAATGCTTTGTCTATTCAGAGAACAAAAACCAGCAGTGAAAAGTTGCCGAAATTCCCTGCTGTTCGGTGGTTTCATTCGGCAGGTTTATTCAGGAGAATCCCTTAGGCTTCAATGTTAAAAATATTTCCGTTTTTACTCAATATCTAATAAACCGTTTAATATTATATGCTATAGTAAAAAGTCTCTTTAGTTATAGATTTTTTTAGGATCTTTTATGCATTTTCCCGGATTTTTTTGCGAAATTCTTTTTTCTTAATACTTTTTTCCGTAACAGCCCATTTTATTAACATTCATTGGATCTTATATGTAAATTTCAGACATTTTCGTTCTGTAGTTTATTTGCAAACAGAGTTTGACTTTTCAAACATTATTTTTTTGTCCACTCCATTCGTCTGCGGTGTTGGGATTTTCTGGCGGCTGCTCTGCGTTGTGATCGGCGGCTGCTCGGGTTTCTCCGGCGTGTTCGGTGGGATTAATCCAGATGTTTTTGCGGGTTTCGGTGTGCATTCGCCGGGTTTTGCGGTGAGTGTTCGGCGGGTTTGCGGTGGTTTTTCCTGCACTACGACGGCCCTGTGGTGCTTGCTGAATACGCCGCAGGGTCGCCTAAGGCTGGGGTCAGACGAGCGTGATTTCTACGGACTGTACGTCCGTGCAGTACGGACATCGTCAGTACGGATGACGCAGTAGTGGTCACACAGTCCGTTTTTTTCACTGAAGTTATTTTTGACGGATGTAGGAGGGGAAAATAAATTACAATGAAAAAACATTCTGTCCGTCAAAAATGCTGGACGTATAAATGCAGTCCGTCTGACCTCGCTCCATCACTCACACACAAAGCTATGCAGACGTTGTGGACGTGGCGCACTCCGCACGTCCGTTCTAGCAGTATTACGTTCTTGCCTAACCTGCGTCCGTTTGCCGCGGCCGTTGTGCGTCCGCAGTTCAGTGCGGACGTACTTCATGTGTCAGGCTCCAATGGACTTACTTTCATGCTATCACGGACGTACTTTTAGGCGCAATCACGGACGTGAACACTACGCTCGTCTGACCCCAGCCTTAATGGGATCGCCAAATCGCACCGAATTGAAGAGAACAAAAAGTCACAGAACGTGCGGTGCCTTTTCTGTTCTCTTTGAATAACCCTGATTGGGGCTATTGGAGCAGCAGCTCCAGGCCCATGCTGCATAATAGGCCCAGAGAAATGATAACTAGAGGGGGTTATTCAGAGAGAGCCGATCTGGCCCCGAAATGTAACCATACAAATTCAGCATACGGTGACATTTCATGGCCATTCGGCTATTCAGAGAGCAGGCAGGTCACCAAATTTTGCCAAGTTGCCTGCACGTAGGGTGCTGTTCGAGGGCAGTGAAATCCCCATAGAGAAGCAATGGTTAATCTATTCAGAGAACATCGAACAGCATTAAAAAGTTGCCGAAGTGCCCTGCTGTTCAGTGTTTTCATTCGGCAGGTTTATTCAGGCGAATCCCATAGGCTTCAATGTTAAAAATATACCCATTTTAAATTCATTAACTAATAAACCATTTGTTATTTTATTCTGCAGTAAAAAAGTCTCTTTAGTTATAGATTTTTTTAGGATCTTTTATGCATTTTCCCGGATTTTTTTGCGAAATTCTTTTTTCTTAATACTTTTTTCCGTAACAGCCCATTTTATTAACATTCATTGGATCTTATATGTAAATTTCAGACATTTTCGTTCTGTAGTTTATTTGCAAACAGAGTTTGACTTTTCAAACATTATTTTTTTGTCCACTCCATTCGTCTGCGGTGTTGGGATTTTCTGGCGGCTGCTCTGCGTTGTGATCGGCGGCTGCTCGGGTTTCTCCGGCGTGTTCGGTGGGATTAATCCAGATGTTTTTGCGGGTTTCGGTGTGCATTCGCCGGGTTTTGCGGTGAGTGTTCGGCGGGTTTGCGGTGGTTTTTCCCTGCACTACGACGGCCCTGTGGTGCTTGCTGAATACGCCGCAGGGTCGCCTAAGGCTGGGGTCAGACGAGCGTGATTTCTACGGACTGTACGTCCGTGCAGTACGGACATCGTCAGTACGGATGACGCAGTAGTGGTCACACAGTCCGTTTTTTTCACTGAAGTTATTTTTGACGGATGTAGGAGGGGAAAATAAATTACAATGAAAAAACATTCTGTCCGTCAAAAATGCTGGACGTATAAATGCAGTCCGTCTGACCTCGCTCCATCACTCACACACAAAGCTATGCAGACGTTGTGGACGTGGCGCACTCCGCACGTCCGTTCTAGCAGTATTACGTTCTTGCCTAACCTGCGTCCGTTTGCCGCGGCCGTTGTGCGTCCGCAGTTCAGTGCGGACGTACTTCATGTGTCAGGCTCCAATGGACTTACTTTCATGCTATCACGGACGTACTTTTAGGCGCAATCACGGACGTGAACACTACGCTCGTCTGACCCCAGCCTTAATGGGATCGCCAAATCGCACCGAATTGAAGAGAACAAAAAGTCACAGAACGTGCGGTGCCTTTTCTGTTCTCTTTGAATAACCCTGATTGGGGCTATTGGAGCAGCAGCTCCAGGCCCATGCTGCATAATAGGCCCAGAGAAATGATAACTAGAGGGGGTTATTCAGAGAGAGCCGATCTGGCCCCGAAATGTAACCATACAAATTCAGCATACGGTGACATTTCATGGCCATTCGGCTATTCAGAGAGCAGGCAGGTCACCAAATTTTGCCAAGTTGCCTGCACGTAGGGTGCTGTTCGAGGGCAGTGAAATCCCCATAGAGAAGCAATGGTTAATCTATTCAGAGAACATCGAACAGCATTAAAAAGTTGCCGAAGTGCCCTGCTGTTCAGTGTTTTCATTCGGCAGGTTTATTCAGGCGAATCCCATAGGCTTCAATGTTAAAAATATACCCATTTTAAATTCATTAACTAATAAACCATTTGTTATTTTATTCTGCAGTAAAAAAGTCTCTTTATTTATAGATTTTTTTTAGGATCTCTTAGGCATTTTTCGGGGAAAAAAAAAATTTTTTTTTTCCATTTTACAGTAACAGACCTTTTTTATTATCATTCTTTGGACCTTATATGTAAATTCCAGGCATTTTCGTTCAGTAGTTTTTTGCAAACAGCGTTTAAGGCTGGGGTCAGACTACCGCATTTTTAACGTGCGTTTAGGCGCACTTAATCACGGCCGCAGTAGCAGCAAATGACGGGCAATGACGGCCAATATACGAAGTACAGCTGCACGAAAGTCCGGCCGCGCAATGGAAGTGGAAAATGCATTTCGAGAAAGCAGAACCGCTAGTACTGACGTACAGAGTGCGCTGCGGCGGCATAGAGGCGTGTGTGCGTGATTAGATGTCAGACGCTGCTAATGTCCAGCCTACATAACGTCCAGACGCAAAAAGTGTTTTATTGACGATCCATAAAAAATCACGCACGAAAATGCGCATCGTCTGACCGTTTTCACACATTCTGTGAAAAAATCCGTCAATGCGTTCGGACGCACTTTTTGACGGTCGCTGCGAATAATGCGTTCGTTTGACCCTAGCCTAAATTTTCAAACTTTCAAGCGTACTGGGTATTTTTTTTTTTTTTACTCCATTTGTCTGCTTGTCTGTTTTTTCCGACGGCTGCTCTGCGCTGTGATTGTCTGCTCATCAGCTTTTTCCAGCGTGTTTTTGCAGTGGTTTCTGCAGGTTTTAGGTGAGTGTATGGCGAGTTTTCCCCTGCACTATGGGGACCCTGCGGTGCATGCTGAATACACCGCAGGGTCGGCGAACTAGAATCGCACCGAAGTGCAGGGAACAAAAGGTCATCGATATGTCAGTAACATTTCGATGCACTTTGAATAACCCTGTATGTCTGCATTAATGGGCATTTGGACCACTGTATCTCTGACTACATAGCAGCTAGGGTCATGTGAGGTATCAATGGAAAGGACAGATCATGACCTTTCCAATGATATCAAACATGATCAGGTTTTATGTAACAATAAAAATAAAGAAATATTTATTATTTTCTTTCTAAAACAGAAGGAAAATTTAAATTTTTTTTTCAGTTTTGGTTTAAAATGCAGTAACAGGTTCCCATATTTATTTATTTTTTAACAAGAATGCCCTATACAATATATAACCACAAAGGTTTGGATGATAAAATGTGAAAAAATTATTTTTCACGCTGTAAATGATTGAAATCTGAATGGAAATTTTGTTACACAGTAACTGCCTGGTTAGGCTGGGGTCAGACCAGCGCACTTTTAACGTGCGTTCTGGCGCACATAATTACGGCCGCACTAGCAGCAGATGACGGGCAATGACGGCCAATATACAATGTACGGCCGCACAAAAGTCCGGCCGTGCAACGCAAGTGGAATTTGAACGCATTTTTCTGAGAACGCTGAACCGCTAGTACTGACGTACTGAGTGCGCAGCTGCGGCATAGCGGCGTGTGTGCATGATTAGGAGATGTCAGACACTGCTAATGTCCAGCCAACATAACGTCCAGACGCAAAAAGAGTTTTATTGACGATCCGTACAAAATCACGCCCGAAAATGCGCGTCGTCTGACCGTTTTTGCGCATTCCGTGAAAAAATACGTCAATGCGTTCGGACACACTTTTTCACGTTCGCGGGGAAAAATGCTTTCGTCTGACCCTAGCCTAAGATATACCCGTATGTGACCTATTAACCTCCCGGACGGTTTTCCCGAGTGTGGATCGGGGTTAACTTTTTGTACTGAAAGCGGTGTCCCCGAGCCACACTCGGGCTGGATGCTTACATGTCCTGCGCTCCCTCGCTGATCCCCGCAGTCTCCTCCAGCCGCTCGCAACGTCACACTGCCTGGTTCTCTTCTCGCGAGGAGTGAAACCAGGAAGTGTGACGTCGCAATCGGCTGCAGGGTGACTGCGGGGACAGCGAGGGAGCGCAGGACATGTAAGTATCGGCCCGAGTGTGGCTCAGGGATACCGCTTTCAGTATTGAAAGTTAACTCTGAAGCCACCTTATACCACTAGGGGACCAAAATAAATAGGACCGATTCTGACATATAAAATACATCAGAATCGGACCGCCAGGGAGGTTAAATAACCTAAAATATGTTTTCATTTCACTAAATTCCAAAAGTCTTCAGCTCCAGGCCCATAGAGATTTTAATCCGGCCCTGCACAGACATGTGAAGCCCTATTTTAGATTGTGCATACATGCTCCACTTATGTTTAACAGCACCTGGAATTCCAAAATGTTAATTTTCATGTTCTTTATTAAGAACCAAATTAAAAAAATCCAAAACTATGTAGAAGGCGTCCAACAAAATGAAAAGCAGGAGCACACCTTTCTGCGTAAGCCTATCAGCAGATACTGGTACACGTGCTTTACTGCCCTTTAAGGACCTGCCCAGTCTAGCTGTGCATACACCCTGCCTGGGCGTTCCTGAGTTAAAGTAACACAGCCTATTCACTACAGGTATCTCGAGCAGACAGAAGGTTCAGTGGGAACAGCATGGTGGTTCTGAAGGGGATTCCCTCTGTGCTGTCCCCGGAGCTCCTCTATGCTTTGGCCCGCATGGGGCACGGCGACGAGATCGGTGAGTGAGTGGCAGGCTTAGGAGGAGCGGCTACACCCAATAGTCGCATCAAGATACTTTAATAATGTCTGTGCGGCGCACACTGATGACTGCGGCAGCTGAGCTCAGACACTTCTCATTCTGGCCACTTGGTGGCGCAGTGCTCAGCCCTGTTGTGTATGGAATTTTTATTTTCAGCAAAGTCTGCAGTTTACATTCAGAGAGCAAGGCCTAGGTGTGTGTTTATGTTTGTGCAAAGCAGCATAGACTAGAGGCAAATAGAAACATATTTATCCTGCAGAAAAAGGATTAATTTACACATGCACACATTAAAAAAAGATACATTTAACTAACACCTGGAATAAAATTATACATGTCCTTTTTTTTTTATTATTACACAAGTCACCCATGAACATTAACAGGGGTGCTGAACCATGTCCCTTTGGATGTTTTGGAACTACATCTCCCGTGATGATCACCCACTCATTAGCCTTGTGGAAAAGGTAGTTCAAAAACATCCAGAGGGCCAAGGTTAACAGAATATGCTACACATGTGAGGAGAGCCCCAGCTCCGCCAAACTGGATAAAAAGCTAGGTGAAGTGGAGGAGTTTGCACCACCCCACCCAGCAGCCAGGGGATTTTAATTTCTTAGCTGCCGGCGGTTACTAGTGACATCGGCACGCACAGGCCGCGATGGATTGGCTCTGTGCTTGAGCACAGCTCTGATGCATTCTTTTACACAGGCGCTACTGAACGTATGTAAAGTTCACAAGTCCCGTTGCGTTGTGCATGCTTTAGTCTATAGGATCAAATAACTTTTATTAATTATACATCTTTAGATCAACACATAAAAACAAACATACAATTGAAAATAGCAAATGATTTGTGACAAGTTGTATGAAAGACCCACTCAAATAACCTAGATATGTGTATAGTGCCAGATGCCCCAATCCTATTCCGGCAGTGATGCAATAAGAAAATTAGGTGGGGGAAAAAAACTCTACTTGTTCCTAGAGCAGAAACTCCCACTAGACCTTGTGGATAGAACGCCAGTTGCTATATAACATCAATCTGATGCACCATAATGGGAAAATCCTTCAGGGTTATTCAAAGAGAATCGAAGTCACCGCACGTTCGATGACTTTTCGTTCTCTTCAATTCGGTGTTATTCGGCGATCCCATTTCTGCGACCCTGCGGTGTATTCAGCAAGCACCACAGGGCCGTCGAAGTGCAGGGAAAAGCCGCAGCAAACCCGACGAAAACTCCCCACAAGACCCGGCGAACACACACCGAAACCCGCAAAAACATCTGGATTACCGCTGCTGGAGAAACCCGAGCAGTAGCCGATTACAGCGCAGAGCAGCCGCTGGAGAAAGCCGACACCGCAGAAGAATGGAGTGAGAAAATAAAAACCAGTACGCTTGAGTGTTTGAAAAGTGAAACGCTGTTTGCAAAGAAACTACAGAACAAAAATGTCTGAAATTTACATATAAGGTCCAATGAATGATAATTAAAAGGGCTGTTACAGAAAAAATCCCGAAAAATGCTTAAAAGATATATAAAAAAATAAAGAGACTTTTTACTGCAGAATAAAATAATAAACGGTTTATTAGATATTGGATTAAAACGGGAATATTTTTAACATTGAAGCCTATGGGATTCTCCTGAATAAACCTGTCGCTTTGAAACCACCGAATGGCAGGGCATTTCGGCAACCTTTCTCAGCTGTTTTGTGTTCTCTCAATAAACAAAGCATTGCTTCTCTATGGGGATTTCACTGTCCTCAAACAGGTAACGAACAGCCACCGAATGTGCAGGCAATTCGCCAACATTTGGCGAACTGCCTGCTCTCTGGATGGCCGAACGGCCTGGAAAGGTAACCGAACGCTGAATTTCAGCGTTCGGTTATCTTTCGGCCCCAATTCGGAGCTCTTTGAATAACCCTGCTTGTGGAAAGCTCAGAATGCCGATATAGATTTATTTCCTCAAAAAAGAAAGTGTGAAGAACACTCAACCTCAGGTAGCATCTGGAATGAGGACCAAACTCAAAAATACTCCTATCGATAATGTCAATAGCACACAATAAAAAATAAAAAAACCACTAAGGGGGTTATTCAAAGAGATCCGAATTGTGGCCGGAAAGTAACCGAACACTTAAATTCAGTGTACGGTTACCTTTCCTGGCCATTCGGCTATTCAGAGAGCAGGCAGTTCGCCAAATGTTGGCGAATTGCCTGCACATTCGGTGCCTGTTTCAAGGGCAGTGAAATCCCCATAAAGAAGCAATGCTTCGTCTATTCAGAGAACACCAAACAGCAGGGAAAAGTTGTCGAAATGCCCTGCTGTTCAGTGTTTTCATTCAACAGATTTATTCAGGCGACTTCCATAGGCTTCAATGTTAAAAATATTCCCGTTTTTTAACTCAATATCTAATAAACCGTTTCATGTTATATTCTGCAGTAAAAAGTCTCTGTATTTTTTACATTTTTTTAGGATCTTTTAGGCATTTTTTTGGATTTTTTTGGCAAAACATTTTTCCATTATTTTTTTTTTATTTTTTTTAAATCATCTTTTTCTTTTTACTGTAACTGCCCTTTTATCATTCATTAGATCTTATATGTAAATTCCAGGCATATTTGCTCAGTAGTTTTTTTGCAAACAGCGTTTCAAATTTCAAACTTTAAAGCATACTGTCTTTTTATCACCTCATTCGTCTGCGTGTCCGTTTTTTTCCGGCGGGCTGCTCTGCGCTGTGATCAGCGGCTAGTCGGCTTTCTCCGGCGTGTTCGGCGGGGTTAATCCAGCTGTCTTCTGCGGGTTTCGGTGAGTGTTCGGTGGGTTTGCGGCGGGTTTTCCCTGCAATACAGGGGCCCAGCGGTTCTTGCTGAATACACAGCAGGGTCGGCGAAATAGGATCTCCGAAGTGCAGGGATCATACGGTGACTTTTCGATTCTTTTTGAATAACCCTGAAAGAGTGGGGGGAGGGGTTCCTTTTAAGTTCCCTCAGTACAGATATATTTGTGAATTGTAAAGAATCACTTGCCGACATCAATTTGTTATGGCACAATACCAATTTAATGACCTGGCTACCATAAAGAGGGGGGGCAATAATCAAGTAAGAGTTTCCTATGAGTAGAAACTCACGAGGTGTCCAAAAAACGAATGAGATTATGGCTGCTGACCATAATGACAGCTGCTTAGGCTAGGGTCAGACTAACGCATTTTTCGCGTTGTCCGTGAAAAAGTGCATTCGAACGAATGGACCTAGTTTTTCACGGAATACGCAATAGCGGTCATACGATGTGCATTTTCGGCCGTGATTTTGTACGGATCATCAATAAAACACTTTTTGTGTCTGGACGTTATGTTGGCCAGACATTAGCAGCGTCTGACGTCTCCTAATCACACACACACGCCGCAAGCGGACGCAGCGCACTGTGTACGTCAGTAGTAGCGGTTTGACGTTCTCGAAAAAATGCGTTCGTTTGCCACTTGCGTTGCGCGGCCGCACTTTCGTGCGGCTGTTCTTCGTATGCTGCCCGGCATTGGATGTCATTTGCTGCTAGCACGGCCGTAATTAAGTGCGGCTAAACGCACGTTAATACTGCGTTCGTCTGACCCTAGCCTTAGCAAGCCAATAAACCCATTGACATCATTCTCTAGGCGTTACTATAAAGACCCTGAAACTGAATATACAGTACAAGACACAACTGCTAGAGACTGTGTCTTAAAAATGTATCTCTCCTCTACGTGAATGTATCATCAGTACAATGGACCATACAACTTTCCTTGGATGGGAGTCTTGATGGCAACAGGGTACTTAATATATGCTATAGAAAGGCCGTAACTATAACTCTCTTCTGGAATGGGAGCTCAAAATAAGCACAATAAAGGGTATCCGAATCAAGGATATCTAATTGCTATAACAAAAGCAACTAATGAAATGTCTGCTAGCTGCCAGTTTGGGGGCTAAATTACCGCATGTCACCAGCATATAACAAACTGGAACAATTCCTCACAACAGGCTAGGTTCCAAATTATCAGAATAGCCGGCTATATACCAAATGTCTGGGAATTAGAGCTAACCACTTCTCTTGTATATTCAGCATCAGGATCTTTATAGTGTTTTTTTTTTTATTATTATTTTATTTTTTCTGTGAGCTATTGATGACAATATCGATGGGTGCGCTTATTGAGTTTGCTCTTAATTCCAGATGTCCTATGCTATCCTAAATGCAGATGAGCGTTATTCACGCTTTCTTTTTTGAGGAATTAAATCTATATAGGCATTCTGAGCATTTCACAAGGATTTTCCCATTATGGTGCATCAGATTGATGTTATATAGCAACTGGTGTTCTATCCACAAGGTCTAGTGGGAGTTTCTGCTCTAGGAACAAGCAGTGTTTTTCCACCTATTTTCCTATTGCATCACTGTCGGAATAGGATTGGAGCATCTGGCACTATACACATATCTAGGTTCCTAGAAGGATTTGAGTGGGTATTTTGTACAACTTGTCAACTCATTTGCTATTTTCAATTGTATGTTTCTTTTTATGTGTTGATCTTAAACTGTATACTTATATAAAAAAACAAATAACTTTATTATGATATTTTGGGTCGAGCCCATGGTTGTTGCCATTTGTGCATTATATTGTAACCTTATTACTTTATTTTTTTTTAGTCACAAAACAATTTAGTCAACTAAGTCTTTGACGAAAATTATTAGTCGACGAAAATTATTAGTCGACGAAATTAACACTGATGGGGATCTAGGGTATTTTTGGATGCCAAACATTACCATTTTTGAATATTACACTGTCCCTTTCCAATGAAATTTTAACCACTTGGCTGCTCAGCACGTCCAGCCAAGTGGTTCTCCTGTGCTATGGACGCTCTGAGCGCGTCCTAGCACAGGAGGCAGCGCGCTGCGGCCCCTCCAGTGCAGGCTGCCATCTTGGATGTCAGCCCAGCATCCGGGACCTCGGCGGGCACAATAGATGCCATCACGCTAGCACGATGACATCTATTACAGGTGCCCCCCCCCTGCGAGTGCGGGGAGGGGGCGAGGTTCTTTAGACCTCTCTCCCTCCCGATCCGTGTGGTCTACAAGCTCTAAAGGCAGGCACTGTTTGGAAGGGCACAGCCTGCCCTTCCAAGTGGAGGCTGTCTTTAACCCCTAGAGGGCTGGATCGCGATTCGGCACCAACAGGCGCCGTATCGCGGTCCCCACTCGGAGCTGGTCGACATCTTGGATGTCGGCCAAGCTTCCAGGATCTCCCCCTGACGACTGGCGTCATTGTGCATAGCGCGATGACGTCAGTTCTCGAGTTAACCCCTAGCTGCCACCTATGTTGGAGATTGGGGTTCCAATGAAGCCCTATCTCCCGATCTGTGGAAGCTAGGGGTTAATGTTTGATTTCATTGGAATGGCCAGAGCATGACCTTTCCAATAATACCAAACATGACCATGTAAAATGTAAAAATGTTTTTGCTTCGTTTTATTAATGCTTCAATATTGTTCCCATTTCAATTATAGTGTGAACAATGATGCTGCACTAACGATTTTTTTTCTATGGGGGCGTTTGCTAAAAACCATGTAATTTCCCCCCCAAAAAATGTAACGAGTCCCCATTTCTAATTTTTTTTAACAAGAGCAACCCATAGAAAATATAATCGCAAATGCTCGCATGATAAAAAGAGAAAAAAAAACTGTTTACACGCTGTAAATTATTGAAAATTCTAATTGTATTGCATTTTTTGTTATAATATACAGGCAGGACATGACGTATACATATAATAATGATATATTATGAATCTGCCGAGACTGCCGGAAAGAACGATATATAATATGTCTAGGTGGTATAACAAAACGTGGCTTCAAAACGCGTTTAAACATGATGAGCAAAAGCGGTAAAAATGAGCTCAGCACACAGGCGTGAAATGGCTCAGCAACGAAAGGGTTAATGTAAAGAGATAGGGTTTTTTTGCTCAGGAATTGTCAGTACTCTCTTTTCTTTCCTCGAACATTTAAAATTATTATTTTTTGTGGTTAATACACCTTTGAAGGACCTTCGGCTGCTGTGATTGTGTCGCTGCAAAGCCATTGTTTTTTTTTGTTAGAGCCATCAGTATTTGACTTGTATCTTTCCTTTAGCTTAACATGACTTGATCTTTTTTTTTAATGTCTTTTCCAGTTCTTGCAGATGCAAACTTTCCTGCTTCTTCCACAAGCAAAGCAGGTCCTGAGCTGATACGGGCTGATGGTAAGTGTATGTATGTGTCAGGCGGACACACGTACCCGTAGGTAGCTACGGTCAGCCCTACGGTGTAACAGGAGGCTGGAACCCTAAATGCGATACCAGTCCTTATAGTCGGCTGGGTTACGCAGTAGCGAGAAGGGAACCTATAAGGCAGGGACGTAAGCCAGGAGGATAGAAACCAGTCCTTAGGGTGGCTGGTATAGAAACAGGACAGTACGGAGTACCAGAGAGTGTACGTCAAGCTTGTACACGTAAGTCAAATAATAAGCAAGGTAGATACACAGGTAACCAGGAAAACTGCGAACACTAATCACAATACCAGTCCTTAAAGTGGCTGGGTTAAGTGATAGTGGGTAGTAAATCAGTTCAGTACACAGGGAAAAACCGAATGCAGCGTCAAACACAATAGCCAGGTCAGAGGGATACGGAGATACTCAGAGTCGGTCGCCAAAAGCCAGGTCATGCACAGAAAGTCAAATAGGAATCACAGAAAATAGCACCAAACGGTATAGCAAGCTAAAACCACGAAAGGGCACTGAGAAATGGGGAAAGCAGGTTTAAATCTAGCGCCCTGCTTGCTGATTGGTCCATGGAGGTCACATGGGGAGTGGTGACGTCGCGCCGCCGGGAGAGGTAACTAGGGAACGCCGGCGGCGCGCGCATACAGCGCAGAGACGGAGGTGAAGGAGACGCCGACCCCGGAGCCGCAAGGAGGAGCGCCGGACCGGCAAGCGCCGGTGAGGCATGACAGTATGTAGCTTCAGCACCAGACGCATTCCAGCCTAAGGGATCTATCACCTCCTTCAAGCTAACGCGTTAGCGTTAGCAATAGCTTACAGGAGGTCATAGTGCTGCGCCCACATCGGTTAAAACCCCCATTAGCGCTCATTAATTTGCTATTCGTAGCGTGAGTTTACTGTACTTTGCGCTCCCTATACCTAACAAGGGGAGCGTAAAGTGAAAGCACAGATTAACTAACGTTAGGATCACTTGGTCCTAACGAAAAAGTTACCACCAGCTCAGGTGTAGGTAACGGATTGCGCTGCTGCAGAATCCGTTACCTGCAGCTCAAAACTCCCTCCCAAAAATCAGATACTCACCTCTCTTCCTGCAGCAAGAACGGTGGCCCAATCCGCTGCTTATGGCCTCTGTGAGCAGAGGGAGACTGGGGGAAGAAAGTGTCTATGGATGCCATGGAGGGGATGCTGGGGACAGCACTGTACCAGCATCAGCGAGCTTGGCGATCTCTAAGGGTCATGCTGTCAAACTCGGCGCCTGCCCCGCGATTTGCTGGGGAAACCGGGACGCAAAGGGAAAGCTAATTTTTCCCCTTTGCCTGCCAGTTTTAGCGAGGGGCAGCTTATAGTGCCCTAGGTGTTTCTTATTATTTAAATACCCCTGTTGCTTTCAACCATGCTACAGAGAGGCTATTACTGAAGAACTACGGTCACCATCAGTAAATTTATCATTTTTGTGAGTCTCCATCTGTCATCATGAACGGAACTTGTTAGTAAGTATATAGGACACATAATCTGTAGGAGGTCCTTCTTCTGATGTATGGATACATTACAAGGAGCTGGTGACTTGAGAGTTTTAAAGACATGGTTCTCCTTCTGAAGGATTATTACTACTACTATGTAGTGTACTTTATATGATTTTTACGGAACGCGAAAAGGTTTGGTTGGGACTGTACAATTCACTGTAATAAGGGATGATTTCAGTTCCAAATAACGGCAATATATTCATCCAAAAAAAATAATTTTATGGAAAGGAAAATTAATGGAATAAGAAATTAATGCTTTAGTTTATGAAAAATTTCATTTCTTTACTTGACGGAAATCGCCTCAAAGGGGGTCATGACATCCACGGCTAATGCAAACAGATTTTGGTTGACTTGTTCCTTGACAATACTGTACTAAGGACATAAAGTCATCCAGTGAAACTAGAAAAAACTGATTCTGCCTCCAGCAAAGGAAATGGTTGTTTTCAGTATGACCAGCATAGATGTGTAATTTTCCACTTCCACCTCCTGTTTTAGAAAATGTTAAATGCGTATTTATGCAAAAAAATTGTAATAATATTTACAGTATTCTGAGTAAAACGTAACAGCTTGTTCCAACAAATATGATTTCGGAAGGAGTTGTCTGAGGCATACTTGAAAATTGCTTCATATTAGGTTTTTCATGGTTTATATGGGAAGTATTGAATCAGGTGGATTTATAGCTATGAGTTATGTTGTATATTCTCTTCTTGAACGTAAGAATACTTTCCTGTCCTGTTGTAGAATCCTGATACTGTATGATCGGTGTACCAGTGTCACATTGGCCGCAAGTGCGTCTAAATGGGCCAAGAGAGCCTAGTCAAAGCAGGCAACCCTAGTAGTGTAGAATCCTGCTGAGTACCGGCTGAGTGGAGTAGAGGTAATGTCACTGCTCTGCATGGAGAGAGCCTGTGGAGTCATGGGTTCGATCCCAGTAAGTGTCCTTGGCAAGACACCTAACGGTACATACTCGCCACCCAGGACATACTTGAAAACAAGAGAAATCTTAATGTATCCTTCCTGGTAAAATCCTTTCTAAAAAAAAAAGAAAAAAATCTGACTTCGAGACAATAGTCAAAGTATGCCAGAATCCTACTTGATGACAGTAGCAATTGAAGGACTGAACCAATTAAACGAGGCTTAGTACAGAAGGGTATGGCAATGGATAGACGTCCAAGGTAATATGGCCAATGAACATGTCCCTTATTAAGAGACTTCATCATAGGATTATTTCTTGTTCTGTATTAGATATCTGAGGCAATAGACATAGGGAAAGTAACTTCACCGTACTGTTTTGTATCAAATGAAAAGATGCTAAGTTGTTCTTTTCCGTTGTTAGGTTTGGGTATCCCGACATTATTAGAAGCCATTCTTCAACTCTTTCCATTGGACACATATGTTCTGAGTCCTGTAAGTTGTGTTATTTGTGTGTATAGATTGTACACAAAATTCTGTATTTATTTACCATGCTGATTCTTTCACTTACATCTCCTACTGTTTTTCTTTCTGAATTCTCACCACATTTGTTCATTTTGCTGTTACAGAACAGATCTCTTTAGCTCATGTTTCCCACAGTTGTTTAAAAACTTGACTTAACTGGAGCAGAATTTAAATTTTATCTTCTCATTCATTGAGTTGTTATTATATGTACTGTAAGCGCCAACAGCATATATTACAGATTCACCTACCAGGTATCTATCAGTATTTTACCCGGATGGGAATCACCAGATCTGCCCTCATTACATTAACAATCATAGTAAAGAAAGACCTCAGATAATTTATCTGGACAGTCAATAACGCTGCTTCTAGGTTCATGAATACCAATGACACACATTGACATGGACTTCCAATGCCAAGAAATATCTATTATATTTTCTTTGAGAGAGCACTAGAATGAGGCATATGTGTGTGTGGGGGGGGGGAGGGGAACAGAGGTAAATATGTTTGGAATAATAATGTCATGTTGAATATTTTGGGCAAATGTTTGAACTCCTGAAGTTATAACAAAAAGACAGATGGTACATGAAGCCTCCTATGGCAGCTGATGACTTCAGATACAGAGAAGAGTAACATATTCATGAGTATTTATTTGTATTGAGTGACCTCATTCGTACTAGTCCAGAAAAAAATATTACAAATGTTTATGCATTCACGAAACTAGTGTCTGATAATGTTTCTTTAAAGATGTGTGCTCCAGGGCCCAGGAGCGGCCAAAAGACTCCAGTTATACCATACAGGAAAGCAGGCCCTGGCACTCCAATCTAATAGAGGACTAGTTTTTGGGTGAGCCACAACATTTTGGCTGTACCAACAGCCTTTCTGAAAGCAATGCTTGTCATGGAACTGACATAGCGCTCTCCGCTTCAAACCCCAAGACTTTTATTCCCATGTCAAAAAAACGCAAAAGAAACAGACAATTGCCTTGGGAAAGACTTTATGTTCATTTATATTGTGTGGTTTGATTTTAAATGTACTTTTATTACTGTATGTGAATGTGAACTTAGAGATGTGTTTTGGAGGTGCAGACCTTTATTTTGCGTAGAATGTAATTAGGTTTGAGTAATCTGTTTGCATGATGTGGAGTCATGAGTCTGGGACAGTGTTTGACTGACAAGGCACTCTGATCTATTGGAACAATGGATTATGTAAATGAGGTGTGTGATAACTGACCTAATGTAATTAGAGTTCCAATAAGTCAATGTTTGTGTAATTATGTTCCAGGGGTTTCTAAGGGGGTTTGGTATATGTAAATGATCCCTGTTGGACCACATAAATATGGTTTTCTCAGTAAAGCAAATAGTTCTTGGTTGATACATGCAGCTTGTCTGGTGTGTTATTCCTCTGCACTATTCCACTATACTCACTCACCATCAGAAGGTACCGAGCGGCCATCTGAAAGACTGACCTATCGGTTAGGAGTTCGAAAGCCTGCAGATCCCTAGAAGCTGCTGTACCTTCGGCCAAGCACTGGCACAGATCCCTGCCATCCAGCCCAGGTCTTCCAGCAGGCAGAAGCAAGCGGGTTAAGCTGCGGACCGCGTTCCCAGTAGCCTGGCTGCCTGCAACGAGGGGGGGGTGTCTGGAGAGCAGGACAGGCGGAAGAGAGGGGTTTCTGTCACAATGCTCATCCAATAAACTAGTGGTCTACTTGATTGGAGTGCTTGGTCCTTCTTCCTGTATGGCGCAATCCTACTAGTAACTCATTGCTAATGCATGGTGGGGATTTTTGAATGCCAAGATTTGCTATTTATGCATATGTACAACAATTTTCATGAGACATAGCTATGGGAGAGAAAACCATGGAATATACTGAAGATTATTAATATGGAAATGTGTGAGGAAATTTGTAACCTAATACTCCTAACTGTGTGCAAAATGAGGGGTTTGGTGTTTGTTTTTGGGCAGGCGGCTGTTATGGATCTCGTAGAGAATGATAAAAAGAGAGGTTTGGAGACACCAGTATGGGAAACGTACAGGACACTGCTGGCCAATGTAGGATGTGAGGTGAGCAGATCTTGTTACCTTTATGAACTACAGTTGGGTTAGTTTAAATAAACTAAAACTGACTGTTGGAAAATTATTTTCTAGCAGAAGGTATATACAAAAAAAATTGTCCTTTTTTTTCTGCCGTGCATCAAAATAGTACCTATAAAATTGTGCACAACAAAATGTTAAATTTTTGTCCCACATCAAAGCAGGTTTAAACTGATTATGGTGCCTACTCATTTCACTAGTATTGAAAATGCCACCTCTAGTAGATAATAGAGTAAAAAACTTTTATACACCTTGTGAAAATAGTTATTTGCCTTTTAAAAATTTGCATTAATCTCCATATGAAACCATCACCTCTGTGTCAGAGCTGTGTAGCATGGCCTTCAAGGCCTTGTTAACATGTACAAATACAATCTCCGCTCTTACTGGTAATTTCTTTTACTCTGTAAAACGAATGTATTTTTTTAATCCTCCCTCCACCAAAAATGTGTAAACTCAATATTTCTTTATAATACAATGAAAATTTTAAATTGGCATATAATAATCTTTTTGGATCCCTTTTTTTTTTTTTTTTGTGTGGCTAGTGTCACTCCTGTCAACCTGAATTACTGTATAGAATCTACAAAGAGCAGCTCTCGCCCTCACTGTAACAAAAAGTTCAAAAAGCTTTACAGCTTCATTTCAACAGCCAAAGTGAGGGCAAAATACAGGGAGAGCTCTGAGGTCACTCACTACTGTACAAGAATACAATACAGTTTGTTATAATTCCTGAAAATCCCTGTACAGATACAAGGTGTTACTGTAATTTCCATACACATGCATTCTGCACATAGAACATTTTTATATTCTGTTGGCATTTTGTGGAAGCTGCATTGCTAATCATCTCATTATGATCACCATAAATACCCATATGCAACACATTTGACCATTTTTATTATCTATCTTGATCACATTTTACACAAATACCAGTTCTGCCTTTATGCTAATAATGCAGACCCCAACTGAAATTGCAAGATAAGGGACACCAGCTAAAGTTTAGTACCTTTCATCCCAGCAATATTTATGTAAAGGTTTAATAACCACAAGGAATAAAGAGCCAATATATATTATTTCAATCTCTTAACTATGTACATATCTTTATGCAAATTTGCTTTTTTACCCCAGATTTACGTGTTAACTATGCATCCCATATTTTAAATAAATGTTATAATATTTTTCCCCTACAAAAAGCTCTTGGCAGTGAACAGGTTAACTCTTGTCAATCATCATTCTCCTAGGTACCTCTGCAACTGGTAGATAGATTTCAGTTCTATGAACGAGCCAAAAAAGCTTTTGCTGTGGTAGCAACTGGGTAAGTTTTGTGCAACCTGGGCACTAAATTGCTGTATCCATCCACACATTCCCTATCAATTCACTATGGTTTTTTTCAAGTCTAAAGATAAGTTTATTGGGCAAAAAAAGACAAACATATATTAGAAAAAAATGGTAGCTGAATACAAAATGAAATGGACGCCTATAAATTAGGACACACGGTTTATTTAGGGGAATTATGTGAGAAAACGCATTACACATCATAAAGATATGAAAAAGTCAAATGACAAACAAAATATCCCAAACAGGTGATGCCAAAAATGTGTCTCCGTGAAACCAGAGAGTCACAATGTTGTCTCTTGAAAATACAATGCAGTGCACAGGTCTTTCTGTCTGATTGCACCTTTTGCTTTTAATGGAGCACCAAAAAGTTTAATCCTTGGTTCAGTATTCCTCTTACTACAGCTCAGTAATAATTCTATTTATTATAATACCAATACTCTCATCTGACTCCAATCGGTCTCCTGTACCAATGATTTGTAACACCCCACCAGGTCATCCCCTGCTTCATGTACTATGATGCCAGTTTCCATATACACTTTAATGTCCCATCATTTATTGTTCTATCCAACACCCACACTCTTTAATTTCATTATCAGTTTTGTAATTATTCCACCAATAAACTCATTTTCTGAACCTGCTTTGCAGTGTCTTATTTTTTAATCTTTTCTTTCATCCCTCCTTTAATCTCTTTCTCATAAATGCTCTCTCTATCTTCAATCTGATAGTAATCGCCGTGTCATGCCCCATGATTTAGGATTTATTTGTATATTTTTACTGTTATGTGTTGAATCTGCCTTTGCTGCTTACATGCTATTGATTTCATAGCTATTTTGTCCCTGCTGGGTTTCCTTAGCTTACTATATCCAGCTAGTTTACACCCCTTTGCTCAGTGTCTTGTTCTAAGGGACTTCCTGGTTACATAGCAGCCATTCTGTGCTCACTGCTGGACAAAACTAATGTCTTTTTACCTGCATTGCTGTACACTAGTACAAGATTGCCAGTCCGATCATTAAACTCTTCAACTGGCTTCATCTTTCTACGTGTCAGTTTTGCTGAGTTGAAGCTATCTGCCGAACTTCATCCTGTGAGTACTAAGCAAATACATACTTAGCTAGTCTAAAGCACCCACGCCTCACAGCTTTGCTTAGGGAAGCAGAATACACCGCTTCATTTCCAATAAAGAGCAGCCTTTTACTGAACACTCTTTGCCTGCCTATCAATCTCCATTAGCTGTTTATTTTGCCACCCCCCCAGCTCAAATTCCAAGAAATTATTTGCTTCTGTTCAATAACTAGATAACACGAGGACTGACTTTTTTGTGTTGGCCAGGAATTGAAAAATCCAAAGACCCGGTAACCATGGGATTCTAGAATTTTACCTCTGTTACTATATTTCTGGAGAATTCAACACCAAAAGTTTACTTTCACTAACTCCTAAACATGCGTTTGACCCTAGATTTTCCAATTGGCTCCTACCAACTTGTGTATTCCCATATTCTTGTTAATTTGGAGTACTGTGTGCAGTACTGGAGACCGTATCTCCAGAAGGATATAGACATCTTAGAGAGAGTTCAGAGAAGGGCTACTAAAATGGTGTACGGCTTGAAGGAGAAAAGTTACCAGGAAAGGCTTAATGATCTTAACATGTACAGCTTGGAAAAAAGACGAGACAGAGGAGATATGATAGAAACATTTAAATACGTAAAGGGAATCCACAAGGTAGAGGAAGGGAGTATATTTAAAAAGAAACAAAGTAGCAAAACAAGAGGACATAGTCTTAGATTAGAGGGGCAAAGGTTTAAAAGTAACAACTGGAAGCATTATTTTACTGAGAGGGTGGTGGATACATGGAACAGTCTTCCAGTTGAAGTGGTAGAGGCCAAAACAGTAATTGAATTTAAGCAAGCATGGGATAGGCATAAGGCTATCCTAAACAAAAGATAAATCCAGGTAAAGTATCCATGTAATTGGGCAGACTAGATGGGCCGAAAGGTTCTTATCTGCCGACATTTTTCTATGTTTCTATCTTTTGCACATTCCTAAATGTCTTTAAAAGTGTTGTGAATGATTGCTCGCAATTTTACAGTGAGTTCTTAGAATGAAGCACAAGCATAAGAACACATTGCAATTCAATCAGGTAACTATCCTCTGTCTTAAATACCTTTTTTGTATATTTTCTTCTAGGGAAACCGCCTTGTATGGAAATCTACTTTTGAAGAAAGGAGTAATAGGCTGAAATCATCTAGCGGGATTCGTTTGAGGAAAATCTGTCACATCTATTCAATCACGCATGATTGCACCTTTTCGGGAATTCTATTGGCAACAGTTTTTCAAAACCTAAAGCTAAAACAAAGAACATTGTCTGTTGTGATATTTTTCTAAACATTTAGTTACATACGAAGTTAAAGCAAGTATTTTCCAGCTTTTATAATTCATATAGATGTTGCTGGTCTGTGGACTCTAAAATGATATTGTCAATAGAAAGCTGTTGTTGATCAAAGGAAGATAATAAAGGAGAGGACCATGATCACGTGATGGCAGACACATTGTATCATCATTGAGTTGCACTATATATTTTAGTATTTCTTTTTTATGCCAAATTTTGATTGAAATTGCAACAAAAACACTATATTAAGTACCTGGCAGCATCACGTGTATTCGTAGACAGCATAATTTAGATTTTCTTCAGTCTTATTCATGCTGTTATAAAGCTCACACATGCTGCCCTTCTCAGTTATAATGATTTTATACAGCAGTATGACATTTTAGTATTCAGTGGTTTGTATTCCTTTGAATATACACAGATATATATGCTATATTTCCTTTTTTCTTACCAAAAGGGTTAAAGCAGTTTAGAATCGGTCCTGCCAGGAGTTATGTAATCAGACGCCAGCATGCGCCAGTATTGCTTTGTGGAATGAGCTATCCAGTCCCAGCGTACATGTCCCTGTGAGGTGTCTTGCTTGATGCCAGGATTGGCTGCTTTGTGTTTTACATCCCAGAAAATGTTGCCATAGCAGCCCTGCTTTCTAACTTCAGGATTTTAGAATTGAAGCAGCAACAGAGAACATGAACCACATTTGTGCAGCAGTGCCATGGACCAAATCCAAACACATCTTTCTCTTCATCCTGGCATTGATTTTTGTGTGTGTGTTCATACAGAGAGTGCATTCAGAATGGTTTCAGACCCCTTCATTTGTGTCATATTTATTTTGCAGCCTTATGTTAAATCTTTGATCACACTAAAATTGTTTAATTTTTTTTCAACAATCTACACTCAATACCCCATAATGCAGTAAGAAAAGCCTGCAGGGGGCGGAGCTAGCGACGGACATGAGTGGCCGCATGCTGAGAGAGCTCCAAAGACATCCGTGATTTATGACAGTCTGAGGCCCTCTTGTCCTAGATTGCCTACTAGGGGGGTTGAGTCAGGCTGGAAGCTGCAGAGACCACGGACACACCACTCTCCTTAAGTATATCGGTGCCCCATCGACTGGGCAGATTCCAGGCCTGGCGTGGCCTTGTCGGGTCGGCCATTTTGCGGAGCCTGAGGAGTCTCCTAGGGAAAGTTGTGGTCCTGTTTCCTGCCGGCGGTGAACCCCTCCCCCGGACATGGGGAAGAAAACAGGACAGCACACGCGGAACAGGTCAGCAGATCCCCGACAGAGTGATATCAGAGATTCCCTGAGTGGCAGACGTCCTGCCTGTTCTGCGGCCTCCTCCTCCCTCCTTCCCCCGAGGTTTGACTCTTCAGTGGACGAGGACTGTAATTGGAACTTCGGGACTGGGATTGACTGGCTTGCCCCGTTACCCAGCGATTCCGGGACTGTGAGCGCTGCCGCAAAAAAGAGAGAGCAGAAGAAGCGGAAGAAAACTCTAGAGGCAGCTACTCGCGAGACCGCAGCTGCAACCCCAGATCCCTCTCTGGACAGCTCCGAGGCTGAAACATCGCAGTCTGGGGTAGGGGGTCTGTCGAGACCCATTACTGACTCACCTTCTGGCAGAGCTACGCAGCAACAGCCGACACTGGATGTCCCACAGGAGATGTCGCCACCCGCCGGACAGGTCCCTTTACACCTAGATGGCGTTTTAGTGGATGCCCCGGACGATGCGTGCCCCACAACAATGAAGGATTATAGGAGCTTTATTGCAGAAATTAGATTGCTCTGGGTATCTGAAATATCTGGCATACGGTCTGAGGTGGACGGGGTGCACTCACAGGTGACGGCAGTTCAGACGCAGGTCACGGGCTTGGCAGAGGAGCAGACGATCTTGTTGGCGGAGGTTGGAGCTCTCCGGTCTCAGGTAGACATCCTGACCCGTTCCGTGGAGACACTGGAGTCTCGCCGCCGTCGACGTACGGATTCGGGGTATTCCGGAGTCGATTTCCTCGGAGGCCCTGCTCCCCTACACGAACCGTTTGGCTCATCAGGTACTGGGTCCCCTAGCGGGAGCGTCGGAGATGTTTGGTGCAGTACGCAGGATCCGAAAAGCTGCGGCGGCCCCTCGCGATGCCCCGAGAGATGTCATTGCAGTCGCCGTGGGTGTGGTTGCCAAATCACGACTGATGTCTTCACCGGGAGCACGGGCGCCTGTTCAATTCGACGGAGCACTGGTACTGTTATATCAGGACTTGCCCTTCCTGACACTGGTGGCGTGCCGTCGGTTCCAGGAGGTGACGGCCTTCCTGAGGCGCAAAGGGGTGCGCTACAGATGGGACTTGGCCGGCACGCTTGTCGTTACTAATGGAGATACGCCCTGCATCATCACAGACCCAGCTGAGGCCTGGCCTGTGCTATTGGGTGCAGGATTTGCCCTGGACGGGGAGGTTACTCACCCGGGCTGAGTACTTTATCGCACGAGCCTTCTGCGTTACCTGTTGGATGGGAAACCATCCCTTCTTGCTCCGTAGACCTTTCCTTACAGGGACTCTGAGACTTTGACATGATAATGATTTCCCCCCCCTTCCCCCCCCCCCACAAGCTGAGATTTTATGTTTTTGATGACCCCCCTTTAAACCCCCCCCCCCCACTCCGGGACTCTGCAGGTGTTCTTACATTCTCGAGGACTTTGCCTATAAGTTCTTATTTGTGGACTCTAGTACTCTGAGATCTTTTGATTTTTATTTCTGGAGCTTTCAATCTGCGGATGATATTGTCCCCTCCCTTTATTTCTCTGTTTTTTTTGTTTTTTTTATTTATGGGTTTATGTATATATATATTATTATTTTTATTTTTTTTTACTATTATTATTTTACTGGCATATCCGGGATGTCTCTGGAGGTGCTGCAATGGCCTGGTGCCCAGTTTGGCTCCCGAGTGCCCGGCCTGGTGCCATTACCCCCCCTGGCCCTCACACACGGTTTGTCTCCTTGCGAGAACCCGCCAGGGCAGGCACAATTTTGGCCTTTGCCATCTTTTCACCCTCAACCTTACCCCACCAAATTTTTTTTTTTTTTTTTTATATTTTTATACCTTTACCCTTTTATAGCTGACTTCCTTAATTATTGTTTTTCATAAGATGTGTTTATGTAGTTGACTTTGGACTTATTTTGTGATTAGACCCCCCTTCTGGGGATGTTTTTTGCGGACTTATTATTACTCTTCAACGTCTTTATATGTTCTCCCTAGACGTTTATTTTCAGATGACATATATTGGTCCTGCGTGGCCATTTTTTGCTCGTATGCCTTAACTTGGTCCTGTGAGGCTAGCCACTATTTGTTGTTAAGCTGACTTCTTTTCAGAATAAAAAATTTTTTGAATAAAAAAAAAAAAGAAGAAAAGCCTGCAGGGCAAGTCCACTAGAGAGCTCAGCTGCATGCGTCCGATCCCGTCGGCGGTCAGCTGCCGGGTTTCGCCTTTCCCCTTTAAATCACAAACCCCATAGAGAAACTTGGCAGTTTTTTTTTTTTATTACTTTTATAGGACCTTTTTTATTATTTTCTTGCATTTTTATTGTTTTAAACGCCTTTCAAAATTTGCGGGTTTCTTTTGTTGCCCCAGTTCAGCGGCTGATCGGCTTTTTTCGGCGGCATTCGGCAGCTGATTGTCGGATCGGCAGTTGCGTTCGGTGGCCTGTTTGGTGGCATTTGGCAGTTTGTGGCTGCGTTCGGTGGTCTGTATGGGGAATTGTTGGCTGCGCTCGGCGTTTCGTCAGTCTGTTCGGCGACATTCGGTGGATCGTCGACTGTGTTCGGTGGGTTGATTGGCAGCGTTTAACAGATCCCTTCAGCCCACCGCGGGGACCCTGCAGTGAATGCTGAACTCACTGCAGGGTCGGCAAATTGAACTTGCTGAAGTTTGGTGAAATTTCGGTGCTCTCTGAATAACCCCTTTTCGAAAAATCTCTACAAACATGAAACATATACTTTACTCATATTCATTATTTCTAAAGACAGTCTCCAAAATGGAAAATAATCACTCACTGCCATGATTATCAAAAAAATAAAGGATTTAATTATTTGGATAAAGCTTAACTGAATGATAATAATCCTCAGAACAAGACTCATCTGTCTAGTCCCATCCTTCTTTGCAATCTACACTCAATACCCCATAATGACAAAGCAAAACCAGATTTATAACAACTTTTGTAAATTGATTAAAAATGACATATTCAGACCCTTAACTCCGTACTTACTGGAAGCACCTTTGGCAACAAGTAAAGCTTTAAAGTCCTTTTGGGTATGCTGCAACAAACTTTGTACATCTATGTGTTTCTGCTATTGATTTATTCAGTCAGGTTGGATGGAAGCTGGAACCATAAATGGACAGGCATTTTTTAGACTGGGCTCCTGCTGGACCACTCAACGACATTCACACTTATGCCTTAGCCACTCTTGCATTGTCGTAAATGTCTGCTTACGGTCATTGTCCTGTTAAGGCCGGGGTCAGATGAGCGCACTATGTGTGCCCGTACTGATGTGCGACTTGGCATCCGTCGCAACATTGTGACGCTTCGACAGGGCTGGTCACTCTGTAGCACGCGCACGAATTGCATACTTTACAGCGGAGGTGTTGCGGCCGTGCTGAAAGCCTCCCCGCCGAAGCCCTATGATGCGCATTACACAGAGCTGCAAAGCGCGATCCTTCATTGGAGGATTGAGCCTTGCAGCGCTGAGAGCACTAACTTCGCTCTGCGAGGTGGCCAGTCAGGTGTCAGAGTGGAAGGAACATCCACTCTCATTGACGTTCCTTCCACTCTTCCAAACGCTCGTCTGACCCCTGACCTAAACTCCAGTTCATGAGGCCAGAAAATTTTGTTTCTCACAGTTTGAGAGACTTTTGGGGGCTTTTTGCGTATTTTCAAATTCCAGGGCTGCCATGGACCTGGTCCGTTGATTTGTTGCTTTGATAGTTATCCTTCTACAAATTTCTACCATCTAAACACATATGCTCTCGGGAGCACACCCAGATTAACCATCAGGTTCTAGGTCACCTTCAAAACCAAGGCCCTTCTCCCCTCAGTTTGCTTGGGCCGTCAGATCTAGGTAGGGTCCTAGGGCAGTCAGATCTAGGAAGGGTCCTGGTTGTTACAAACTTCTTCCAGTCAGAATTTCTAGTGGCAGCTGTGCTCTTGGGAGCCTTCAATGCAGCCAAAAATATGTTAAGGCCTTCCCCCAGATCTGTATACAATCTAGACACATTCCTATCTGTGAGCTTTGCAGCCAGGTCCTATGATCTCTTGGCTTGGTCACTTCTCAGATTTGCATTTACATCCATGAGACCTTTACACAGGTGTGGGCCTTTTCAAATTACATCCAATCAATTGAATTTGACACAGGTGGACTTCAAGCTTTTGAAACTTCTCATTAATAATGCAGAAAAATGGGAGGCATCTACACATCATGTTTCCATTACACTGCTCTTCTTATGGTGCGCAGAACTAATATTGTTACTGTGTGATGGAGGCGGAGTCGAGCGGGAGACCCCAATATGCAGCACCAAAAACCCTCTGCGCAAAGAATGGTACCAATCCTGAAACCCCCTACAACGAGCAGTGTTGAAGGGGGGAAAGGACATACCAGACCTGATTACCAGTCCTTAATAATATCTGTGCTTACAACGTGTCAGGGGACGGTACATTGAAAGTGTCAGGATCCTAGCCACCGGCCCCGCTAGAAGGCTAAAGCCACACTGCCTCGTACTGGGAGTAGCAATAGCCCTCCCAGCGATCCTTGTCTAGTCGACAGGTGCCGGCTTATACAACTAATGATCTAATAACAAAAGCGAACCACGCCTAGGCCCTAATGCTTCTGCATTGCCAATGTTTCAGTGTGCTACCTGATCTCACACAGGCCTTTTCTCCTTATACCTCTCCCCCAGATCTTCTGGCTTTGGCTATCTGGAGGACCTTGCTTGCCTGCTGTCGACCCAAGAGCTATGGAATTTATGGATTTACCCCAATGATACCGTGCATAAGAACTTTGCTTTTGTTTTTTTCTCTACAGACCTGCTTTTGTTTTAAGGATCCTACCTATGCCTTTTTCCTAAGGATTTGCATCTACAACCCTCGTTACAAGCATTATAATTACAGCTTCTACCTTTTTAAGGATTCCTATTTACTGTCTTCATCCTGTGGATATCTATTTCTAGCTTGCGCCATAAAGAACTTGCATCTACTGCCCCCACTCCAAGGATTATCCACTACTCCTACTCACGTTATCCTCATCCAATGTTCATAGCGCATTCGACTCGAACCTACCACCCCACCAGGTGCAGGTTTTCCCTGTTAGCATCCCCGTTTTGGCTCTGGGCACAGAAGAGTGCCCAGGAGATACAAACCTAAGTTTATTTTTCTATAAACATGCAATTACTTCACAAAAGAAAAAAAAGCAGCATGTGTTACATAAGGTGGTTTTCTTTGTAATGTACAAGTAATGTAACTGCTAGTGTCCCTTTCATAAAAACCCATTTAACAAAAACGCTGGACACTATCATGTGTCTACAGCTAAAATGGGGATGCTACAGGGAAAAATATGCGCTCGCAAATCTCCCCTTAGCGTCCCCGTTTTCCCAGTGTATTACGGGGCAGGTGCTGAATCCAGCAATCTGCCCCATAACGCCCAGTAGGCTTCAGGATGCACAGGGTAGCGCTAACGCACTGCCATGAGCCTCCCCTTCTTTGAGGCTTCTGCTGCCGGGTCATGTGAAGGGCAGGATCTCGCCTCCCGCGAGATCCTGCAGGTCTGCGGAGTTAGACCGGGGACTTTTTTTAACTCGCACTGTTCCCGGCGGCCAGAAAAGACGGATCGGGAAGCCGTTCTTGCCGTGGGATGAGAGGTAAGTATTTAAATTTTATTTTTTTTTGGGGGGGGGGTTCCAGCACCGGCTAACTGATTCAATGGAATCAGCTAGCTACAACTCTAAGCTGTAGCAAACTTTTTTAGTTAGCGGCAGCGGTTCATAATTAGCGTTAGGACTTTGTGATCCTAAGGCTAATTACTGATTGCTTACACTTTGCGCTCCCCATGTTACCCCATGTTAAGCATAGGGAGAGCAAAGTACAGTAAGCTCACACTAAATAGCTGTAACAAAATTTTTTAACCAGTTAGCGTGTCACACAGATCACCTCCCAATCGCTATCACCTCAATTAACCTAACGCTAACACTCGTTTTATGTCAGCGCTAGCATTGAGGACAGGAGGCGATAGGGCCCACTGTCGTTTAGTATCAAGGTATGATCATATTTATTTAAAAAAACATTGTCTTATCGTTTAATATTGATCTCCAGATTTTATTATACTTTTAATATGTGAGCTTTATCTGCAATGTGGGCTCTAGAGCTGTGCAACATCAAAGATTCATTTATTGTTTTATTTCTGCTGAATCTATTGCGAGGACAAGAAAAAAGGCCCTCGGTTGATAAGGGAGATCTTTTGATCATCTAGCCACCAGCCCACAGAGCAGAACAGAATCCTTCAAAGACTATCTCAAGTATTATTGGACAGGTACCAGTTTTCTAGTTGTTTCTTGTACGATGGTCTTCTGCCATGCCAAGAACCCAAAACGAGATTTTGAAATATTTTTTATTTAACTATTTTTTTTCTGTTATAAAGGTTTCAAAATGCCGACTTAGACAGGTGAGCTTTCTAACTAAATTGTACATCCAACGAAACATTGACTCTCAGATACACGTTTTTAAGCAAATGCCAGGTTATGCTCATTTTATTAAACAGATCGTTCAGAAATTCTCCAAAATCCTATTGAGATACACGTATGATAAATTCATTGGGATCCATTGAACAAGTATTTTAAGTTTAGATGCTCAATACACAAGCGACGCATTGCTTCTGTTATTGCCTATTTATTTGGCATGGTGCAGGTGATCTCGGTCTTCTTCTGGCACGTTGCGTATTTGCCGAGGCTCCATTTTCATCATTAAAGGCCTGAAGAATGACTTTGGGAATTCCTGATGAGGATGATAAAGGTGGTCCTTGTCCTCTTCAGCTATGGGTCACAAAAAGATAGATTTTCAGATATATCAATTAACAGTAAGGAAAATAGGGTGGCAAGAGGATTTTATTACTTGCTAAACTTTGGGTTTCTTTTTTTCTTTTAATAATTTTATTTATTTGCTTAACAATAAGTGACAGTTATTGAAAATAAAACCAGTTAAAAAGGAAAATGTAGATGAAGTAAACATACTTAAGCCTAATGGCTTTACTGTACGGTCCTAGATATCAACATAATTATACTTTTTTGCTCCCTCCAGATAGCTTCCATGTAATTTGAGCAACATGTAAATATCGGCTATTAAAATGCTGAATGAACATTTCTTTTTCCTCTGCAGACCTTAAACGGGAACTTTCATAAACCTCTGAAATTGCTTACTGTAGGAAGTCTCCAGTAGAAGTTAGTTGAAACCCAGTTTTGTTTCCCGCATGTAGAAATCTAGTGCCATCAACTAAACGTCATGGTCCCACTTTTATTTGTTTACTTTATGTCTATACACAAGCAGTGGCGTAGCGTGGGTTGTCTGCGCCCGGGGCAGGGCAAGAATTGTGCGCCCCCCCAACCTGTGGACACGGTAACACACCATGATTCCCTGACACCAGTAGAGTATTGACCCCGTTACCCCACAAGCACATGTATTGTATATTATTAACAAAATACTGATATAATAAAAAAATTAAGCACACATGCCCCCCCTCACTACGCCACTGCTACCAGTCACCCTGTCAAAGTATACCCTATCATAGTTCCACTCTCATACTATACCCAGTCACTTTCTCTCAATACCCCAGTCACTCTCCAGGTACCCCCACTTTTTCCCAGTACCCCCAGTCTCTCTCTCAAAGTACCCCAGTCACTCCCCCAGTACCTCCAGTCACTCACTCTCTCCCAGTACCCTCAGTCACTCTCTCCAAGTACCCCCACTTTTTCCCCATACCCCAGTCTCTCTCTCCAAGTACCCCGTCACACTCTCCCAGTAACCCAAGTCACTCTCTCCCAATACCTTCAGTCACTCACTCTCTCCCAGTACCCCCAGTCACTCCAAGTACCCCCACTTTTTCCCAGTACCCCAGTCTCTCTCTCCAAGTACCCCGTCACACTCTCCCAGTAACCCAAGTCACTCTCTCCCAGTACCTTCAGTCACTCACTCCCAGTACCCCAGTCACTCTTTTTCTCTCCAAGTACCCCCTCTTTCTCACAGTACCCCCAGTCACTCTCTCTCTCTATTGAACATCCCCAGTCACTCTCTCCCAGTATACCCAGTCATTCTCTCTCTGAACCTCCAGTCACCCTCTCCCTGTACCCCCTCACTGTGTGTTGGTCATGCTGCTTTGGTGTCCTACAGTGTCGCCTACCTGCATGAAGTTGTTGGTGGCCCGGGGGAGCTGTCCAGGGGGTTTAGTGGAGACTGGATTTTAAATGTACTGCAGGGCAGGCGCCTCCCTCCCTCCTTCCTGTTCAAGGGCTGCCAGCGGTGGGGGGCTGGCACAGGGCTTCAAAGGGGGCTGACAAGAATGGTACAGGGTGTCCCGATGAATAATGCTGCGCTGCTTCGTGTGACTCATGTCAGCGTTAAGGAGGAGTCAGAACAGGACCAGAATTCTGAGTGCTAGGTCACCGCCGGTGTGGCAAAACTGGCCAACACCTTGCTGATTCCTGCTGGAAAATATTAGTGGTTCATATTTCTTTTGAAATTTTGCGCCCCCTAAGAAAATTGCGCCCGGGGCGACCGCCCCCGAGGCACCCCCCACGCTACGCCACTGTACACAAGCCTACATACCACCCAGATTCACTATAATGGGTGGCGATGGTACTGTTTAAAATTAATCTGGCCCAGCTTAAAAACCCCTTCACTGCTGAGCCATTTCACGTTTTAAAAAAAACTATTTTTTCCTTTTTTTATTATTTTTTTTCTTTACTTTAAACATGGTCATGTTTGGTATCATTGGAAAGGCCATGCTCTGGCCTTTCTAATGATACCAAACATGACCATGCTAGCTGAAAACAGTCGGAAGATATCGGGGTTCAAACAAACCCCTATCTTTCCTTTAGGAGCCAATAAGGACGTTCCCCACACGTCCTCAGCAGTGAAAGGGTTCCTTCTATAGCAATGTTAAGCATGCCATTCACAATGTTTGGACCATCTTGTACCTGCCGTTTGAAGCACTGTGACAGCAACATTGAGCACAACTTGGCTATCCCATTGCAAGACCGGATTAACATAGGGGTTGTGGAATCTGCATCGCCAGACCTGTACCCCAAAATATGCCTAGTTCACTAATGCTATCCACCTTCAAAAGATGCAATGGTGATACTACGAATGCGGCAGAAGTTCAATGATGTGTTTTATTATTATCATAATTTATATAGTCTCAACAGTTTCTTTAGTGTAATTCTCTGTTCTTTATTGCAAAGCACTAACAAAATTACAAACAGACATAAGCACTAGAGACACGCTGTAGAGGACTTCGCTTAGTGAGAGAAGGATGGGGCAGATATACAATGGGGTTTTGAAAAGGATGTGGTAGCATCACAATGGGGTTGTGAAATACATGGGGCAAAAACATTATGATCGTGATGGGGTTTGGGCACAATGTTGTGAGAAGAATGATGTTGAGCGGAGTGAGGCAGAGGCACAATACGGTGTTAGAGATGGGGTAGAGGCATAATGAGATGAGAATAATGGGGTAGTCACAATGGAGGTGAGAGGGATGCTGCCTAAACACCATGGGGTTTAGTGTTTTTTTTTTGCTGAGTGGTATGGAGACACAGACACATTTGACGCAAGCTACAGGCACAGTTGACTGAAGCTAACCAAAATCCTTAGCTTCAGGTCCAAGAAGCCCTGAATTTAGCACTAAGCATAAGTTAACTCAGGGCATTAACTGAAAAACTGATTTAAGAGTAACTCCCTACATTGCACAAATGACTCTTTGACGTATCTGATGATACTATGTGCTCAAATTTACTGAGGAATTCTTTAGTTGTTGTTTATTTTTAAATAAAACCTGGTGAACTCATCAACATATTGTAAACTCAAGGTATACAGGGTTATTCAGAGAGTGTGAAAAGCCGGAGAATGACTGGAGAATAAAAAATTCTAGGTCAAAATAGCCAAACCAGAAAAATTCTCCCTTTCATCTCACTTTCCAAATCGGCTATTTTGACCTAGAATTTTTCATTCTCCTGTCATTCTCCTGCTTTTCACGCTCTCTGAATAACCCTGATAGACAGTTTTGTTTTCTGGGTGTTGTAGGAGAGCATACAAAATTGTACATGTAACAAGTTAACAGTTTGTTTTTGAATACTAGGAAAGGACCAACATTTCCTGAAAGTTCTAGGTTCACCTTGGAGTCTACTGGCAGATGAACATTAATACATTTCACTCTGTGAATAAGCTGCATTTATGTGTTGATTCTCACCTTGGATTGGCTTTCTTGGAAAGAAAAACATGGGAGGGTCTTCTCTTTCAGGAGGTTCAATTGCCAAAATTCCCAGCTCACTGAAAATAAAAGAGGGTTCTTCAATATCTATAGCCACCTCCCTCTGTCTACATTACAAATAATATATTCAATGAAAGACTGTGGGTTTGAATAGGTATCCTAAAAAGTATACATTATAATAAACATATATCAAGGTGTAGGCGGTATTCCATTCAAAATGTCCTCCATTTCAAAAAACAGTTCCCTATTAAGACTCAGGTGCCTCTGTCTATGAATGTATGGCTTAGATTCACCATTATGAACCAGGTATTTGAATCTACTGTAGGGAGGCCAAATTCTTAAAGTTAAAAAAAACTTTTTATGAAATTTAACCAATCTCTTGGTCAATGTTGTCTAAAATTCAACATCTAGTCCTAGAGTAACATACTGGTGCTATTAAGTATTTTGTCACACTACAAACTCTGGAAGTGAGAAATGGGTATTATAGCCTCTAAAGTATATTCTGAATTTTCTTGTTTTATATTTGAATAACATTTTTCTCATGATGCAAATGGAATACGCGTGTCATTTTTTATCCTTCAACTTATACTGTATGTGTTGATCGACTCAAACAAACAATGCATCAATTTTACATCCAAGGTTAACCGTTTTACACTTCCTGTATAAGGGATTTAGTTTCAACAAAACTCAAATAATTCATTTCCTTGAAGGTGAAGACGGCCAGAAAAAAATACACTAAAACACACACACACATGCACACACACACTTCAACCGACCAGGCGGGTGACTATCTTAAAAATCACCCTACAGCCGTACATCTTGGTATTTTAAAATATTGGGGCTCATTTGATCCAATCAATCCATCATTAGTTATTCATATGATAGCGAGAGTTGTCAAGATTTGAAACCTCCTTTCCCCTAATTTATTAATTTTTAATTCATCAGCCAATTTAATGATGAAGTGTGGGTCACCGGAAACTAAAACTGGACGAAAAATTGAAAAGAACGATGTCGATAATTTTCTTCCCTTGTATAAGTCTATTCCTTACATATCACGTTTCATGGCTTGCTGTTTTTTTAACTCTTCTTCCTCAGACAGGGGCTGTAATGAAATCAAGTGATCATTATATGCAATGAAAACTGAGTATATAGCAACAGGTGCATTATATATGTCACTTACAAAAGGTACTCCCCGGACAGGGAATTTAAATTAAATTCTTTCTTCGTGAATAACTGTTTATTTCATCCATTTAATACATTTTGTAAGCCTCTTGTCTGGATTCTAGATCTAGCACAGATCTTTAGTACATGTTGGGCAATATTACAAAGTTGGTGGTAACTTTAACCAGAGCTGTTCTAAACTTAAAGGGCCACATTACAATCTTAACGCTAAAATCCTCGAGCAAAGTGTAAATTTTTGCGCTAAGCGTTTTAGTTTTGCGGACACAAATCACCGTTGGATTTACAATCTTCGCGTGTGTTTTCATCCGCCGATCAATATCGCGCACAAACAGGACGCACTAAAATGCACGCCAGTACCGTCTCTTGCAAAAATCTTTGCGCGCGCAGTTGTTTTTCACGATTTAGCCAATCAGAATTAAGAACCACACCTATCTCACGTTAAGAGATTGCATCTGCCACAGTCAATCTGAGCATATATGCTGCAGCAATAATACATGCACCCACCACTTCATCCATTGTATTGGTTTGGTATGAGTTGAATGGGCAACTGTACTTTGGTGCATTCCTTTTTATGGGCTTGGATATTTGGGGTTAGCCAGGTTGTTCAGATTTGCCATTAACACCAGCTTCTAGGAGTTGCTAAAATTATGCGCGATAAGGCCATGCTGTAGTTACCGTGAATAGATTGTAATACCTTAATTGTCCCAGCGCACATTCGCATTTGCGTTCACAATGTTAAGTATAGGATGTGCGAAGTACAGTAAGCTCGTGCATGGTTAGCGCAGGTTCACACGCGGTAAACGATTGTGCGCGGTTGTTGCGCTTAGTATGTAATACCGAATTCGGCTCAAATGGTTTTACCCCACGCATTAATAATTACTTCTGCCGGCGCAAACGTTTGTGTCAAGATTGTAATATGACCCAACAACTCCATAGACCATAATGGCTCTGGTAGGTTTACAACAGCTCTGGTTAAGTTAGCACCAACTTTGTACAAGAGCCAAAGGGCAATATTACAATCAATATAGTCATTTCTGGAATTATATAATGTCATCATACTCCTCTCTCGGCACTTATCAGGTTTTATGGTATTAGTCAGTTGGGAGGTCCTAGAAAAGAACAACAAAGCAAAGCTAATTGAATCTAACCGACTGGCTCTCTTCTTTGGTGATGGACTTCTTTGTGCCCCCTGACCTTTAGAGTAACTTTATAAAATATAATTAACCTGTATACAAAGTAACATACTGTATGAGAAAAACTAATTTCTATAATGTATTTTACATTTTTTAATATGGCATCATTTTATGTCATTTAAGAGATATGCTAAGAGCAAAATGCTGAATGGTACTGGACTAAACACTAGTTGGCATAGGGCAGTGTTTCCCAAACCTGTCCTCGGGACCCTCAACCAGGCCAGATTTTGCAGATCACCTTGGGGAAATGCAGACTGAATTCGGCAATCACTGAGCAGCAAATCATATCACCTGTGCTGGGCCTCAGATATCTGTCAAACCTGGCGAGGCGGAGGGTCCCGAGGACAGGTTTGGGAAACACTGGCATAGGGAAAGTCCTATCTCGAAATAAACATAAAGATGAACGTGCCCTGCAGAATGGCCATAGTGGGGGTTTGATGGAGTAATGAAAGAGTGATGTCTGAGAAAAAAAACATGGTAAATGATGGTGAAGGAAGAGACACATGGGTGCAGGGAAATAAGTAAAGACACTCTAAGGCTAGGGTCAGACGAACGCATTCTGTGCGGACTGTGCGTCCGTGCACAACGGACGTACTTTCTGACTGATGACAAGGTAGTGGCCACACAGTCCGTTTTTGTGACTGACATTTTTTTTGACTGATGTAGAAGGGAAATAAATTAATATGAAAAACATTTTGTCTGTCAAAATGCTGGACGTCAATAATGCATTCCGTCTGACTTCGTTCCATCACTCACACACAAAACTATGCGGACGTTGCGGACGCAGCGCACTTTGTGTGTCTGTTCTAGCGGATTTCCGTTCTTCCCTAACCTGCGTCCATTTGCCGCATCCGTTATGCGTCCGCAGTTCGGTGCAGATGTTCTTCATGTGTGGGGCTCCATTGGTCATAATTATATGCTATAACAGACGTACAAATGTGCAGCAACACGGACACGATCAGTGCACTCGTTTGACACGGGCCTAAGTGGAGACACTGGAGAGGGAATTTGAAGGTGGATGGGGTAGAGAAGGGCTAATGGAATAGGATAATGATTGGATGGTTATAGTTAGTGAATAAGGTTTGGTTATGGATTAAATTTAAATTGCATAAAGGGTTGTACGAAAGGACTAGGATATGGGAAATTGTATGATGAGTTTGAGGAAGCAATTAATGGGCTAGCGAAAGGATTCATGGGATATACTGTGATAACGAAAGGGTAATGAATTGTGGGAGGCTAAAGCTCTTGGTTGGAACTGATGCTTATTAGGTTTGGTGAGAAATGCTTAAAATTGGAAGAAGAAAAAATATATATATACAAATATGTACTGTATACAGTTTATACAGTACTTTCCCATGCATTGCCTACATTTCCCCTGTTCAAAACCCAGCTATTGTATATAGAATGGAAAATATGTACTTTATCTGTATGTATTCTCTCTGTTCCCAATGCCTGCAATGTATAGCTATACAGTTATAATTGCTTTTTGCAGCATCTTCTTGGAATCCAATGTATACAATATTGAGAGGTCTACAGGTATGGTACTAAACTCAATTTAAAAGGTATGTATATTAATAGTCAGCATTCATTTTCCATTACGTGAAGCCTGTCTTATCTCAGAAGTATTTTTAAAACCTGTAATTTCATATTATCAGCTTTCCAGTGACCACTGTGCGGCTAGATTCTGTGTG
This sequence comes from Leptobrachium leishanense, assembly GCA_009667805.1. Taxonomy (NCBI): domain Eukaryota; kingdom Metazoa; phylum Chordata; class Amphibia; order Anura; family Megophryidae; genus Leptobrachium; species Leptobrachium leishanense. The sequence goes on along the minus strand of CM019068.1, from coordinate 91,805,838 downwards.
TGATACCCATGATACACACACAGCAAACAAAATAACAGTGATGGACAAACATTATTCTGAAATTTAGTCACTTATGGAAGGAATACTCTTACCTTGGTCATACTGGGGACCAGAATGAGGACGAGCAGAAAAGCAACGCAGGAGAGTGTAAACCTAGAACATAGAATATAATATGAATATAATATGAAGCCTTCTTTAATGTGTCCGTAAACTAGCTAATAAATGATTTATATTAACTCCATATAAAGTGTGAGTAACATATAAAATATTTAACATTAAATGCATTCCTACATGCACATAAATCACATAAGTCATTAAATAACATTAATATATGTACTTGTTGGAGATACGTAAAAGGGATCTGACATGCAAACAATTACAGGTGTCCAAATTATTGATAGACAGCCCTATTCCATCTCAATCCTTAGTTTTAGTGGCCCCCTTGTTAGTTTAACAGCTGAGTCATTAATCTGTCCAAGTCTGCATAATGCTGCATGTTAGCACATTATTCTCGGCTCAAGGCGATATTCAAAAAATATACCCTCTCAAAGCTCGTGGTATTACGTGATATAGTTCTATTATACACAGCAGTATCCTATTGTCCTTTTTCCTGACGGCACCTGTCAGTCTTAGTTTTTTATTGATCGCATGCACAGTTTTTGTTTAATAATGCCAGCAATACGCTACTTTTGACACTTGACCTGCTGACATCATCATCATGACTTGATTGGGAACATGATATACTGGTTACCTATGCAGGTGCACATAATTGTTGTATGTTTCAACTATGTGTTAATTGAAAGTGTTACTATAAATATGTATATTATTTGTGTTATGGCATTAGGCTTGAGAAAGGCTGGTTAACTAGCCAAAACGTTGCAGTTGGTCTTCTTCACAAAGTACCATTGGTGAACCTGAGTGATGCATTCCTCATGTCCTTTTTCATTGGACTACATGGGAGCAGAGGCTACTCTGAGGATCATTGTGCACCCTGTTCAAGGTTGATAACCAGAATACTGTCTATAATTTTGAGTGCCTGCCCTCATAGTATTTGGGAATGTTCAGCCTTTTTTTGTCAACATTTAATTTCACTATGAAGAAAGTATCATGGGCACACTGTATGCCTGCTACTTTGCATCAAGATTTATATCTTGAGATATATATATAAAGTCATTCTCTTTTGTGGTTTACTTCAACATAACAAGATATTGTTTCAGTTTGCAAACAGATTATCAATTACTAATTGGTTTTCCATTTTTTTATTTATTTATGTTTTTAAACAAACTTTATTTGTAGATTCAGGTCGACATTACAGAAAAGGCAATAATAGGTACAAAACCATAATTAGGAGCATCCCCTCCCGGCTGAGGGTGCAGAAACAAGAAATAAAAAGAAACATAATTAGGGAGACATGAGGCAATCAACCGGCATCGACCCCGAGAATTGTGAAAGGACAAAGGGGGGGTTCAAGAGAGTGGCAATAAGGGGGCATTTGACACAGAGTGTTACAAGTACCAACCCATATAAGAAAGTCAGCCCGAACTTTAGAGACTACCGTCTCCGGTAAATGGAGCATGAACTCCCGCCATGTATCAAATAACTTTTTGGCCCTGACTTCTTTATCTATAGTGGCCTCTGCCCAATCATATTGGAAGAGAGCATAAAAGTGAGAATAAAACACAGAGAATGTGTGTGTGTGTGTGTGGGGGGGGTGTTTCCAATTTTTAATGTCATTTTTGGTATCTGTCTTTGTTTATCTGCCCATTTGCTATTAAAAGTCAATCCAGTCATCACAATAATGTTTTCCCAATGCATTGGTTATGGTGCAACAATGTCCCTGTCCTTATCTCTCCACCCACAGTTCGGACCGTATTCCAATGTTGGTGCTAACTTAGGCTGGGGTCAAACTAACGCATTTTTAACCTGCATTTAGGCGCACTTAATCACGGCCGCAGTAGCAGCAAATGACGGGCAATGACGGCCAATGTACGAAGTACAGCTGCACAAAAGTGTAGCCGCGCAACGCAAGCGGCAAACGAACGCAGTTTTTTAGAGAACGCAGAACCGCTAGTACTGACGTACAGAGTGTGCTGCGTCCGCATAGTGGCGTGTGTGCGTGATTAGGAGACGTCAGACGTTGCTGATGTCCGGCCAACATAACGTCCAGACACCCAAAGAGAAAGTAGAGCTGTTGTAAACTTTCCAGAGTCATTATAGTCTATGGGGTTGTTAAGTTTACAATAGTTCTGGTCAAGTTAGCACCAACTTTGGAATATTGCCCTTCTTTATTAAAGGAAAAATTTGCATAATTTTCTGGTGCAATAAAATTGTTCCTTCTGGGCCACATTTCAACAGGGAAAACTTCCTCATTCACTTGTTCCACCAATTTTGTGGCCTGCATTTCCTGGAAAGGCGTAATAAAAAATAAACCCATGTCTTTCAAGGCTGTATGAAGTCCAGGTAAGTGCAAAAAAGTAGTACAAAAAAATTGACCTTTTCCATATTTTATGCATTTTTTTAGGAAAACACACAGGATGTCTTTCCTTAACAAGTAATACTACTTGATAAGTGTATTGTTTTAGAGCAGTGTTTCCCAAACCTAGTCCTCAAGTAGTCCTAACAGGCCAGGTTTGCCAGATATCTGAAGCACGGCACAGGTGATATGAGTTGCTGTTTAGTGATTGCCGTATACTTATTCTACATTTCCCCAATGTAATCCTTAAATTCTGGCATGTTAGGGGTAATAGAGGACCAGGGTTGGGAACCACTGATTTAGAATAAAATAGAACCTGCAGCGCGCATCATTGGCTGCACGGGGACGGCCTGAACTCAAGTTGTCCCCCTGCAGCCAATGACGCGCACTGCGTGTCGGCAGCGGGGCGGGCCATAATTAGTGCAACGCGATGGCACCTGTCGGTGGGGCGTCCCTGTATGCCTCGCCAGTGAAAGCCACCCCTTAAGGGTGCCACCCGCGCGTCCTTAAGGGGTTAGCTGAAATTGTGGAGTGCAATATTTTTACTACAACATAAAGAATTACATTTAAGAATTAATATCCTCGTGTCAAAACCACGCACTGCAAGTTCTGATGCATTTTATGAACATTAATAAAGTTTATATTCAGTGCACACATACATAGGTTCTACCCCCTCTAGCAACATAAACAAGAAAGATGATCAACATAACCACGTCAATTAACTATTTCAGTACATGCAATGGGCAAATACTATGTTCTTGTCATCCGCTTGACATATTGTTAATCATTAAGGGGTTAAATAGTGAATATGTTAAAATTAACACGTCCTTAACACAAACTCAGTGTAAATTTTTTGGTTTGAAGCTGGATAAAGCTTTTGTGCCAGGTGCTACAAATCCCAAGGTGTTTTAATGACACTGTTAGTAACACTTGAATTGATCATTTTAATGAGACTCTCATTCTCTTCCGTGATGCCAGTGAAAGTGGAATAAACTTTGTGCTCTGATTTAGTGATAATTATTTGAGAACAATCCAATAAAATATATTGATTTTGTTAAGAAATACAATAAATGAATATGTTTTATCAAAGCATGTTTCAAAAACACACTAATTACATGTAAGATCAGTAAGACAAGTGTTGTGTTCATGTATCATTGTACACACTTGGAGTACAGTGTGCAGTACTGGAGACCGTATCTCCAAAAGGATATAGACATCTTAGAGAGAGTTCAGAGAAGGGCTACTAAAATGGTGTACGGCTTGAAGGAGAAAAGTTACCAGGAAAGGCTTAATGATCTTAACATGTACAGCTTGGAAAAAAGACGAGACAGAGGAGATATGATAGAAACATTTAAATACGTAAAGGGAATCCACAAGGTAGAGGAAGGGAGTATATTTAAAAGGAAACAAAATAGCAAAACAAGAGGACATAGTCTTAGATTAGAGGGGCAAAGGTTTAAAAGTAACATCAGGAAGCATTATTTTACTGAGAGGGTGGTGGATACATGGAACAGTCTTCCAGTAGAAGTGGTAGAGGCCAAAACAGTAATTGAATTTAAGCAAGCATGGGATAGGCATAAGGCTATCCTAAACAAAAGATAAATCCAGGTTAAGTATCCATGTAATTGGGCAGACTAGATGGGCCGAAAAGGTTCTTATCTGCCGACATTTTTCTATGTTTCTATGTTTCTATGTTTCTATGTATAACAGTAATCATGGATATGTTAACAGGTTCAAGGTACTTCATGCACACAGGTCTTTATTGATCCAAACAGTGATGTTGAAAAAATAATAACAAAAAGGTAAAGTTTACAACATAAATACATTTTACGTTATATCATTACCCCCTTCCCCAATTGCCCTCACAACATTGCTTAGTGAATTATTCCCCCTCCCCCATCATTCTCTGTGTGTCTAACTTGTGGTTATTTGACCTAGGCTTGCCTTCACAGTTCACGTGATCTTATGCTTCATGCACCATGCCTTCCTATGTTATTATTATTTATTATTACTATACTTTATTTAAATAGCGCCAACATATTCTGCAGCGCTGAACAATGGGTATACTACAGACTGGGTTATAATACACTGAGACTGAACAACATTTGATAAACCAGTACAGGAGGAAGCGAGAGCCCTATTCCCATGGGAATTTACAATCTAGAAGGGTTGGGGTGGAAACAGGAGGAGAGGACTGCAAGGTGAGAGTGATGGACTGGTTGGGGCAGTGGGGGTGTATTAGTGAGTTGAGTGGTAGGCTTGCCTGGATAGGAATGCCTTAAGCGAGCGTTTGAAGGAAGGGAAACTAGGGGAAAGTCTAACAGTACGAGGGAGAGCGTTCCAGAGGATGGGGGCTGTGCCTGAGAAATCCTGCAGTCTATCATGGGAAGAGGTAATGCGGGGAGAAGCTAGGCAAAGGTCACTGTTTGACCTTAGGGAGCGGGCTGGGGTGTATTTGGTGATTAGTGAGGACAGGTAGTGGGGAGCTGAGTTAGTGAAAGCTTTGTAGGTCAGGGAAAGGATTTTGAATTTAATTCTACAGTGGATGGGGAGCCAGTGAAGGGACTCGTAGAGAGGAGCGGTAGAGACAGTGCGGCAGGGGAGGTGGATGAGCCTGGCAGAGGCATTCAGAATGGATTGTAGGGGGGCGAAGCGGGCGAGAGGGAGCCCAACCAGAAGATTATTACAATAGTCAAGGCGGGAGACTGTACATGGTACAGTTCCATAACATTCTTCTTTATCCTGTTGTTCTAGTCTGCTGTTAACTTGTACCTACTTGTGCTATAAGTAGCATGCTTGTTCCTCACCCCAAACAGCATTTGTTTACAATAAATATCATCTGCCACTTGTCTGCCCAGTTGCCTAATTTATCTACATACATCTAAAGGGATCTAACATTCTATCCACATTTTATACCATTGCCTAATTTAGTATCATTTGCAAATACTGTCACAGGTTTCCAGGAGGATTCGCTGTTATTTCTCTTTACTTCCACATCACATTTGTGTATTACTGTACCGTACATTTTTTACTTTACTGTCTCCCAGTTCGTGGAGTTACTTCAAGGATGTGAATTCTTGAGCTAAGTGAGCTCTGATTAACTGTTATTGAATAATGCATTTGGTAAACAGGGTTCCATTCAATGCGGAAGTGAGTTGAATTAGCAACAAGAAGGTTGCAGTGGTTGTTGTCTATGGGAAAGTTACTAAAACATTTTGGGCCATATTACATAGTTGTTGCTAATTTAACCAGAGCTGTTGTTAACTTAAAACCTCCATAGGCTATAATGGCTCTGGTAAGTTTACAACAGATCTGGTTAAGTTAGCACCAACTGTGTAATATGGCCCTTGGTATGGCTTCTGCAATATGTTGTTGTACACATTGAAACTGTCATGCACATGGAAGTGCTTGCTGACTTGATTAAAAACTAGTTTGAAAAAAGAGTGAATCAGGCTAAAGTATTGAATCCGTTAACCTTCGTGAACTTGCAAGTCATACTGGAAATCTGTGACAGTATTTGCAAATAATACTAAATTAGGCAATGGCATAAAATGTGGGTAGAATGTTAGTTCCCTTTACTGTAGATGTATGTCGATAAATTAAGCAACTGGGCAGACAAGTGACAGATGAAATGTATTATAAACAAATTTTATTTAATTTTTGTTTGGGTTGAGGAACTTATAGCTCAATTAGGAACAAGTTAACAGCAGACTAGAACAACAGGATAAAGAAGAATGTTATGGAACTGTACCATGTACAATATAAAATGACTGTAATATAATAATCCAATCCCCTGTTTATTTATGAAAACAAGACAATAAATAACTGTCTCCTTTCACTGAACTTTCAGGGACACAAAGTACAAATAAGTCTTCTGTGGCACTCCTGGATTCCAAGAGTAAGTATCAAGTAGTGTGCGTCATTTACTACCCTACACATAACCCAGAGTACAGCTGGAAACCTGCTAGCAGTAACGGGTTATCGGGACTGGTGAATTCCAGCAGGGAAAACTTGCAAAACATCATAATAGTTTGATACTGGAACTGATAACACAAGGAATACTAATTTTATTAATCTGTCACTGAAATTACTTTTCTCATCTGATCTAAACCATAATTAAAGGCCTTCATTTTATTCCTTTAGATAAACATTTTCAATTTATTAGAATCCGGTATAAAAATTTCAAAAGATTTATCTGCAGATATCACCATTTAAGTCTATGGGTATTTTTGCAGTTAAATTATATCATATTTTCCTAACTGATTGTAACCATTCGGGATTGCTTATCCAAAGGAATTAAATCAAGGTCTAAAGTTGGGGAATGAACAATAGACCTAAATTAGCAAAATTCTTGTTTTCACATGTTTACATTAAAAAATAAACTAAAATGACACTTAAATATTAAATGCAGTTTGTGATCGAAAACCTGCTACACAAAAAAAATGGTAGCTAATGATTTGTGAATAGTTGTAAAGGAGTCTTTAAGCCATAGGGCAAAGATTTATGAAATATCTAGGAAACAAACACATTTAACTTAGAGGCTTTCTCATTTTACAATTGCAACAAGGTGTTATTAAAGGAAGGCGAAAAGATATGGAAAGAACAACAGCAGGTATTTTCGAAAACACAAAGCCACGGTCCCAAGACAAAGGATTGTTTGTCAAATTTACACACATATACATGTTTGTAGTTAAAACACATGTTTTTTCATACATTATAAGAGAGACACCTACTGAGGGAGATATGGCTCCTAGTGTGTGACTACATATACAGAGAAAGAACGAGTATGGAGTTGGAAGAGTTTTGCACTTTATCATCATCAGCAAGTATTGGCATGCATTAAAAGGGGAATTCACTCTGGGGATGAAAAGATAATTTTGCCTCTTTATAAATCAATGGTAAGACGCATCTTGAATATGTCGTGCAATTTTGGGCACCTGTTTTAAGAAAGGATATTATGGCGCTAGAAAAAGTGCAGAGACAGACAACTAAATTAATAAGGGGAATGGAAGATTTAAGTTATGAGGAAAGGCTAACAAGCTTAAACCTGTTTAGTTTAGAGAAGTGGCGCCTTAGAGGGGATCTGATAACTTTATAGAAATAAACGAGGCCATTATAAACCATTGTCTGGAAACCTATTCATTAATATGACTATACACAGGATATGACTGTATGAAAGGAAATTTGGTCTAAAGAATTGGAACGGTTATTTTACAGCGAGAACAATAAAGCTGTGGAAATCTCTGCCTGTTGAGGTGGTTGGGTCAGAGTCTGTACAAACTTTTAAACAATGACTGGATGACTTCCTGTAAAAACAGAATATTAACCCCCTGACAGTTACCCCGAGTGTGTCTCGGGGTTAAATTTCACCACTGAGAGCGGTAACCCCGAGCCACACTCGGTCTGTATACATTACCTGTCCCTGCGCTCCCTCACTGATCCCCACAGTCTCCTCCGGCGATCGCAGCGTTTTACTTCCTGGTTTCCTTCTCGCGAGAATGGAACCAGGAAGTATGAGGGCCGCGATTGCCAGAGGAGACTGCTGGGGACATCGAGGGAGCGCAGGGACATGTGATGTATCCAGCGGCATTCCGAGTGTTGCTCAGGGTTACCGCTTCCAGCATAGGAATTTAACCCCGAGCCACACTCGGGATACCGCTAGGGCGGTGCAAAACAAATTCAAAATAGATCATTTTAGACAGGGGATTTTAAAATAAATAGACCGCCAGGGAGGTTAAGGGTTATAATATTTAACATGTGGGTAAAAGCTTCTTGATCCTAGGAGAAATCTGACTGCCATTCTGGGGTCAAGAAGGATTTTTTTCCCAGTATGTTGCATATTGGCAAGCGCTTCAGACTGGGGTTTTTTTGCTTTCTTTTGGATCAAGAGCAGTGCAGTAGGCGATGTGTGGACTCCATGGACGCATCTCTTTTTTTCAGCCTATGTAACTATGTTTTAGCATCTCCTCTGAACGTCATCAGTTCTAAACACAGTATACCATGATGCACCTCTCTCAGACCATAGCGGTCACCTTGGTCGTAATTCTGCCTAATCTTGAATATCAACAATCATTTTATAAAATGAGTCGTGACCCTTTTGTTTACCTATATTACGAGTTTGCTTTGTGTTCCCCAAGTGCTACAGACACTGTCACAATGCTACATAAAGGCAGTTCTGCCTATCACTAGACATGTCATCATATTATACACTCGTTCCACATAATTAAATCTTTTGCATATTATGAGAACTGATACCTGTTAAAAAACGGAGTCATATAATAATCCCATGCAAGTAAAGATCCTTTTTTCATTACTAGATTTCAGTTAAGACTATATGATAGAATATATCAGAAAACTGGATATTTACCCTTTCATGGTTTTGCCAGTGAAGGAAATCAGCTTTGTTATGAGCAGAAACTGGTAACACGACATTCATTTATAGCCTCCGCAATCCGTAAATTGAAAGCAAAGTTCAAAATAGTACTCACTTAGGGGAACTTTGCACCGGCGCTGTGACAACTCATGTTTAACCTCATAAATGCCAGAACACCTTGCTTTGTGAACCGTATGTTTCATTTGCCAGATATTAGTTTATTATAATGTTGATGGTTTTAATCTATATGCTGGAGCAGTTCAGTCCAGTGTGCCTTTTTACTTTAACAGTTGGGTTTTACATGTCTGTCTTTGGCTGTAAACAGAGTGGATAATAGAAGGTAGTTAAGTGATTAGAGAAATTGAATGCACTGGGAGGAATAATGTCCTTGAGGAAAGGAGTTGACACAGCGGCCTTAACCCTCTTGGAAAGATCAACATTGTAGCTATGTTAACAGAATGCACAAGTACAAATCATCCAGGTTTGTGAGCATGATGCAAAATGCGGATTTTCGGGTTTTCAAACAAATTCTTATTTCTCTTGCTCTTAGCTCTTCTGTTTTGTTTGCCAAGAGGAAGTGGTAAGAAAAGGAAACATAAAATATTGCTGTATATCTCTGATTGAGTAACACACTTCAACAAATGTGCTTTGTGCTTTTCATTCATGAAGTGAAATTACTGAATGAGAAGCATTCTTGAGAGTAAATGGAAGGTGATGGGAACCGTTCCATTCAATTCAGAGAGTGCCTTTTTGTGTTTTACCATAATGAGAAAACAGAGACCAAATAATGTGAAATAATAGAACTTTTCTTTCATTTTATAGCTTTGCTTTTTAGAGATATCAGGTAAGGAGAAGAAAAGGAATCTACATTCAGATGCGATACTTGGTGTTTTTATTCAATCGGAATAAATTAATTATACAACATTTGTATGGAGACGTAGCTAAGAGATAAAAATCTTCGCCTTACAATGATATTACAAATACTTTAATTGTATCAGAATGTTCCATAATGAAATGTTGCGGAGATGTTCGTTCCCACTTTACAAAACGAACGTAACTTGTGACAAGGTTACAGATTGACAGATGACATTCCTGGGGGGGGTTTACGTAACATCCTCCCTCCCTCTGAGATTCTAATAAAAACAAGATACGTGCAAGTTTCAAGTGTGCATAGAGATGATAACCTGTGTGTCTGTGTGTGTGTTATTCTCTGCACCCCGATATCGGCCAAGGAAATAAGCGGAAGCCAAGGAGGACAGAGTCAATGGAGCCCAGGAAACAGTAGCATAGAGGTTCCCCTTAACGGGGAGATTGCCTATGCATGCAGTTTGGAAAGAGATCCTTATCTATCAATATTACCATTAACAAAAATATATGCTTAATTAATTGTAATGTCCCGTAGCAATGACTTGACTTTGAAGTAAAGCAGGTTCACTAGAGCATAACATACATTATACTGTTTTTTTTTATTATTATTACTATTATTATATTTTTAGGATATCCTAATGCATTACTGTCTCATTAAAATCGAATTATTGTTTGCAGAAGGTCAAGATTATTCGTGCTTACTAGGTGGGGGAGATCAAGGGTTTCGTGGGCTTGGAGCTGAAGAATTTGACGGGCACCTGCCTCATTCTGTGTATGTTAGTTATGCCCTTCCCCTTCCATTTCACCCCCATTGTACTTCTGCATTAGCCTTCTTGCATCTGGTTTCCTCTAACCCCATCCCTCCCACTGAAAATGTGCCTTTTTTCTATTCCTCTTACTGCTACAATTGGGATTTTAAAATATTGCATGTGGTTTCGAAAAGGTTTAGGGCTCATTGTAAGGGCATTTTTACTTATGTGAAATTGGCGATTTTCGCATGGAGACGTAGCCTCGATATATTGTAAAGGTCTCTTTTCTAACCTCATTTTGCTTTGAAAGTAATTTTACATAACCTGCAGTAATCATTGTGCCCCTTATGACCACTAATCGAATCTCCAAGGTCTGGCTCTGTTAAGGACAAACCAGTTTTATTATATTAATACAATTTTTACCGTTTTTGTAGGTTTTCTCTCTCCTTCTGCTATTGAGTCTTATGTCACAGAAGCTATTTTAGATATATAATTTATAATATAATTTTATAGCTATAACAGATTTTATTCCTTTTGTCAATGGATGCTCATGTTGAGGTGTTTGTTTAGTGAGAAAACATTTCCCTGCCTTTGTATCTATCTATTGAGTGTATATATTTCTGTTTGTTGCTATTTACATTTTCTTTAACGATTATCAGACTTGATTTAGAGAGTCTACTGCCCAAGTTGTGTTGGCAGCATGTGTTGTATTATTTACCCTCTGTTTTGGGTTTGGACACCATGTCTATATATAGACCTTGTTGTTCTACCAGGAGGGAAATTGAGGAGGTAGATGCCCCTTTAGACAGTGTGTTATTAGGGGTTTACCTTCCATTGTTCTCCCAGTTCCTTCTTGGGGAACATATTCACATTTGTTGTAGTGTATAAATATGGTTTGTGTGTCTCACCAAATGTTCTACTTGCTTTACCCAGCATCCAGTCTTGTCTCATGTTTGGAGAAATACTGTTATTATCACTCTTTTATTTCATCTGGATGTCTGTCCTATCCAAGGGAAACAATTTTGGTTGAGAGACCCTACCAAGGTCCAGGACCTGTTACAGTATCTTGTTATGCAATTAGTTTGACATTGTTTCCATTGCGTTATTAAAATTTGACCAGGTACTACAGGTGTAATCCTCTCTAGAATTATCTGAAGGCCTTCCAAAATAGAGTATGATCTTCTGACCGTAATGCAGAACACCACATCATACAAAACAACTGGAATCAAATTGAAGGGCTTTTAATTAATTTTCTTGATTCATGTGGTCAGGTTTTTTAGACTTTAAATGCACCTGTCTCTGAGAAAAAAAAACTTATGATTACATCAAATCAACAAAAAAATGCTTAGCAAATACTATATATAATATGCAGGCAGCCACACCTTAGAGCAATAAACTCCATCGTGATTATGCAAATAACACTTGCGGTTGAAGAGTTCAGGACATTGGGACAATGAACTGAGACACTATTACACCTCCCAAATTGAGACTGCCCCATTCATACCAGGATAGATAGCAACCCTAGCTAGAAGGTAGGTCCCATCAACATGCTGTAATTTATAACAGATACAATTCTCAGATAAGTTCTTGATTTTCCAAAAAGTATCTCTAAGTAGTCATTATCTCAATCTTTGTGTAAGTATATAATCAGTAAATGTAGCTGGAGTTTTACTGAGTTCCATAGAGCTGTATTACTTATGGTATGAATTCTCCCAACAGTGCTGTCATTCACTGTCAACTAATTCTGTATGTTCTGGACATCATACAGCTAGAAATAGTCCCGGACTCTGACTAAGAAGATACCGAGAAGTAACTATGGACTGGGACAGTCAACAATTTCAGAAGCATTTCATAACGTTTCAAACACCCAAGATGATTTTGCATTAAAAGGACCTTGATGTCCAGAAGATCTTTCTGGGGCTTCAGAGTTGGAAGATTTTATTGGTTTCTCATTAAACTAACCAAGGGCTCTATTTAATTCAGGCCAAGCTCCAAAATAAGCAGCGGTTTTTAAGCCATTTTTTCAGGTTGGGAAATTTAAATTAGGACATAATGGCATTTCGATTGTTGCTTAAAATTCCACTTCCAAATTTATATTATATTAAGTCATCGCCAAATACTGTGCAAAATTTAGACGAAGAGAGCTACAACGTATAGTAATAAAAATCTCAAGGAATGTGGAAATTACGTATTTATTTTTTTTGGAGAAAGGATTTTACCAGGAATGTCTTTATGGACATTATCCTGAGTTCTAGCCTACTCTTAGATACTTTCAAACCTAATTAAACTCACAGAGCCAGTGTCAAAACATTTTAATCTGCAGATCGGGTGTCATGTCCCACACCGGCGGTGCCTGGCAACATCCTACTCGCTGCTCACTGGCTGGGCACTGAGTGAAGAGCAGGTCCACAACAGTCATGTGGAACACCAGGGGGCTGGCGCGGTCCGATGACGCGGCGCCCGCTAGGTTTAAAACCCGGCGTCTCACTTACTCTAGTGCCCTGACGTGGTTTTCTCAAATCCCTCTGTGCTTTCTGTTGCTATTGCTATTGCGCTGTGTACCAACTTTGCTATTCCTGACAAACCCACTCTATGTACCGAAATTGGCTATTCCTGGAAAACCCGGCAAACCCGCTCTATGTAACCACTTGGCTATTCCTGACTAACCCGCTCTGTGCACTGACTTGGCTATTCCTGGCAAACCCTCTATGTTTACTGATATTGGCATACAGCTGACTACCTCTCCTGGTACTAAAACCCCTGCTATCCTGATCAAAAATCTCTTTGTATTTGGGTATATGTTAACCCTTACTGGGTATGTGTCATTCTGTTCCCTAAATATAGGTAGCTTTGCCGACCATCTAAGAATCGAAAGGGTAGATAGAATACTGTGTATAGCGACCAGCACCATAGACCCTAGGGGGAATCGTGTCATCGGGTAAGAAAAGAAAATGAAACCAAGTCTTGGATGGCCTTCTCCTATCAGAGATCGACAGACGTGCATGCGCAGCTCACAAGGATGCAGACATGCTGCTTAAGGTGGAGCGCATGCCAGGAAGCCCCCTGAAGCTGCACAGACGCTGCCATCTTTGCCACAACACAAGCAGCTGGACCATGGAGACCATAAAAGACGGTCCCAGAAAGGGAAGTTTTGGGCTTTTTTTTGTCACTGGACAAACTACTTGTTAAAGGACACTCACTGAGGAAGCCCCACGGCGAATCGCATTTGTGTGGTCCTTGTTTCTTTATTCAGCAAATATTCTCATATTGAAATACAGAAAGTCAGTTTTTTGGCCTTTTTTAAATAATAAAAATATTTATCTTTTAACCCTTTCGCTGCTGAGGCTTTTCCCGCCCCTGTGCTGAGGTCATTTTTACCTGTTTTGCGCATCATGTTTAAACGTGTTTTGAAGGCTTATTTTAGTATATGACCAGACATATTATATATCGTTCTTTCCGTCAGACTCAGTAGATTCATAATATGTCATTATTATATGTATACGTTATGTCATGTCTGTATATTATAACAAAAAAATGCAATAAAATATGTATTTTCAATAATTTACAACGTGTAAAGTGTTTTTTTCACATTTTAACATGCGAGCAATTGCAGTTATATTTTGTATGGGGTGCGCTTGTTAAAAAAATTAGAGATGGGGTCTCGTTACATTTTTTTTTTGGGAAAATGACACTATTTTTAACAAACGCACCGCATACAAAAATCGTTAGTGCAGCATCATTGTTCACATTATAATTGAAATGGGAACAATATTGCTGCATTAACAAACCCAAAAAAATAAAAAAAAAGTGTTTATTTTTTTTTTTTTTTTTTTTATTTTTTTTTTTTTTAATTTTTATTTTTAATTTTTATTTTTTTTTTACAAAATTTTACACTTTCATCTTTGGTATCGTTGGAACGGCCATGCTCTGGCCGATCCAACCATACCAAAATTTAACCCCTGACTGCCACGGATCGGGAGATAGGGAGTTCATTGGAACTCCCTATCTCCACAGTTGGTGGCAGTTAGGGGTTAACTCTAGGACTGGCGTCATCGTGCTACGCACGATGACGCCAGTCCTCTGGGGGAGTTCCCGGAGGCTTGGCCGACATCCAAGATGTCGGCCAGCTCCGGGAAAGGATCGCGAACCGGCGCTTTTCAGCGCCGATTCGCGATCCAGCTCCCCAGGGGTTAATGCCAGGCATCATTTGGAAGGGCAGGCTGTGCCCTTCCAAATGATGCCTGGGTTAAGCCCCGCAGAGCCACCGATCGGGAGGGAGAGAGGTCCGAAAGACCTCCCCCCCTCCCTTTCAGGCGCCTCCTCCGCACATGCGGGGGGGGGCGCCTGAATTAGGTGTCATCGCGCCCCCGCGATGACACCTAATTCTGGCGGCTGGTGGTCCGGATGCCGGGCTGACATCCAGGATGTCAGCCCGCACCGGAGGGGCCAGCGATCGGCCGGAACCCGGCCGAACGCTGACCCCAATGTGAGGACGCGCTCAGCGCGTCCTCAGCACACCAGCGGGAATGCTGAGGACGCGCTGAGTGCGTCCTTAGCATTCAAGTGGTTAACATATAAAGTGTCTTTGAAAAATGGACAAGGTGGTGGAATGGCGCAGATTATATACAAACGGATAGTCTTGTGTAGCAGCAAGGGCACAAACACACACTCCCAAGTGTGAATAGTCAATAGATTGGACCGATAAATAGAGTCCTCGAGCTTGCACAGATAGTCCGGTGAGTGAGTGGTACCTCAAGCAATCTAGAAAACATAACAGGAGACACACAATGCGCAGTACATCCTTATGACACCTGGATTCTAGAACGCTTGGTAATCAACTCACTTTTTTCTGAGCCCCATATAGTCGGCTCTAATCTATATAAGCGTAAGGTTGTGGATAAGTCTCACCAACTCGTCCTACCGGCAACAATCTGCAGTGGTAACCTGGTCCATAGATTGGAATACTGGATCCCGGAATACACCACGAGCGAGGCGTCAGTAGGATTGATAATTATATTTATTGCGGCACTAACGCGTTTCGACCTACCGGTCTTTATCAAAGTGCATAAAATACAGAATACAATACAATACGCAACATTTATTTATACCCCAAAGGAACAAAAAGTAATAGGCGGTGTCATACCACAACTTCATTATCCCAATTGGCGTTGGCACACCCTACTTCCGGTCACTCAAGGTCCTAGCACCGGCGGATCTCCGGCATCCAAATGAGCGCACAATAGTTACGTCCATTGTCTAGACCTCCGCCAGCTTGAGTCACCGAGCGCCATTTTGGGAAAGGGAAAAGGATATTTTAGATATATCATGCCGTTGCGAGATCACAACTTCATTATTGGCACATCCTACTTCCGGTTGCTGCGGGCCTTAGAGCCGGCGGATCTCCGACATCCAAATGATTACGTCCGACGCATAATGATTACGTCCATATGTACAGACCTCCGCCAGCTCGAATCGCCGAACACCATTTTGGGGAAGGGAAAGAGATATCTAAATATATCGTGCCGTTGCAGAATCTTAAGCAAATTAAGTTAAAATGCAAAATATATCGGTTAAATGTTAGTCAGCGGTGGCAATCTTTACAGTTTACTCGAATGTCACTTGCCAACCCAAAAAAACATATACAATACCCTATACAGCACCTAAATGTATTGTACAGGGAAAGGCATAGTTCCCATTCTTGTAAGGAGCAATTAAAAGACAATAAAAAACATCATAAAAATGTAATAAAAATCTAAAAATAAAATTAAAATAGATACACTCCCAAAAGGTTTTTCTAGGAAATATATACTTTAAAGTAAAGCATTGATCTCCAGATCAATATTCAAGCCCTCAGGTGTCAAACATCCTACATCAAATATCCATTTGGATTCTAATCGATTTAAATTCTTTTCGATATCACCTCCTCTCCAATGCTTCCTAACTTGCTGAATACCAGCAAAACCAAGGATTTTAGGGTTTCCATTAGGGATGTGCGTTTCGGGTTTCGGAATATCGGAATTTTCACGAAATTTCCTGATTCGTGCATCCGGATTCGGCCGATTTTCCAAAAATTTTCAGATCTGAAACGAAAATTTGTTCGGAATTTTCGAATGGACTAGAAATGTGTAAAATCGAAAATCATTTTCGTTCCATTCGTAATTTCGGCTCCATTCCTGATCTCGGTTCCATTTCAGTAATTTCGGACAACGTACTTTTTGCTTATATCGCTGATTCTGTAATTTTGTATCATTCCCATCTCAATGTATCCTTCTTGTAAAACCAGAGAAATCTCAATGTATCCTTCTTGCAAAACCAGAGAAATCTCAATGTATCCTTCTTGTAAAACCAGAGAAATCTCAATGTATCCTTCCTGGAAAACCAGAGAAATCACAATGTATCCTTCTTGTGAAACCAGAGAAATCTCAATGTATCCTTCTTGTAAAACCAGAGAAATCTCAATGTATCCTTCCCGGGCAACCAGAGAAATCTCAATGTATCCTTCTTGTAAAACATGAGAAATCTCGATGTATCCTTCTTGTAAAACATGAGAAATCTCAATGGCAGAATTATCGTATCGACAGAATTATCGTATCGACAGAAATAATCGGATCCGAAAAACCATTAGTTTACGTCAAAACGAATAGACACTTTGAAACGAGGAGAACAGACGTTCCGAAAAACACGAAAATTTCCAAAATTACGAAAAAAGTCTATACGAAAAACGAAACGAAAACGAAACGAAACGAAACGGAAATCAGCCGGAACGAGCCGAAACGAAAATTTACAAAATCCGAACGAACCGAACCGAATCGAACCGAAAAAAAAAATCGGTGCACAAGTCTAGTTTCCATCATGATATTTAGAAAAATGGGCTGATACACTGTGTTTGTCATATTTTCTTTTAATATTGTAGATATGTTCGGCTACTCTAGTTTTTAACATTCTAGTTGTTCGTCCGATATATTGTAATCCACACGGGCACCACAGCAGGTAGATCATATTAGTGAAATTACATGTTAAGAACGTCTGGATAGAGAACAGTTGGTTATTGGAGTGAGATTTAAAATCTATAGTGCACTTGTTACTATCTGTAACTGTCCTACAGCACTTACATACCCCAAGAAGGCATTTTTGAAATATCTGAACTCTAATACTTGGGGAATAATACTCACCCCCGATATTAGTGATGTTAAGGTTCACTTTTTGGACCTAGAGATCCTAAGGGAAGGAGATACTTTTGTCACTTAAACCTATTTCAAACAGGTTGATATTAACAGTTTCATTCATATTGATAGTTGCCATCATGCCCCTTGGCTGAATAATATTCCGAAAGGCCAAATATTGAGAGTTAGACATAATTGTTCGAAATTAAGAGATTTTGAAGAACAGGCAGGTTTTCTAAAAAAAACTATTTATGCAAAAAGGTTATGATGAAATTGAGATAGACAAAGATCATAAGAAGGTGAGAGAGATGGATAGGGCTCAATTACTCATTTACAAGAAAAAATGGTGACGAGAATAAATTTGGCTCACAAGTACCCTTTATCACTAATTACTCCACGAATCATAATATCATGCAAAAAATCCTTAAGAAAAATTGGGATTTATTGCTTCAGAATAAAGATATTGCTGAATACATTGGAGATAAACCTAGAGTTATCTATAGAGGGACAAAAAATTTAAAGATGCTATTGACCAAAAGTGTTTTGGATAAGGAGAAAGTCACAGAGACTTTCCTTTCTAAATTTAAGAAAAAGGGTTTCCATAGATGTGGGGTATGTAAGTGCTGTAGGACAGTTACAGATAGTAACAGGTGCACTATAGATTTTAAATCTCACTCCAATAACCAACTGTTCTCTATCCAGACGTTCTTAACATGTAATTTCACTAATATGATCTACCTGCTGTGGTGCCCGTGTGGATTACAGTATATCGGACGAACAACTAGAATGTTAAAAACTAGAGTAGCCGAACATAGCTACAATATTAAAAGAAAATATGACAAACACAGTGTATCAGCCCATTTTTCTAAATATCATGATGGAAACCCTAAAGTCCTTGGTTTTGCTGGTATTCAGCAAGTTAGGAAGCATTGGAGAGGAGGTGATATCGAAAAGAATTTAAATCGATTAGAATCCAAATGGATATTTGATGTAGGATGTTTGACACCTGAGGGCTTGAATATTGATCTGGAGATCAATGCTTTACTTTAAAGTATATATTTCCTAGAAAAACCTTTTGGGAGTGTATCTATTTTAATTTTATTTTTAGATTTTTATTACATTTTTATGATGTTTTTTATTGTCTTTTAATTGCTCCTTACAAGAATGGGAACTATGCCTTTCCTGTACAATACATTTAGGTTTTGTATAGGGTATTATATATGGTCTTTTGGGTTGGCAAGTGACATCCGAGTAAACTGTAAAGATTGCCACCGCTGACTAACATTTAACCGATATATTTTGCATTTTAACTTAATTTGCTTAAGATTCTGCAACGGCACGATATATTTAGATATCTCTTTCCCTTCCCTTGTGTTCGGATATTCGAGCTGGCGGAGGTCTGTACATATGGACGTAATCATTATGCGTCGGACGTAATCATTTGGATGACGGAGATCCGCCGGCTCTAAGGCCCGGAGCAACCGGAAGTAGGATGTGCCAATAATGAAGTTGTGATCTCGCAATGGCATGCTATATCTAAAATATCCTTTTCCCTTTCCCAAAATGGCGCTCGGTGACTCAAGCTGGCGGAGGTCTAGACAATGGACGTAACTATTGTGCGCTCATTTGGATGCCGGAGATCCGCCGGTGCTGGGACCCCGAGTGACCGGAAGTAGGGTGTGCCAACGCCAATTGGGATAATGAAGTTGTGGTATGACACCGCCTATTACTTTTTGTTCCTTTGGGGTATAAATAAATGTTGCGTATTGTATTGTATTATGTATTTTATGCACTTTGATAAAGACCGGTAGGTCGAAACGCGTTAGTGCCGCAATAAATATAATTATCAATCCTACTGACGCCTCGCTCGTCGTGTATTCCGGGATCCAGTATTCCAATCTATGGACCCAGTTACCACTGCAGATTGTTGCCGGTAGGACGAGTTGGTGAGATTTATCCACAACCTTACGCTTATATAGAAAAAATGGCGTTGTGCCCATACTCACCGGAGTGGCAGCAACTGCCAGGAGTAACAGCCCAGTTAATGTATAAAACATAACAAGGAAAAAAGGTGTCATCTGCGCTCGTTTCTATGTGTTCCATGTACAACAAAACTGAGGTTTTTGTTTGTTTCAATGGCCATTGCAACGTAAGCTCACTCGCCACTTCACGGCACCTCTTTACAGAGTGAGTACCTAACAATTGTAACCAAAAGGCCGCTCTACTGAGCAGCTCCAAGCCCCTCCTGCTGCTTTTCAGCCAAGGAGAGGCAAAGATGTGGTGGGTTTTATTTATACACGCACCAAACACTTCCCATTTGGGATTAAAAACAAAAACATGGAAAGAGGAACAGCTGCAGAACGACTTGGAGCGGCTTGGAGCTGCTCAGTAGAGCGGCCTTTTGGTTACAATTGTTAGGTACTCACTCTGTAAAGAGGTGCCGTGAAGTGGCGAGTGAGCTTACGTTGCAATGGCCATTGAAACAAATAAAAACCTCAGTTTTGTTGTACATGGAACACATAGAAACGAGCGCAGATGACACCTTTTTTCCTTGTTATGTTTTATACATTAACTGGGCTGTTACTCCTGGCAGTTGCTGCCGCTCTGGTGAGTATGGGTGCGACGCCATTTTTTCTGTATTTATGTATATCATGCTTGTAACACCAGTCCGTCGTTCTGCAGCTGTTCCTCTTTCCATGTTTTTGTTTTTAATCCCAAATGGGAAGTGTTTGGTGCGTGTATAAATAAAACCCACCGTATATTTGCCTCTCCTTGGCTGAAAAGCAGCAGGAGGGGCTTGGAGCTGCTCAGTAGAGCGGCCTTTTGGTTACAATTGTTAGGTACTCACTCTGTAAAGAGGTGCCGTGAAGTGGCGAGTGAGCTTACGCTTATATAGTTTAGAGCCGACTATATGGGGCTCAGAAAAAAGTGAGTTGATTACCAAGCGTTCTAGAATCCAGGTGTCATAAGGATGTACTGCGCAATGTGTGTCTCCTGTTATGTTTTCTAGATTGCTTGAAGTACCACTCACTCACCGGACTATCCGTGCAAGCGCGAGGACTCTATTTATCATTCCAATATAAAGTGTCTTGCTTCTCTTTCCACATAATACATTACTTATTGTGGAGTGCCCAAGTTGGGAGAAGATCCTGTGGATACGTGGCATCCACAATGTAATATTCCATCCAGGAGAAACAAATCACTACGAAAATATAAGTATCTTTACAAAAAAAGGTCTACCATAGTACCTGCAAGTGTTGTTTTTTTTTTATTTGAAAGCGTCAACGTGGTACAACATATAGGAGAAACACAGTATACAGAGGTTTCAGCCTGCATTTGCATACAGATCTAACACAAGAATAGGTTTCACAGTCAAGAAAATCCCGGAACCTCAGGCTGAATTACAGTTGCGTCGGGCACATTGAAGTGTACGGCAAAATATAAAGAACTCTGATGAAATAGCGGTGGCCAATCGTGAAGCGATAGCCATGGTAGCAGTTTGAGAAGCAAAAATGCGTGAGTGGGAGTGTCCTTGACAACTCCAGGCGGTGGAGTGGGCATGCCCCATTGCACGGCCCAGCTTAAAGGGGGTGGGGGGAGAGTAGGAGGTAGCAGCCAAGAAAAGGCAGGAACATAGAAAAGAAAGTGTCCAGCTCAGAGAGAAGGGAGAAGAACGTGGGGGCAGACAGAAGGAAGAGGGCAAGAAGAAGAGTAGGGAAAAGAAAGAGAGAAAGAAGAAAGGAGAAAAAGAAAAAGGGGGAGAGGGAAAAAAAGGGGGATGTGGGGGGGTTAAGGGTATATGTTGGTACTTGTTACAGTGTGTTAGGGAAGTGTAGGAAGGTATGTAAGGTGTCGTGGCCAGGTGAGAGTAACGGAATGCGGTAGGCATCAAGAAGACAGAGCACGAAAGAGGGGGGGGTGGCGGGGGCGGGTGTCCCAGGCGGTCCCAAAGACAATCAACCATGCAACCATGCAAGTGTTCTTAACCAACTATGCTCATAGAAAAATGTTATTTCTTGTATAGAAGTTTTATGTACATTTTGACACTATGATTCAAAGGCAGTCATACTTATAATTCACTGATTTGGTCATATTGAAAATATAACATTTAGAGGTGCTCTTGGAATATCATCTTGTTTTGTATACAAGGTAGAGATGTGCATTCGTTTCAGAAAAATTCAGAATTCGGAACGAAATTCATTAATTCGTATTTCGAAGTACTCCCGAAATAACGAATTGATATGATCCAAATGAAACAAAATGGTATCTAACTAATTTAATTCATTTTACTGAGTCATCATAATTTGATCAATTTTTTTTGTGTTCCGTAATTCGAATCGATATTCAATTAACGAATCTATATCAAAATGATATATCAAATATCGAATTGATACTTCAACTATTGAATTGATCTTAAATTAAAATACAAACAAGTATACAGTCAGCAAACAACTTTATGAAACAAATTAATTTTGTTAACAAGCATCTGTCCCTGTTAAATTGACTCAAATACTAAATCTGTGACACAGCTTAATATATAACCCTAGATTGTCTTTTAACAGCAAAATTTGTTTAATTGGGGCCTGTTTAGTGATTCAAAATTTGAATTGATATCAACTATCGAATTTGAAATCAACTTTCAAATTGATCTTAATTTACAATACAAGTAATAGTCAGCAAATGACTTTATGAAACAAATTAACCTCCCTGGCGGTCTATTTATTTAAAATCTTCTTGTCCCAAAGCACTCGATTATTATTTTTTTGCCCCCCTAGTGGCATCCCGAGTGTGGCCCGGGGTTAAATTCCTATGCTGGAAGCGGTAACCCAACAACACTCAGGATGCCACTGGATACATCACCTCTCCCTGCGCTCTCTCGATGTCCCCAGCTGTCTCCTCCGGCGATCGCGAGCCTCATACTTTCTGGTTCCCTCCTCGCGAGAAGATATCCAGGAAGTAAAACGCTGCGATCGCCGGAGGAGACTGCAGAGATCAGTGAGGGAGCGCAGGGAGAGGTGATGTATGCAACTCTAGTGTGGCTCGGGGTTACCGCTTTCAGCGGTGAAATTTAACCCCGAGACACATTCGGGATAACCGTCGGGGGGGGGGGGTAATTTAATTTCACTGTTTAATTTGACTCAAATACTAAATCTGTGACACGGCCTAATATTTAACCCTAGATTGTCTTTTAACAGCAAAATTTGATTAATTGGGGTTTTATTTAGTGATCCAAAATTCTAATTGATGTTGATTATTGAATTGATATCAATTATCGAATGTGATATCAACTATCGAAATTGATATCAATTATCGAATTGATATCTAAATTCGAAACAAAATTAGTTCCGAAATTAATTTAAAACGAAATAAAACTAAACAAAACAAATATTTCAGCCGTGCACACCCCTAATTCAAGGTGCGGTCTTACCATTGATTTATGAAGAGGGAAAATTATGTTTTCATCCCGAGAATGAATTCCCCTTTTAGTGCATGCCAAAACCTTGAGGGCCTTTGCAGCGGCTGTGTGACATTGGATATTGTTGCTTAGCTTGAAGTCTATGACTATTCCCAAATCCTTCTCCTGCCTTGATTTCCCCAACTGTGTACCATTTAGGGTATAAGTAGCTTGTATGTTCTTCCCTCCAAAGTGCATAACTTTGCATTTATCTACATTAATTTCATCTGCCATTTGAGTGCCCTGTCCCCCAATTTATTCGAAGTCCCTCTGCAATGAAGTAATATCCTGCTCACATTGTATTACCTTTCCTAGTTTTGTTTCATCTGCAAACACAGACACATGACTTTCGATGCCTATTTCAAGATCATTTATAAAGGAATTGAATAGAAGTGGTCCTATAACAGACCCCTGAGGGACGCCACTTACCACTGGTGTCCATCTTGAAAATTTACCGTTTATGCCCACTGTCTGTACTCTATCTTTTTTGCCGGTGTTCTGTCCAAGAACAAAAATTTTCATCTAGACCAATTTTTATTAATTTGAATAGTAATCTCTTGTGTGGAACTATGTTAAAGACTTTGGCAAAATCTAAGTAAATCATATCCACTGTGACCCCCTGATCTATACTTCTAATTACTTCTTCATAGAATGCAATTAGGTTAGTCTGACTTGGTTTGTGTTCCATAAATCCATGTTGATTTCTGCTAAATACATTATACCTCCCAATAAATTCCTGAATATTATCTCTTAGTAACACCTCAAATACTTTCCCAGCCACAGATGTTAAGCTCACATGTCTGTAATTCCCAGGCAGACATTTTGAACCTTTTTTGAATATCGGGACAACACCAGTTTTTTTCCAATCCTTTGGTACTATTCCTGAAAGATAGAAACAGAGGTTTGCTTATTTCCATACTTATCTCCCTCAGTACTGGTGGGTGAATTTGAGCCATCTATTCCATCCTCATTTTTCTTTATTTATTATGCTTCATGTTTTTGCATCCCCATTGTAAAGTGCTGTGGAATTTAGAGCACTATATAAATGCTGTATCTATAACTGTAAATCAAGTCCAAGGTAATTAACTCAATTCTTGGAATATCAAGGCTCTACTTATAATTTCCACCATTCTCTATTATTTATGTATCCTCATGATAAAATGACTGCGACAAGTGAAGTGGTGAAGCTTAAGGGTGCTGATCTTCTCACCCAAAAGATTTGCAATCAAAAAGCACCACAAAACTATTGAGCAGTCAATATTAAGTATAATAGTAATAAATGCACAGGTTAAAGAAAAAAACCCATCATGTTATAGGCTTATTTCTTCCTTTCTTCAGACAGAGTGCTGGCATTCTAAAGAACTCCTTGTATTTTATGAGCTGTTGGCAGATAAATAATTGCTAATTAATGCATGCAAACTGATCAAAGGATATGTCGCCCTGCCTGCTGAATATTCATGTCACCTCAAAGTTCTTTTTTTGTGTGTTAGAAAATGTGTGAAGACATTTCCCATCCCCCTCCTCTGCCTTAGCCACTTAGTTTTAATAGTTAACCCCCAGTATTTCACGAGGCAGTTAGACTCATAAAACATTTATTAAATGTGTCAATATGTCAATATAAGTTAAAGTACTGTTTTTCTCTTTCTTTCCTTTGTTATTATCGCAATTATTTTTCATCTACCTTGCCTTTATATCAGTTCTATTGATTCAAGTGTGAAACCAATATTGAATGACAAACTGCCCAGTTGTAAAAGTGTAACTTAAACCCAATTAAGTCATTAAAACTTACAGTTGTGTTCAAAATTATTCAACCCCCACTGAAATTGAGTGTTTTGGC
The DNA here is from genome assembly GCA_009667805.1 of Leptobrachium leishanense. Classification (NCBI taxonomy): domain Eukaryota; kingdom Metazoa; phylum Chordata; class Amphibia; order Anura; family Megophryidae; genus Leptobrachium; species Leptobrachium leishanense. The sequence continues at coordinate 91,780,921 of CM019068.1, read as the reverse complement.
CAGTTTGACATTGATTTTGATCATTCAGTCATCTTGCTTACAATTAAATCAAAGAGGCACGTGTAGGTCAGACAAATATAACATAACATTTATAATGAAATAACCACAAATGTCTTTTCTGTGCTCACATCATTATCAGTTTTATTCAACCCCCAAGTGACATTCAATCTTAGTACTTAGTACAACATCCTTTTACAGCTATAACAGCTTTTAAACGTGAAGCATAGCTTGACACAAGTGTCTTGCAGCGATCTACGGGTATCTTCGCCCATTCGTCATGAGCAAAAGCCTCCAGTTCAGTCACATTCTTAGGCTTGCGCACTGCAACTGCTTTCTTTAAGTCCCACCAGAGGTTCTCAATCGGATTTAAGTCAGGTGACTGCGATGGCCACTCCAAAATGTTCCAGCCTTTAATCTGCAACCATGCTCTAGTGGACTTGGAGGTATGCTTGGGATCATTGTCCTGTTGAAAGGTCCAACGTCTCCCAAGCCTCAGGTTTGTGACGGACTGCATCACATTGTCATCCAATATCTCCTGGTACTGAAGAGAATTCATGGTATCTTGCACACGCTGAAGCTTCCCTTTACCTGCAGAAGCAAAACAGCCCCAAAGCATGATTGACCCCCCGCCATGCTTCACAGTAGGCAAGGTGTTCTTTTCTTCATAGGCCTTGTTCTTCCTCCTCCAAACATAGCGTTGATCCATGGGCCCAAACAGTTCTAAATTTGTTTCATCAGTCCACAGAACACTATCCCAAAACTTCTGTGGTTTGTCCACATGACTTTTGGCATACTGCAGTCGACTCTTCTTATTCTTTGGAGACAGCAAGGGGGTGCGCCTGGGAGTTCTGGCATGGAGGCCTTCATTACGCAGTGTGCGCCGTATTGTCTGAGCTGAAACTTCAGTACCCACATCTGACAAATCTTTTCTCAGTTCCTCAGCAGTCACACGGTGACTTTTCTCCATTCTACGCTTCAGGTAGCGCACAGCAGTCGAAGTCAGCATCTTCTTTCTGCCACGACCAGGTAGCGTTTCAACAGTGCCCTTTGCCTTGAATTTGCGAATGATGCTTCCTATAGTCTCTCTTGGTATGTTTAACATCTTTGCAATCTTCTTATAGCCATTGCCCTTCCTGTGAAGAGTAATCACCTCTTCTCTTGTCTTCCTGGACCATTCTCTTGACTTCACCATGTTTGTAACCACACCAGTAAATGTCTAGAAGGAGCTGAGTATCACAGTCATTTTAAAGCTGCCTAATTGGTGCTTATTATGCTTTATTGCTGCTCCGTGACATCCACAGGTGTTTTCAATACCTGATTGAAAACACTTGAATGAACCTCTGTTCTTCAGAGTGGTAGTCTTTAAGGGGTTGAATAATTGTGTCAATGAAGAATTCACAAAAGAACCATTTACTACTGTATTACAAAACCAATTGATGTCATTTTAGTTGCATATGGTTCTTTAAAAAGTCCTTGTAGGATTTCATTCTGAATACAATTACAAATGTACACTAAATTCCCTAAAACCCTATACAGCATTGGGGCTTGAATAATTTTGAACACAACTGTACATAAGTCTGAGGATATATTGGGAAAACTGGGGGCACTATTACATAGTGAATGCTAATGTTATCATTTGGATGTGTAAGCATTACTCCAGAATAAGTGACTTTAAGGCATGAGCCCCACATTACCTTCCTGACGCTAAACCTGTAAGAAATCACTTAGCGCATTGCTTTTCTTCGCTTGCTTCCGCAAACTTACTGTACTTTGCAAATCCTATAATTATCACGGGGAGCGCAATCAATAATTAGCATTTTGATAAGTAAGGTATTACAAAGTGCTAGCGCTAATTACCGCAGGGATTAGCAAGCTAAAATTTTAGCTACACCTAAAAGCTAGTGCTAAATGATTCTGCATTTGCAAAATCATTTAGCACCCCCTAAAAACTCCCCCAATGAATTCCATACTCACCAGTTGCCAGCGGTTTAGACATTAATGGCTGTGTGTTGAATTATTTTGAGGGGATATGGAATTTACACTGTTACACAAGATGTACACTCACTACTTTACATTGTAGCAAAGTGTAATTTCTTCAGTGTTGTCACATGAAAGATATAATAAAATATTTATATAAATATGAGGGGTGTACTCACTTTTGTGAGATACTATAAAGAGATCTGTTAGAGGGTGCTCCTTCGGGGTTTTAACGTCCAGGTTCCTGTTGTATTCTCCATTGAAGGCTGCAAATACTGTTGTTGCTTTTGTATTTTACATAATGTGGCCTTATGGCATTGTACGCCCATTATCCACATTGGTGATAACGTGCCTGAGGAGAAGAATATCAACCCTGATGAGGAGAGAACAAGGTCCCGAAGTAAGGGCACAGCCCGTTGTTGCCCACTTCAGGTGTTTCATCATTGCATGTTTTACGTTCTGCTTTCTGTTCCTTTTACAGCTTGTATTCTTTTTTTCCCCCCTCAATTGTGATCTATTGTCCTTCCTTCTTATGGGCAGAATGTACCTGCGGCTACTTGAGTGGAAATGTGAGTGGAGTTGAATGTGTACGGAGGGAATGTGTGTATCTGTGTCGTTAACTACACCATCCTTTGTGTTTGAAAACCTTTTTAATGGTAAGATAATGTAGATTTTGTTGTTTTTGTGTTTTTTGTTTCAAAAATATGCATCTATTTTACAGAATGAACCTTAGAAAATTGTTGTTCGCTTGTTCTAGCAATCTGCTCTGTTGTTATTGAGTAAGGGCACTATTACATTTTTCGCGCAAATGTTAACGCGTGCGCAAAAATGCATTAACTCGAGGGGAAAAACCCTTCGCGCAGAACGTCGTATTACAATGTCCGCGCAAAAAATGTGCGTTAAGTCTAACGCGGGTGGACCTGCGCGAACCCTTTGCGAGCGTAATGTACTTTGTTAGCACGTCCTATACCTAACTTTGTGAGTGCAAATGCGTTTGTGTGCTGGTTCGCGCAAGGTATTAGAATCTTAGCGCAAATTTAACGGACAATGTTTGCGCATAATTTTAACGTCTTTTAAAAGCTGGTGTTAACGGCAAATCTGAACGTCCTGGCCGAAACCAAATACACCAGCCCAAAAATAAAAATACAGCAAAGTATAGTTACACATTCTACGCATACCCAAACAATAAAATTGAGAAGTTGTGTGTGTTTTTATTATTGCTGCAGCATATATACTCAGAATGATTTTGACAAGCGCAAGAACTTAACGTGAGACAATTGTGGTTCTTAATTCAGAATGGCAGAATCGCGTGAAAAAACAGTCCGCCCACCGATTTCTGCGTGCAGCTTTAATGCGCGCGCGTTTTTGCGCTTCTTTTTTACGTGCGGTATTTTTTGACGGATGAAAAAATGCGCTCGGATTGTAATACTAGCGTTAATTTACACACGTTAATGTTTAACGCTGCGTGCAAAAAAAAAATATGGTGCTGTGTGTGCGTTTTTGCACGAAGAATGTAATAGTGCCCTAAGTGTATTTTTTAATTATATATTGATATGTGCATTTTTATTCTTTGTCTTCTTTTCATGTAAGTGTCAATGAACTCTGCCTTCTGGTTTTTCCCCTCTCCTACAGTTACTTTGTTTCCTGGTTTGGTTTGTTCCTTATTTCTGGTTGTTCCTTGTTTCTAGTTCCTTGTTGTTCCTTGTTCCTGGTTGTTCCTTGTTTCTGGTTGTTCCTTGTTCCTGATTAATGTGTTGCACCTCAAATTGGTTTTAATTTGTGATATGTATTGCTTTTGTATTGTGCAGTATAGTGGATATGATTTCTACTTGTGTCTTATTTGTACTTGCTTGTATTTGAATAGCACTTGTTTGTCAATTGCTCTCTGTAGTAAATGCTATGAGATCCGTCTTTCTTGTATATTGATTTTTCAAAATGTTTTACATTGTTTTCAGATTACATGTGGTCCTATTTTAATATATGCATATTTATTAATGGAATCAAGTTGAAGGATCATACCAGGAAGGATACATTGGGATTTCTCTCATTTTCAAGTATGTCCTGGGTGGCGAGTATGTACCGTTAGGTGTCTTGCCCAAGGACACTTACTGGAGAGGTGCTCTTGCCGGGATTCAAACCTGTGTCTCCATAGTCTCTCTCCAAGGTTATAGAGCAGTGATATTACCTCTACTCCACTCAGTCGGTACAAGATTCTGAGTTATGCGTAAGACTTCACCTTGGCTGAAAGATCTAAAACATGTACTTAAAATTGACACATCCTCTTGGTTATTAGTAAACATAGAGGGCACTATTACAAAAATCACGCTAAAATGGGGACGCTAAGGAGAAAAACCTGCGCCTGTAGCTTTCTCCTTAGCGTCCCTGTTTTAGCATGATATTACAGTGCAGGCGCTAATACAGCAGCCTACACCGTAACCCAGCGGTAAGCCTCGGGATGCTCGCGGCAGCGCTAAGAGCCGCCACGAGCATCCCCTCCATGGAGTCCATAGGACTCCATTCTCCTCTGTTAGTCACATGACCTGCAGAATTCCGCCTCACGAGATCCGGCAGGTCGGTGTAGTGATCCACAGAGGGAGACTGGGGGACTTTTCCCCACAGTCTCTCTCTGCTCCCAGCGGCAAGAAGAGGCGGATGAAGCCGCCGTTCTTTCTGCGCGATGGGAGGTGAGTATGTGATTTTTTTGGGGGGGTTTCTGCTAGTGCTGACGGATTCCGCAGATGAGGAATCTGTTAGCACCAGGTTCTAGCTGTGGTTAACTTTCGAGTTAACTGCAGCAGGACGGTAATTAGCGTTAGGACATTGTAATCCTAACGCTATTGACACTTTGCGCTCCCAATGTTAAGTATAGGGAACGCAAAGTACAGTAAGCTTGCGCTAAAAAGCGCAAGATCCGATTCGCTAGTGGGTTTTTTAACCCATTAGCGTTCGAATTGTAATATGTTGCGCCCACACTCGGGCCACCAATGCTAATGTTGGCGCTCACACAGGTGAGCACTAACATTAACATTGTAAAGGGGGCGTGGCTGGTCGCATGGGGAAGCTGTCACGTTTATTAGGTGCTTCGCTGCATCCCGCTGTTATGGGATATTTATACCCGGATTTCACCGTGAATCACCCTCTTGAGGAACCTCCACTAGACTGGCCATCAGGTGGAGGACCCAGATCTTGTTTTGGCCCCCCCCTCCAGAGTCTGGAGGAGTTTAGAAGAGTTAATGCCTCCAGACGCACCCAGCTGTCAGCCATCTTGCAGCCAATGAGGTATTGTTGGGGGGCGAGGCCCAAACTCGGCTTGACCCACGATAGCCCCCCTACCCGGGTGCATGGCTGCTGCAAACTGCAGAGATGGAAGGCCCCCATCTTTTGGCTGCTGCGGTTGTCCCTGTAAGGATATAGAGTCACCCAGCACGCAGACAACACCCAGCAAGGTAAGGAAAACCCTAATCTGAGTAGCTGGACCTTGAAAAAGGCCAGGTACTAATCTAAAATACATAGAAGTACAGATCAGGGACAGGAGAGATATCGTAGTAATAACAAGCCAGAGGTCGGTACTCGAGATAAACCTATGCCAAGGGATAAACACAGAAATCACAGTCAAATATACAAGCCAGAAGTCAAACCAGAAAATCAAATGCAGGAGCTAGAAGACACACGAGCTGAGGGCTAGAATAAACCATGTCAGGGCTCAGAGCACAGTCAGTGACTGATATTTAAAGGCCTCTGCTCAGGTGCAGCATTCAAAGTGGCCTGATTCATAGACTGGCACCCTCTCTGTTGGGGAGACTGCACTGCAGGGGCACCAGCAGGCATGACAGTCCCCATGGCAGAGATGAAGAGAGAGGGAGCAGACCGGGGGCAGTTGCCTCTCATGCCCACCGCCAGAAGCCTGGGAGCTTTGCTGGAGTACCTCAAGGCCTTTATGGAGCAGATATCTGGGGAGACGAGAGCCCGCTAGCGCACGGTGTCTGGCGCCAACTGATGGCCGTGGTGCGGGTTGATCGGCAGATGGAGGCCTCGGATGGAGAGGCATCGAAGGATGTCCCGTCGGTCGCCCACGTTGATGTGCTCGCCGAGGCGGATGCTGGAGAGCCGCGAGGCGACATTGGGAGCTGTTGCATTGATGGAGGTCCGGATGCTGTGCTGTGGATGGTCCCTTTGCCTGTGGAGGTGACTGCTGCTTCGTGTGGAGGGGGAGTGCTGGTCCCTGCCGGGTTGGGGATCGTGATGGAGGTCTCTGACCTTGTGAAACTGGACACCTCTGCGAAGTCTGCGGCGGCGGAACAGCCGCGCTCTGAGATGCTGTATACGGGGAAGACGAGGTATAGGCCCTGGTCCCGAGGAGTTGCTCTGGCTATGGATTTAGTGCTCTGGGGACTGTTTGCCGTGCTGACCCCGTGGGAGGAAGATGGACCTAGAAGAGTTCACCACACGGCCTTCCTACTGGACACGGGATGAAGCGGCCTGTTCCAGCGTTTTTTCTTTTTGATCTCCAGTCTGACACAGTTTTTTGATCCCCGACGTGCGTTATTCCTTTGTTATACACCCCATTTTTTTTTAACCTCACCACTGATGGCTTTATCTGGGACAGTTTTTGAGGACTTAAAATAATTTTTTTGGGCGTTTACGGGTTTTCCTGGGGAGTGCCAGTGTGGCCAGGGGCGGACTGACGACAACTAATGGGGTCCCGTGGCAATAGGAGGTCATGGGGCCCCCTTGTTCCGTACCCACAGGAGGCCACACCCATAAAAAACCCACCCCATACAACGCAACACCCACATGTACATTATTGTGCTGAAGAATTTTTTTCTGAACTCCTAAAAATAACCTTTTTGAAAATCCACTTGGACCCAGCAGCGAATTGTGCCCCCCCTCCATACTTACAGATGGCCACCGCGCTGCTGCAGCAGCCATCACCCACTCATTGCAGCTAAGGCTACACCCTGGCACAGAAAGTCTCTGTGGAAAATGTGGGAAACTGCCGATCACTTTAAAAGATACTGTACAATCCTGACACACTGCACATTACAGAGCTGCACAGCAATAAACCTCACAGTAATGTGCATTGTGTATGAGTGCATCACAGAGCTCCACAGCAATAAAACCCACAGTAATGTGCAGCTCACACATGGGTATATTTTGCCCCCCAGCAGCTCACTCATGGGTTATATATTGCTCCCAGCAGCTCAAACATGGGTACATATTGCCCCCAGCAGCTCAAACATGGGTATATATTGCCCCCAAATGCTAAACCATGGGTATATATTGCCCCCAGCAGCTAAAACATGGGTATATATTATTATTATTATTATTATTCTTTATTTATAAAGCGCCAGCATATTCCGCAGCCCCCAGCAGCTAAAACATGGGTATATATTGCCCCCAGCAGCTAAAACATGGGTATATATTGCCCCCAGCAGCTCAAACATGGGTTATATATTGCCCCCAGGCAGCAGCTCAAACATGGGTACATATTGCCCCCAGCAGCTCAAACATGGGTATATATTGCCCAAGCAGCTCAAACATGGGTACATATTGCTCCCAGCAGCTCAAACATGGATATATATTGCCCAAGCAGCTCAAACATGGGTATATATTGCCCAAGCAGCTCAAACATGGATATATATTGCCCAAGCAGCTGAAACATGGGTATATATTGCCCAAGCAGCTGAAATATGGATATATATTGCCAAGCAGCTCAAACATGGATATATATTGCCCAAGCAGCTCAAGCATGGGTATATATTGAACAAGCAGCTCAAACATGGGTATATATTGCCACCACCCCCCCGTTGCTTCCTGGCTCCCCGGCGGCACTGTCTGAGGGCCCGCGGGTCGGTAGGGGCCCGGTATGGGTCAACGCAGTGGGCCCCCGCCAGTTTCCCTCTGATCACTGAACTTAACAGGCAGCCAGCGGTGCACTCTGAAAATGCCGTGGTGATGCCTGCGCCACCTCCTCACGTGACGTGTCACGTGAGGAGGCGGCGCAGGTGCCACCGCGGCATTTTCAGAGTGCGCCGTTGGCTGCCTGTTAAGTAAAGTGATCAGAGGGAAACTGGCGGGGGGGCCCACTGCGTCGACCCAAACGGGGCCCCTACCGAGCCGCGGGCCCTCTGGCAGTGCCCTAGTGCCCGATGGGTCAGTCCGCCCTTGAGTGTGGCCTTGGCCCCCCAAGTACCCGGGCCTAGTGCCATTTATGCCCTTGGCATCCTGCGGTCCTTCGGGCTTGCGGGAATATACCAAAGACGGCATAATCCTGGCCTTTGCCACTGCCCCTTGTTCCATTTTCTCCCTCCCCCTTATTATACTAGATGTCTGTGGCTGACTTTTTGTACGTTTCTCTATTTTTTGCAGTGTTTTCGAATGTTTAAATGCTCTTTTTGATGACTTCTTTTCTTCCAGCTGACATGCTTTGGTCCTGCGCAACCATTTCTCCTTTATTCCTGATGACATATATTGGCCCTGCGATGCCTCTTTCTATGTGCTCATTTCGCTGACTTTCTTTCGTCATAATTAAAAGCTTAAAAATTGTAATAGGGCCCAGAGATTTTTAATATTTCACTCAATCTTTGATTTTAGAAGTACTTTAGAGACCTCTCAGTTTCATTCTAGACCTGGAAAAAAAGAGTTGATCGAATTTAAAGCATTGCTAAAATGTTTACAGAAGTTTACAGCATTGTGCTTAATTTCCATAAGTGAATTCCTTATTCTAGTGCAGAGGCAAAATACCTGGTAGGAAGCTATGGTTGTAGTTGGAGTATGGTTGTAGGTAGCTTGCACTGCCCATGACCATTGTGGTCCAAAGCCCTCCGATGGTTATACCTATGCACATTGTATGGATGGGGGCATCACTTTTGCACCTCAACCCTGTCCGTTCCCCTTCCTGATTCGATTTTCATCCCAGTCTATGCTAGTGTGTGGGAGCCATTGTCACACTTTGTGCGTTTTTCTAAGAGATGTTGTAAATTTATAGTTTTTGTATCTTTTGGATTTACATATCACACAAGACTTAAACTATGGTATTTTGCTGTAACATTACTGGTTTATTTGCGTAAGTGGAATATCTATCTCACCATTGTAATTTTATAATAAATAGCTCCTACTCTCTTCTAGCGTGCAGTGCTTCAATTTGCTCTTCCATTTAATAGTAATATATTGTGTAGTTATTTTAGTTAACTGTTTACTTACTAACATAATACAAAATACTTTATTATTATACTTATTCTTTAGTTATAAAGCCCCAACATATTCCGCAGCGCTGAACAACGGGTACAATATAGACAGGGTTACAAGACAACTGAGACCGAGCAACATTTGACAAACCAATGCAGGAGGAAATGAGGGCCCTATATTCCCGTGGGAACTTACAATTTAGACGGTTTGGAGGTTGAGAAACAGGACGGGAGGACTGCAAGGTGAGAGTGTTGGACTGGTTGGGGACCTAAAGTGTATTAGTGAGTCGGGTGGTAGGCTTCCCTGACTAAGAATGTCTTAAGGGAGTGTATGAAGGAAGGGAAATTAGGGGAATGTCAGACAGTACGAGGGAGGATGGGGGCTGCGCGTGAGAAATCCTAGCATTCTAGCATGGGAAGAGGAGATGCAAGAAGCTAGGCGCAGGTCGCTGTTTGACCTTAGGGAGCAGGCTGGGGTGTATTTGGTGTTTAGTGAGGACAGGTAGTGGGGAGCTGAGTTAGTGACAGCTTTGTAGGTCAGGGTAAGGATTTTGAAATTAAGTCTGGCATGGGGATGGGGAGCCAGTGAAGGGACTTGCAAAGAGGAATGGCAGAGATCGTCTGGTGGGTGAGGTGAATAAACTTGGCAGAGGATGGACTGCAGGGGGGAGAGAGGGAGGCCAGCTAGAAGATTATTACAGTAGTAAAATCTGGAGATTACAAGGGAGAGGATGATGCTTGGTGGTGTCAGCACATACTCAGGACACACACTGAAAACTGCAAACACTGATACTGTAAACTCTCTCACTGCAAACATTCTCACTGTCCACACTGACACTGCACAATCTCTAAGTGCAAACACTGACACTGCACTCTTTCACTGAAAATGCTCTCACTGCACACTCTCTCACTGCACACTCTATCACTGCACACTCTCTCACTGCACACTCTATCACTGTAAACGCTCTCTCACTGCACACTCTATCACTGCAAACACTGACACTGCCCTCACTACAAACACACTGCACTCTCACTGCAAACACTGGCACTGCACACTCACACGCTGCACACATACACAAAACACTCTCACACAACACCCTCTAACTCCCCCCTTCCCTGATCAGCAGGGAAAAGACAATGCAGCAGGGGGAGGGGTGGGGACCAGTAGCGAACTAAGGGGGGCAGCTGAGCACCCCAGATGACAACCTGTAAGGGGTGCATATGGCCAGCTCTTGTCTCACTCCGTCTTTAAACATGCGGAGTGTGATTTGATGTCAGCTAAGTGCAGCTTCACCCTGGCCTCCAGCCTGATAGGGGTGCTGCACACAGCATCCCCGGAGAGCTAAGCGGCCACAGCCCTGTGCGATTGTCAGCTGTGTGCAGTATGGACATGGAGGGGGGGCTGTTAATACTGTAATTGGGCTCTTCTAATGAAGGAGACTGCTAACATTAATTGGGGACTACTAACATTAATTAATTAAAGGAATAGAGAGGGCTGCAGATATTAATTGGGGATGTTGATATTAATCATGGCCATAAAAGGCTGATAACATTAATAGGGTACATGGAAAGGGCTTCTAATATTGGGGGCTGCTGATTTTGAGGGCTGTTAATATAGGGCATAAAGGGGGCTGTTAAATTTAATTAGAGGCATAAGTGGACAGCTAACATTGATTGTAGGCTGCTAATATTAATTGTGGGCATAAAGAGGGATGCTAATATTAATACGTGGCTGTTTATATTTGTTGGCATGCAGAGGGATGCTAATATTTGGTGCTGTTAATAATAACTGGGGGCATAACAAAGCTGCTAATGTCAATTGGGAATACAGAGGGGGCTGCTAATAGTAACTGGGGACATGAATTCGCTTATATGAATTGGTAGCATGGAAAGAGCCATGTATATGAAGTGAGGGCATAGATTGAGGTGGATCATTGAACTGCTTTTTGCCTTTTTCATGGGGGTGTGTGCAAAAGGGAATATCTTCCCCAGGTGCCAAATACCCTAAGTGCACCTCTGGTGGGGGCTAAACACTCAAAGTCGGCTGCATTCAAACTGGAGCAGATTGGTTACTGTATCCTTTGAAGCCTCTTCTTTCGCCCTGTTCACCTCACTCCTAACTTCTCTTCCTCCAGAATAGGCCAGGAAGTGCAGGAGGATGGGGAAGAGTTAGAGTGGCAGACTGTCAGTATGCGTGGCCATGGCATCTCATTGATTACCGGAGCGCAGCCCTGGAGTGAAATGCTTTGAGGTCTGTGCCTCATGGAAGCATAGACCGCATTGCGGCGTGGATGCCCCCCTGTAGCAAATGCATATGCTTACCATTGTAGGCTGCAGTTCTTCTCAACCATGCAGCAGGGAAAGAGCTTCGGGAGCATTTGCTTGTGCTACAAATGCTGGGGCTGCTCCTCCCGCACTCTCCATGCAGCTGAAAGGTCTGTAATTATATACACGGCCGGCACCCTCTGAATATGTCACAGGTTGCGCCAAATGTCCTGCCGCCATTTTGAAGTCCCCACCGGGCTTAGGCTTCACCAGGCAGCCTCACCGGGCAGGTACAATTAAAGCCTGCTCTCGAGCAGCCGACTGGCCTGGAAGACCAGCGGCCTACCGGGCAAACGCCCGGTATGCGCAATGGGCAGTCTGGGCCTGGCAGAGTTGTATGAGTGCAGGATGAACTTAAAATGAGTAAAATCATCTTCAGAGCAGGATTTCTTCCTGGCATGCTCTGCGGTGCCAAAGTATATTTGCAGGTAGCGTGTCTGGAGTGTGTGCATGGCTGAAGCTCGCAGCTTGGGCCTTACAAAATTGAGGAGTGAGAGTATCTAATGTAGAGATGAGGGTAGTGTTATAGTGGTCAGTGGCAGCGTCAGGGCAGGTAAAGTTTGAGATGTGTGGGAGACGTTAAAGGAGATTGAAGAATTGATGGGGATCAATTCTTGATATCTTGAGCACATAAATGCAAAGCGATAAAAAGCTAAAGCCACCACTAAATTTCAGTTTTCCTCTCATACTTATTAGTGTTATGCACTCAGATGCATGTAGATTTCTGCGAGTGTGTGTGGGATGAGGGTGCAGTGTGTTTGAAAGAGAGAAGGTGGTGGTCAGAGATGGGGAGAGGGCAACAGATGAACTCAGAAATGGAGCAGAGGTGGGAGAATACAAGATCGATGGGTGGATTGTGTAAGTTCAAAGGAGGAAGTTAGTGAAAGAAGTTTGGAGGCAGCAGAAGGAGATGGGTCATCAATGGAAATGAGGTCCCAAGTATTAGCTTGGAAGGTTAGTGGATAGAAAGTGAGAAACTCAGGTAGCAAAGGTGGATGAGGTGGGCAATAGCTGAGGACTGCCACCCTGAGAGCATGGGGAAAAAACAGGAGAATGCAGTGTACGTCAAAGGAGGAGAGAGAAAGGGATGGAGGGAGGTGCTGGTAGGTAGAGGTGGGAGAAAGTAAAATTCCAACACCACCACCATGTTTCTCACTCAGTCTATGGGTATGGCTGAAGTGAAGACCGCCATGTGAGAGAGCAGCTATGGAAGCAGTGTCAGAGGGAGATAGCTGTTATATTTAATCTCTTATTAAGATACCCATTAATATAACTCCGTGCCTGAGATAAACATAATACTTTGATATGTTTAAAGTTCACTGGTCATTTATGGATTTTCTATCAACGTTTACTCTTCACAATTTACATTATTGATTCTCTTAGAACCCTGTCACACTGCACACATTTGAATGCACGCACAGATATCAGTTTTTGATTTTTTTTCTTTATTAATCAATTAGTAGAAACTATATGAGGTACAAAAGTGGAATATTACAGAGTGAAATTCCACATAATTCATCTTAAAATCAATTAAGCGCAATCACTCAAGGTGTACTACAATATCTTGAGCACATAAGTACAGGCGATAATATGCTTAAGCCACCACTAAATTTCAGTTTTTCTCTCATACTTATCAGTGTTATGCATAGGCGACTCTACAGGGGGGCAAGGGGGGGCAATTGCCCCCCCATGGTTATTCCTTGCCCCCCATGTGCCCCCCCACCAAAAATCAGCTTCCAGCTTACCACACTTCTTCGGACCAGTGTATCTCCGTCCCTGTGCATCGTATATGGACTATCTAGGTGTCATTGGAAAGAGCAGATTCTGGCCTTTCCAACATGACCATATTCCGTTTGAAATAAAAGTCAAAAACATTAAATAATAACAGGCATTTAAACTTAAGCATTTTCACAGCGTTGAAATATCTCAGCAGTGAAGTGGGTAATGTTCAGACTATACATTACGTTGTGTATTACATTAGTTTTTGCCTTGGTTTAGTTGTATATTAAGGGTTAAATGGGTAGGCTTCATCCCTCACAGTATACATTTTATTTTTTCCTTGATTAATGGCATTTTAGGGGTTAATGAGTTAGCTATATGCCTCACAGTGAATTCATTTCATGTCTTACCTTGATTAATGGCATTTTAGGGGTTAATGAGTAGGCTAAATGCCACATTGTTTATTATTTTTATTGTATTTCCCTGGGTTTATGGCATTTTAGGGGTTATTATGGAAATTAGAATCTAAAGGGTCTAATAATCTTTAGATCCTTTGCTTTTCCTCACATTTCGAGGAATTTATTTCGCCGAAAATAAAGTGAATTCCCTATTTAGCGAATGGTCGCTGTAATTTGCTAAAAGTGGAGTCGCTGAAGCAGCTATCAGACATTCAGCGAAAACTGCCGAATTGCGGCAAATAAAGTATCATGTTAGTACAATAAAAAGGCATCATTGCGTCACATTACTCATTGCATCACATTACTCATTGCGTCACATTACTCATAGCGTCACATTACTCATTGCATCACATTACTCATTGCATCACATTACTCTGGGGTTTTGGAATCTTATTTATATATACTTATTTAGGGCACTATTACCTGGTGTGGGTTAACCCTTGCGTAAGCATGGTTTTGCGTTAGCGCCAGGTTAATTGAGTCTAGCGCCTGACCAACAGATCGTTTTCCTCTCGCTACAAACGGGAAAAATCACTTGGCGCATTGCTATTAGCGATTTGTACCGCAAGCTTACTGTACTTTCCGCGTCCTTTACTTAACATGGGGAGCACTAGAGATCTCTAGCGCTTTTGCAGCTAACAGATCAGTTAGTGCCGGCGCTAATTTTTTGAGGGAAGCTAATTGCAACATTTTACCTACTGCTCAACCCTGGTGCTAACTCCAAAAAACCAGATCTTCGCCCAAAATTAACAGTCAATTGAAAGGAATGCAGCACAGGTGTTCTCTTGGCCCCATACACTATAGCAATGTATCTGGTCCGCATTGTCGTTGCTGTTGCAGTAGGCTCTATTATAAAAGTATCCTTTATCCACATATATCCTAATTCTAATATATTGCCTAATTTTAAACATTTTATGCTGGGGGTTATTCATAGTATGGAAGCGGTTGATTATTAGGGTGACTGTGTGGACCAAATGATGGCAGCTGAAAAAGTAGATTTAGTGGCGGTTACTGAGACATGGTTCAGTGAGAAAAATAACTGGGACATAACAATACCAGGGTACTCTTTATATAGAAAAGACAGAGAAGGTAGGAAAGGAGGAGGAGTGGCCCTGTATGTGAAAAACAACATAAAAACGAACCAAATAAAAGTGAGCGAGTGAACATAGAGTCAGTTTGGGTTACGCTAACATTTGGCAATCATACAGTAGCTCGTGTAGGTGTGATCTATAGACCCCCTGGACAAGCAGAAGAACTAGATAATCTGCTGGTTGAGGAAATAGCCAAAATGGCAATGAAGGGGGAAGTTATTATCATGGGGACTTTAATCTTCCTGATGTGAACTGGAAAACCAAAACAGCTGGGTGCACCAGGAGTACAAGTATTCTAAACTCCTACTGGGATTATCTCTAACACAAGTAGTTGAGGAGCCGACCCGTAAAGAGGCCATATTGGATTTAATACTCACAAATGGAGGTTTGGTATCGGACGTTGTTGTAGGTGAAAATTTGGGATCTAGTGATCACCAGTCAGTATGGTTTAATATAACAACAGGGATGGAGCCGCACCACACAAAACGAAAGTTTTAGACTTTAAAAAAACAGATTTTTCTAAAATGAGATTTTGTGTGAAGGAGTCATTATCAGACTGGAGGAGTTTAAAGGGAGTCCAGGAGAAATGGGATTATTTAAAGGAAGCATTATTGAAGGCCACAGGAAATTGCATTCAGCTTGTTAGCAAAAACAAAAAAGGGAAGAAACCACTGTGGTACTCTGCAGAAGTGGCCAAAATAGTGAAGAACAAAAAGATAGCATTCAATAATTATAAAAAAAACTCAGAGTGAAGAAGATAGGCAAACCTATAAAATTAGGCAGAAAGAGGCAAAGCAATTTATAAGAGCTTCCAAAGCACACGCAGAAGAGAAAATAGCTCAGTCAGTAAAAAAGGGGGACAAAACATTTTTTAGATACATAAACGAGAAAAGAAAAGTAAAACAAGGATTAGTTAGATTAAAAACAAAGGAAGGGAGGCGGAGCTAGCTGTGGAACTGAGTGGTTGCATGCTTCAGAGCTCCTCTGAGAATCTGTTTTCTATTGCTGAAATTCCTCTGATTTATGGGCTAAAACCAGGTTTCCTGGTGAACTTGAGATCCACTGCTGCCCCTGGACTCCGGTACTGCGACTGGCCGGGTGATAGACGACGTATTTCTGGGCGGACAGGATCTGGGCCTAGTGCGGCCTAGTCAGAACAGTCTTCTTTCTGGAGCCGGGGAGTTTCCCAAAGGTCAGCACAGCCGTTTCTCCTGATTACTTCCCTATACACAGCGGATGGGTAAGAAATTGCAGCCCCGCCGGGACGTCTCGGAGGGCCCTCATCAGAGGGATATCAGAGACTCCCTGTACAGCAGCAGACTCTCCTGTAGCACGGTCCCATCACCGATGCTCCCTGCAGGCTATGGCTCCTCAGATGAGGATGATGGTTCCTGGCCCACTGCAGCAGGAATAGACTGGCTGGCTCCGTTGTCACGGGGAGATAGTGCAGCAAAGGGAAAAGCGGCAAAAAAAAGAGCACAGAAACTGAGGAAAGCAGCGGCTGCGGCATCATGTGGGGCCGTGGGACCTGCTGCAGGCCCTATACGGGGTCCCTCTGATGGAGATAGAATACCCTCACCCAGTGGCGTGGAGGTATCGCAGAGGTGCGTACTTTTGCCACGGGAGAATGTGACCCGGGAAACGAATGCCTCTGTGGGGACAGAGGCCTCTTTGGAGGCCTGTCCACCTTCCTTGAAACCCTGCACTGTTGCTACCCCTACTACGGAGATAGATGACGCTCGTCCCACCACGATGGGAGACTACCGCCGGTTTATAGATGAAATAAAATCCCTGTGGACGACGGAGGTGTCTGGACTGCGGTCAGAGGTTGCGTCGGTGCGCTCTCAAGTGGTGGCAATACAGGCTCAGACCTCGGATGTGGCTGCGGAGCAGAATATACTTACATCGCAAGTTGACACCTTACGATCCCAAGTTGACTTACTGACTCGCTCGGTGGAGGCCCTCGAATCTAGACACCGCAGACGCAACATACGAGTACGAGGTGCCCCGGAGTCGGTGCCAACGTCTGATTTGCTTTCCTATGTAAATCGCCTCGCTCATCATATAATAGGATCGCCCCCCAATGTTTCAGAACTGTTCGTCTCAGCCTCACGGATCCGTAAACCCGCGACGGCCCCCAGAGATTCCACGAGAGATATTATTGCGATTGCCCGGGACGTAGCGACTAAGACTCGGATTATGTCAGCTCCTGGGGCCAGGATGGCGGTGAAGTTTGAAGGGGCAACGATGTCACTATACCAAGACCTACCGTTTGTCACCCTGCTGGCGCGACGTCGCTTCCGACTGGTGACAGGGTTTCTCCGTCTTAAAGAGGTTCCTTACCGTTGGGGGCTGGCTGGCTCGCTCGTGGTGACCCACGGGAACATACCATGCATCATCTCTGACCCGGCCGAGGCTTGGCCGATGCTAGCCAGTATTGGCTTGTCTCAGGATCCGGCGACTACTTCACCAGGCTAATTTTCTTGTTGTCTAGGACATTACCTGTTGCTTTTTCTACTAGGACTTTTTGAGGCAATGTTACCCCGCATACGCTTGGTTTAGCCAGTTCTTTTCAAGTTCTTCGTTGCTCGAGAGAATGCTCCCCCCCTTCCCCCCCTCTTTTTTGCTATTTTGGCATTTTTGGGCTGTACAGAGGAGTATCCTCGGTCGCCCTGGCCTCGTGACTAATTCACTCCTTGGCCTTCCCCACGGTCCTTGGGCTATGAGGTTTGTGCCGGGAATGTCACTTTTTGGCCTTTGCCATATTATTAATTTATTTTATTTTTTTTCCTCTGTATTATATAATTTTTTTTTTTTATTTTATTTTCTCCTTCTCCCTCCTCCTCCCTTTTAATACGATGCGTATTCTAGTTCTTTTGATGTCCTTCTCCTGCTCCCCCCCCTTATTATGAGACGTATTGGGCACTTTGAGTATGCTTTTATTTCTATGAGTCTGTCCTCTATCAAGGACATGTTAGCCCTTCAGTGTGTTATTGCAGATGACTCCTTATGACCATTGGTAGATGTTGTTTTATTTATACCGATGCCCTGTATTTACTTAGATGGCTTTATGCGGCCCTGCGTGGCCACTTTCTCAACGCTGGTTTTTTGTCTGACTATGCAAAACTTCTAAAATAAAGAATTTAAAAAAAAAAAAAAACAAAGGAAGGAATGTATGTAGAAGAGGATAAAAGTCTCGCTGACTGCCTCAATGAATATTTTTGTTCAGTCTTTGCAGAGAAAAAGGAAGGAAAGGGACCTCAGTTAGGAGAGAACACTAAAGAGACATTTACATATCAGTTTACAGAGGAGGAGGTTCTACAGCAGCTGTCTAAAGTAAAGACAAATAAGTCAATGGGGCCTGATGGGATCCACCCTAAATTATTAAAAGAGCTCAGTGATGTAATAGCAAAACCATTAACAGATTTATTTAACCATTCCTTGTTAACGGGAGTCGTCCCAGAAGACTGGAAATTAGCAAATGTTGTGCCCATTTACAAGAAGGGTAGTAGGGAGGAATCGGGGAACTATAGGCCAGTTAGTCTTACGTCAGTAGTGGGGAAATTAATGGAAACCATGTTAAAGGAAAGGATTGTTGAACATCTAAAAACACATAGATTACAGGATCAGAAACAACATGGGTTTACCTCAGGGAGATCATGCCAAACTAATCTTATTGATTTTTTTGATTGGGTAACAAAAATAATAGACACAGGTGGTGCAGTTGACATTGCTTATTTAGATTTCAGTAAGGCTTTTGATACTGTTCCGCATAGAAGGCTTATCAATAAATTGCAATCTTTGAGCTTGGATTCCAATATTGTCGACTGGTTTAGGCAGTGGCTGAGTGACAGACAACAGAGGGTTGTGGTAAATGGAGTTTATTCGGCGCAAGGTCTTGTTACCAGTGGGGTACCTCAGGGGTCAGTACTTGGACCCATTCTCTTTAATATTTTTATTAGTGATATTGCAGAAGGTATTAATGGAAAAGTATGTCTTTTTGCTGATGACACAAAGATTTGCAACAGGGTTGACGTTCCTGGAGGGATCAGCCAAATGACAAATGATTTAGGTAAACTAAAAAATGGTCGGAGTTGTGGCAATTGAGTTTTAATGTGGATAAGTGCAAGATAATGCACCTGGGACGTAAAAACCCAAGGGCTGAATATAGAATATTTGATACAGTCCTAACCTCAACATCTGAGGAAAGGGATTTAGGGGTCATTATTTCAGAGGATCTAAGGGTAAGTAGTCAATGTAATAGAGCAGCAGGAAATGCTAGCAGAATGCTTGGTTGTGTAGGGAGAGGTATTAGCAGTAGGAAAAGGGAAGTGCTCATGCCACTGTACAGAGCACTGGTGAGACCTCACTTGGAGTACTGTGTGCAGTACTGGAGACCGTATCTCCAGAAGGATATAGACATCTTAGAGAGAGTTCAGAGAAGGGCTACTAAAATGGTGTACGGCTTGAAGGAGAAAAGTTACCAGGAAAGGCTTAATGATCTTAACATGTACAGCTTGGAAAAAAGACGAGACAGAGGAGATATGATAGAACCATTTAAATACGTAAAGGGAATCCACAAGGTAGAGGAAGGGAGTATATTTAAAAGGAAACAAAATAGCAAAACAAGAGGACATAGTCTTAGATTAGAGGGGCAAAGGTTTAAAAGTAACATCAGGAAGCATTATTTTACTGAGAGGGTGGTGGATACATGGAACAGCCTTCCAGTAGAATTGGTAGAGGCCAAAACAGTAATTGAATTTAAGCAAGCATGGGATAGGCATAAGGCTATCCTAAACAAAAGATAAATCCAGGTAAAGTATCCATGTAATTGGGCAGACTAGATGGGCCGAAGGGTTCTTATCTGCCGACATTTTTCTATGTTTCTATGTTTCTATGTTTAAAGGGACACGTGAATAAGTCTTGCCCTGAAACATGTATTATTTATATGCTGCAGCAGGGAAATTTTTGTTGCTCACCTGGCCTTCCTTTTGGATCTATTAAATGCAGTGTAATGATTCTACATGCTGTTGGGTGGAATTTATCATGCAATGCCCATCAGCTATAATATATGTGTGCATCAAAACATGGATGATACGGCCACCTTGGATGATTTTAATAATGTAGGGGTGTGAGGTTATTCACTGGATGTGTTCATATTCAAGCTTGTGAGGGCAGGGATGGGTATGGCCCGGCACTGGAAAAAAAACGTTCTATCCTGTACACAACCGCATTAGCGCTGGGTCTCAGCCCGGGTCTTAGAGTTTTCCTAGCGTGCGCCAAACCACCTTGTTCATGGACTACTGCAGACAAGGTGATCTGTTTGTGGGTCGTCAGGCACTAAGTTTTAGCGACTCGCGCTAAATGTTTCCTTTAGCGATGGTGT
Organism: Leptobrachium leishanense; assembly: GCA_009667805.1. Classification (NCBI taxonomy): domain Eukaryota; kingdom Metazoa; phylum Chordata; class Amphibia; order Anura; family Megophryidae; genus Leptobrachium; species Leptobrachium leishanense. Next base: position 91,760,778 of record CM019068.1, on the reverse strand, counting down.
TTTAGCTCACACAGGTGATTGGGCCCTTAGTTTTATTCAGTGATATGATTTAGTGGTGAAAATTATTAGTGCCCCCCCAGTTTTGACTGCGGTATCTTTTGTGCCCCCCCTAAATATTGTTCCTAGAGTCGCCACTGTTGTTATGCACTCAGCATGGTGGATATATTTTTAACGTTTGGGCACATTATTTACATTATATCTGGATTTCTAGTTATGGGATACATGTTGGGTAATGTAACCTTGACTGGCCACAGGACCATCTGGTGGAACTCATTTGGATAGGTTTGAATCAGAAAAAAAGCACCTGACTGGACTGGAAGGGCCCCCCAGCTCATGGATATGACCCCCAGCTCATGGAATATGCCCCCAGCTCATGGAATATGCCCCAGCTCATAGATATGTCCCCCAGCTCATGGATATGCCCCCCAGCTCATATGGATTATGCCCCAGCTCATGGATATGCCCCAGCTCTGTGTGTGTATGTGTATATTTTACACATACACACACACACAGACCACAGACATAGGGCGGCTGTCCGAATTCTCTATCGCAATCGGACAGGCTCCTGCAGCTCTCCGCGTTCTTTCAAACTTACCTTCCTGAGCGACGCCGGCAAAGTCTTCGCACGTGCTCTCTTTGGAAGGCCCCAGCCGCGATCACGTGGGACTCGTGATCGCGGCTGGGGGCCTTCCAATGAGCGCACGTGCGGAAACTTTACCGGCGTCGCTCAGGAAGGTAAGTATGAAAGAATGCGGAGAGCTCCAGGTGCCTGTCCGAATGCCGATAGAGCATTCGGACAGCCGCCCCAGCCCCTCGGATGCCAGCAAGCCGGCTCAATGCCGGCTTCTGGTATCAGGGGAAATATTGGGGGCGCTGCACGAGTACCAAGTACTCCTGCAGTACCCAGTATCGGCACCGTATCGGTGCAACCCTATACAATATGATGGAAATTATGGTATCATTAGAAAGTCCATTTAATGGCAGGAAAAACGGTGTATAATATGTGTGTGTTGCATAAACCAGTAAGAGGAAAATTTGACCTAAACACAAACAGTGCAGAAACATAAAAACAACAACGTGCACTTTCAGACAGACTTTCTTAAAACTGCCCAGTCACTAAGGGGATAAATCAAACAAGTGTAGCGCTACTCCCGCGAGAGCCGCTGAATTTGACGGGCCTTCTGTTTCACTCCAGTGATTACCCACCTCCACCTTGGCGCCAAGTAATACAAGATTACTTTAAATAAAAAGGGGTTTATTAGGGCTAGCGAGCAAACCCTTTGTAGGACAAAGTAATCAACAGTATAACAGTATTGAAAGAGTTAATTTAGCATTACTATACAACTCAATAATGAATGAACAAGACGATAAAGGACAGACAATAAAGTTAGCAATATCAACTCACGCAGGATGGCTGAATACCTCTCTCCGTTTGATACGCTCACCCCTTCCTTGCTGGACGGTAGCTCGATCGCTATCTCTTAGCGCTGGAATCACTCAAGGACAGACGGATTTCTTCTCCGCTGAATGTAATTGTTGGCTCCCTCTGTCACTGGAACACACACGAAGGAAGACGGACCCCTTCTTCACTGGATGCACAAGGACAGCCGGATGCACTATCCGCTGGTACTGGCAACACGTGAGGGCCAGGGCCGGTGCAAGCTTTTTTGCCTAGTCAGGCGAAGGTCTGTTTTGGTGCCCCCCCCCCGTCATGTCGAGCCAATCAGGATAGAGATGCATAATAATCTCTATCGTGAGTGTTCGGTGTCGTCACGCAGAGATTAAAGGATGCTTAAAGTTGGTCTTGCAAGGACAACCTTTAGCAGTGTTGTGAGTCACTGATTGGGGGGACAGCCACCAGTGCTGTCTTTATGGACTTATATAAACACTGTCTTTCTTCTGGAAAGGCAGTAGTTACATTTGTCAGACTGTAGGAACAACATATTTGGGTATATATTTGCGGCCCCCAGCTCATGTATGGGTATATATTTGCGGCCCCCAGCTGCTCATATGGGTATATTTGCGGCCCCCTGCTCATGTATGGGTATATATTTGCGGCCCCCAGCTCATGTATGGGTATATATTTGCGGCCCCCAGCTGCTCATATGGGTATATTTGCGGCCCCCTGCTCATGTATGGGTATATATTTGCGGCCCCCAGCTCATGTATGGGTATATTTGCGGCCCCCAGCTGCTCATATGGGTATTATTTATCGTATAAATTTTCCCCCAGCGAGTCTCTTACCTCTCTGCTCAGCTGACTGTGTCTGATTGACTGTGACAGTGTGCACAGCACTGCTCACTGCTGCCTGCTGACTTCTGCTGCCTCACCTTGGCACTGCAGGCCCCCCGTCGCCCGCTGGCGTTCTAGTTCTACTCAGTCCACACTCTCAGGCAGTCAGGGAGGGAGTGAGACGAGAGACCAGACCACCAGGGACAATCAGGGATCAGACCAGGTAGTAGGTTTTTTAGTAGCAACAATTTTTTAGGCTTAGCTTAAGCTAGGCACCGCCACCGTCGCTCTCTGCGTCCCCCTCGTGTGACACGTGACGTCACGTCTCGAGGCGACTGGTGCGAGCGGCCGCTGGCGCTGGCCAGGCATGTGATGCACACGTGCACACGCACCTTTCCCGCTCGCCTGTGATTGGATTCGGGAAGCAAGGCCAGGCAGGGAACCACGTGGTGCTTGTTGTCCCCTCCCTCTCATTGCCCCCTTCCAATCCCAGGCAGGGGCGGATCCAGAGACTAGTCTCGGGAGGGGCACTTACAGAAAATAAGGTGTTTTAGCAGAGAGCCCGACTCACGAGAATTTACAGAGGGCCCGGCTCACAGGAGCTTACAATCTAGAGGAGCAGAGGGCCCGGCTCACAGGAGCTTACAATCTAGAGGAGCAGAGGGCACCCAGGAGCTTACAATCTAGAGGAGCAGAGGACACCCAGGAGCTTACAATCTAGAGGAGCAGAGGGCACCCTGGATTTTACAATCTAGAGGAGCAGAGGGCACCCCGGATTTTACAATCTAGAGGAGCAGAGAGCCCCCAGCTCACACATGAATTTGCCCCCAGCTCAAGGATTTGCCCAGCTCATGGATTTGCCCCCAGCTCAAGGATTTGCCCAGCTCATGGATTTGCCCCCAGGTCATGGATTTGCCCAGCTCATGGATTTGCCCCCAGGTCATGGATTTGCCCAGCACATGGATTTGCCCCCAGCTCATGGATTTGCCCCCAGGTCATGGATTTGCCCCCAGGTCATGGATTTGCCCAGCACATGGATTTGCCCAGCTCATGGATTTGCCCCCAGGTCATGGATTTGCCCAGCTCATGGATTTGCCCCCAGGTCATGGATTTGCCCCCAGGTCATGGATTTGCCCAGCACATGGATTTGCCCAGCTCATGGATTTGCCCCCAGGTCATGGATTTGCCCAGCTCATGGATTTGCCCAGCTCATGTATTTGCCAGCTCATGGATTTGCCCCCAGGTCATGGATTTGCCCAGCACATGGATTTGCCCAGCTCATGGATTTGCCCCCAGGTCATGGATTTGCCCAGCACATGGATTTGCCCCCAGCTCATGGATTTGCCCCCAGGTCATGGATTTGCCCCCAGCTCTCACCTGGATTGTTGCCCCAGCTCCGGCAGGGGGTTGAGGGACCCAGATGCCGGGCAGCGCGGGAGCGCCTGCCCGATCTTGAACAGTCCGTCCTGTGAAGTGGATGCGGCTGTGTGCGTGCGCAGCCGGTCACGCGGTCCGGCCAGTCAGGTGGTACTGAGACTCAGTACCACCTGATTAGCCGGACCACGTGACCGGCTGCGCACGCACACAGCCGCATCCACTTCACAGGACGGACTGTTCAAGACCGGGCAGGCGCTCTCGCGCTGCCCGGCATCTGGGTCCCTCAACCCCCGGCCAAATCTCGGGGGTCGGTCATCCGAATCGGATGACCGATTACACCCCGGGCCGGCGCCCCTCACACTGGCAGGACGCCAGACAGTAAGGCGGCCGCCTGTGCCGCCTTACGTTAGCGCCGGCCCTGGTGAGGGCAACTGGATCTCTCCCTCGCTGAACGCACGAGGCAGCCGCTGGACCGTTCCACCACCTAGGACCGTTCACCTCAGCAGTCTCACCTTCTCTCCCTTCTCCTTGCTCTGCACGTGCACTTCCACCCTTGGAAAATTACCCTTTTTTTAACCCTTGACATGCCAGATCACGATCCAGCGCTGTTCAGCACCAGATCAAGATCTAGCTCCACCTCCGGGTTCCCCCTCGGCTCCTGATGTATCGTGCATAGCACAATGACGTCAGATGGCCGGGGAACCCCTAGCTGCCTGGTAGCAGCTAGTGGGTCATGGAGGGTTTCATTCGAAAAGGCCTGAGCATGGCCTTTCGAATGATACCAAACATGACCAGGTTAAAAGTAAAACAAAAATTTGAAAAAATTAAATAAAAAATAAATAAAAAATGTGAAAAATTATTTTGTGTGTTGTTTTTATTAATGCAGCAATATTGTTCACATTTCAATTATAATGTGAACAATGATACTGCACTAATGATTTTTAATTTTAGTTTACGTTTGCTAAAAATCACGTAATTTCCCCCAAAAAATGTAACGAGTCCCCATTTCTAATTTTTGTACAAGCGCACCCCATAGAAAATATAACCGCAAACGCTCATGTGATAAAATGTTAAAAAAACACTTTACACACTGTAGATGATTAAAAATTCTAATTTTATTGCATTTTTTGTTATACTATACAAGCAGGAAATGACGTATACATATAAAAATGATATATTATGAATCTGCCGAGTCTGCCGGAAAGAACGATATGTAATATGTCTGGGTCATATAATAAAATGTGACTTCAAACGTGATGAGCGAAACCGGTAAAAATGAGCTCAGCACACAGCGGTGAAATGCCTCAGCAGTGAAAGGGTTAAAATATAATAAAATAATTAATTTTAATAACCTATAATTTAATATAAATTTTGATGATTTTTTTATAATGTTTATGTATATTTTAATATTTTTAATAAATATAATGTAATATATTTATTGTAAAAGAGTTTTAATAAAGAATTTATTTTAACATATAATTTATTCTAATAATATATAATTTAATCAATATTTAAATTTTTTTAGTGTGATGTATATTTTAATTGAAAATATAATTCATATTAATTTATTATTATTTTATAGTTTAATTGCTGTGGAGCTCTGTGATACGCTCATACACACCTCACATTATCGTGAGTTTTATTGCTGTGGAGCAAATATTTTAACTTGTCCATCCTTGCCCTGATAGCTATGCTAAACATATATCAATATACAGTAAGCAAATGCATTCCTAAATATTTCTAATTTTTTTTGTTATACTTATTCTCTGTGCGGTTTTAATTGTGTTACTTATTATTGGGGACTCTTTAAAACTGCATTAAGTTAATGAAATGATATGAGCATACATTTTCAGTATAGATACATGGGGCCTTATTCCAAGGTTGGTGTAAACCTTTAACCAGATCTGTTGTAAACTTAACAGTCCTATAGACTATAATGGCTCTGGTAAGTTTACAACAACTCTAGTTAAGTTAACACCAACCTTGGAATAAGCCCTGTGGTTTCCCACAATATTATAACCACACAACATGACATCATAGCACTGGTACAAAACCACCTACAATAAGGTGGAATAAAATAGACATGTGCACAGGTAACAAATTCACCTATGTTTATGTGAGATTCCTATACTCACTAAACACTCACTGCCAGTAGTTAGGGATTAACTAAGAAGTTGTCAAACAGCATATCTTCTCTATTTTAGCCCCTCACCTGCTAGCCATGGGTGGTGTAGGGAGCGAGTGGACTGCCATAAAGTCCACCTGCTCTGATATTAGTTTAAAGCAATACACCCAGTGGTAGTCACAAGTGCACTGAAACGGGACAGTGCAAATCACACCAATGACTATCACTCCCATAGCATTATTTATTCGGCATATGCAAAATTTGCAGCAATAACCATTTCCACTTTTTATCAGCATCATCCTACGTGGTCTGTCATGGTTATGTAACCCAAGAGAAACCCCCAAAAGCCCTTAACCTCTCATACAATGTTTGAACGCCAAAGGCTATGTCCCCACTCCTTGTCTCGTTGATACCAACTAGTATATCATGCCAATATTTGTGTATAGTTTTTTTGCTCCTTATGGATCAAAAATAGGTATATTTGCACGTGGAAGGTTTAATCTTGTTTGCCATTTTTTTCAACATACAATATACCATAAGGATAAATTCAGACACATGGATCACCTATGAAAGTTGTAGTTGGATCTAGTCCAGTCAGCAACTTGTGGAATCAAAATTATAATTTATGCCACAAATTTCTACCATTTCTTACCATGATGTGATGTTCCATAGAAACCAGCCAGAGGTGATCTATAACTATGGTTGGCAAAGTTTCAATATTTACATATCAAATCTCTCTTGGAAGATTTATATTTTGTAGTGAAGGAACACACAGGGTGTCCTCTTCCATAGGCCAAATAGACCGGCCATATGGCAGCAAATTGGAGGGCAACTGTTTCTCTTCATGTCCTTTCTTTCAGACGTAAGATATATTTGAGGTGTGCAGGTGTATAACAGAGCTGCACATCACTAAACCTTTCAGCAGTGAGTCTCTGAGCTATAATAAATGTTGTTAGAAATCACAGTGTAAATAAGATATTTTGATTTTGAGCTCAAGTACTTTTTTATTGACAGAAACAAACTGACAGGTTGTGAGTACTTTCATTTAATTTCATGATTATAGATATTCATATTTCTTTAATAAAAGATGTCTGGAAAGCAAAAGAATTGTAAGCACCTAAGATGCCACCAAGTCTAAATATGCCCCCCCCCCGACACATTATGCACAACAATACTTCTGTAGTGCTTATGTAAACTGCTACCATGGAAATACCTTCTGTGATAGTTCATGCAATAAGTCTTTAATCTATTTAAGAAATAAGCATAAGAATGAAATAAAGTCATAGCTCTAACAAACAGTTCTTTTATATAAATTGCATTTCTCTATATAACAAAATTAAAGTATACATACACACTGCTTAACCAGAAAAAAAATATATCAGCTGGATTTAGCTAAGCTAATAGGTAAGAGCCTTCCGTTGGATAATTACTGCAGTGTTAATATGTTTCAGCTGGCAAAAAATGAGGTCAGCTGACTTCCTAAATATACGGAATGAGCAGGTTTTTCAATCCATAGATGTTTTCTTCGCTGATGGCACGGGCATATTCCAAGACGACAATACCAGGATTCATTGGGCTCAATTTGTGCAAGAGTGGTTCAGGGAGCATGAGACATCATTTTCACACATGGATTGGCCACCACAGACTCCAGACCTTAACTCCATTGAGAATCTTTGGGATGTTCTGGAGAAGACTTTACGCAGTGGTCCGATTCTTCCATCATCAATATATGATTTTGGCGACAAATTAAAGAAGTTCTGGACGGAAATGCATGTTGTGACACTGCATAAGCTTTTCGAAATGATGTGACAGTGAATGCTTGCTGTAATCAAAGCAAAATCTGGTCCAATGAAATATTAGAGAGAGTGACTTTTTTCTTGGCCAGGTAGTGTATATTATATTAATACATACAAACCAGAAAGAGAGCACTCCAGTCAGTACACTTAAAAACCACCAACAACATCAGCTTCATGCATGTGAACATTATACCAGATTTTAAACACAAGTTGCAAAATTCTTAAATCTGAGCTTTGTTGAAAAAAAATGGTGGAAATTTAGTTTGCAATGAATGGCCATGAATTGCTTAAGCCTGCCAACAACGTCAATGTAAACCACCTTCTGGCAGGTCCTACTCTGCTAACCTAATGACTGCCCTTCATGGGACAAACTCACTTACTGAGGAACAAGTCCTTCCTGGAGCTCCTTGCAGATCAAGGTTAAATTGAACCTGCAGGTGGAGTACCTGTGGCAGGAAGGGGTGCATGCCCATTATAGGAATACATGAAATGATATAAAGTGGTTACATTAGACTTATCGGGAGGTTGAGCAGAAATATTTTTTTTATACATCCCATTAAACACTATAAGCATTTGTGAACTACAAATTAATTTCATTTAAAACTGCCACTTTGGTATTGGGTACAGCTTTTGTTAAAAAAGATATATGAAACAGTTAAAAAAAATCTGGGAAATGTTTTGGTAATTCAGAAAATATGTGATAATTAGGAACTGTAGACAGAGGAGCTTACAGTCTGATATAGTCTGATATTGCCCACACATCTGTTTTTGTGATAGGATGGCCATTTTTTTAGGGCATGAATACCAGTATGTACCATCCTTGTTTGCTTGACTCCACCTTTTCCCATGCATTACGTCATAGTTATTTTCCCTCTTCTGTAGACAATGCTGATATTAGAACAGCCTCGTGGCACTATTGGAAGATTATTTTTGTAATCTATTGTGTGATTTTCTCTGTGTGTTATGGCATGTTGCTTTGGGATGGTCTCACAGCTTCGCTAGCACCGTCAGGTTTGGAGAAATCGTGTCTGAGTGCCCACCCTTTGGGAGACAGTCTGAAAACACGTCACCTTGGCAACCAGGCTCCATCACATTCTGCACAGATACACTAGAACACGCAGGGATTTACATCCTGACAGGCACAGCCGATCCTGCACAGCATCTCAACACCACATCCCGGAGAGAGAGAGGTAACCCGGGGGGTCAGGAAGGTCTGCATCATCCTTCTCTTATGCCCACTCCACCACCACTTTTCTCTTGAGACACTCAGATTGCTCCTGCGGTATTGCCTTTGTGCAATGAGGCGTCTGCAGTATAGATTTTGGTGCATGCATTTGATTTTAAATGCTTTTGTTAATAGATGGGTCCTTTTCATAAAGCGCCTCTACTCAGAAAGTAGAAGGCTAAGATTCTGTTATCAGACATATCCACGCATCCTCTTTTTGGTCCATGTAAATAGCATTAATTATTTATTTTGTTTTCCTCTCATTATAATTCTGCTGGGAATTGTATCTATGTGTTATTTGAATATACTGGAATGATTTTTAAAAAATGGCATTATAAAAATTCTACGGTGGTTTTATGTGTAAATGTACTGTTCTTATAAAATCCTGAACACTGACATTTAGCTGTAACCAGCGAAAAGGTGAGAGAATGTCACTTAAACCTTTTCCACTTACAGGGTAAGTCATTGCATTAAACCTCACTCTGTCTTTCTCAATTTGAATAGACATCCCCATTTCATTCTGATAAAGCTGCTTTGTTTGGCGTTGACTGCGCTGCATTGCATCTCCTTTGTGTGTTCCAGGTGGAGGAATTATGGACTCACGGATTAATTAAAATACCTGTCTAAGCCTTCCCTTAGTCTTACCCATTGCAATCACTTTGTGCCTTTGATCTTTTAAGCATTGCACGAGAAACATTTTTTTGTTACCATGTTGCTCACAGAATGAAAGGTTTCTCTTTGTATACATGATAAATAATTTCATTCTGAGTATGTATTTAATTTATCTCCTGCATGGGTGGATTATTCCGAATCCGCAGCACCTAGACATGCACACACAACCTGTCAGCAAGAGCAGGGATTTCAAAACTCTGGCCCCCACAGATGTTTCTGAACTACAACTCCCATGATTCTCTTGCCATCTATTGCATTTAAAGAATTCTGGCATTTGTAGGCCACAACATCTGAGAGGTCAGAGTTTGAAATCTCTGGTCTCAAGCCTATACACCTCAGTCTAAAACGCATCAGACATCCAGATGATACTTCCACTGCCTTTCACTGTGTCATGGCCCTCGCCGGCGGCGGTGCAACAAGGGAAAATCCGGTGCTGCCATAAAATGACAGGTGCTGCCTGGGTGGATTCAAGTACTGCCCTGTTGGACTTCTCATCAACAGGTGTCAGCCTTTACCTGTAATTAGGTCTCCTTAAAGGGAGGTCACGCCCTTCCTCACTTGCTTCTGCATTGTTGTTTCACTGCTCAGTGTATCTGCCTGTCTTGCTCTCTGGATTACAACCTATATTTGTCTACCGAACGTTTGGCTTTCCCTATTGGAGTTTGTTATTCTCTGCCTGCCCATGACCCTTGGCTTCTCACTGGACTTGTTATATGGACTACCCTCTTGATTACTACAACTGGTGTACCCTGCTACCTACCGTGTTCCACTGTGCTTCCCTCAGTGACCCCCTACTGTGTCTCCATTGTACCCCTGCCACCCTGGTCTCCAACCCACAGTATCCCTAGATCTCAGTCAGCCTTTTCCCGTCCCGCCTGTTTGGTTTCTTATGTTAGTTTCTCCTGTATTTCTGTCCTGTGTTCTGTGCTTTCTCTGTCTGTTACCCAGCAGTATCCAAAGTCAGCCCTATTCCTGCCTCGCCCCGCACCAGTGATACCTGTATATGTTCTAATAGACCTTCTGTTTATCCACTGTATCCTTGCCTCCTGTGTGTCACTGCATCATGGGCTAGTAGTACCCTTGCCCCCTAACGCTCTGTGACACACTGATTTTCCGTATTGGGATCGCCAAAGTTTATCATGGTTACAACAATGGCGACTTATGCCGTTGTTTAGAGCAACGGTAAACAATTGCACCTAAAGCAGTGATTCCCAATCCTGTCCTCCGGGAGCACTAACAGGACAAGTTTAAAGGATTGCCTTGGGGAGATACACACTTAATACTACAATCACTGAGCAGCATTGATATCACCTGTGTTGTACTTCAGATATCTTGCAAACCTGGCCTGTTAGTGGTCTTTCATGACAAGGTTTGAGAATCACTGCTCTAGATGCAATTGTTTACCATTTCCGATGCTTAAATGAAGAGTTTGTAACAATTTTATAAGACGACAGTGATTTTGAATTGTAACAGTGATGTCATTATAGGTTTATGGGAGTGGTGATAGTCTATTAATTTTTCAGGTGTAAACTCCTCCTTGAGTCTATAATCTGGTTTCAAGTCCTATACGTATGTTTGTATTAATCATTGATGTTTACATATATAGGCTTTGAATTCTATATCAGCCTCTCTTTAATCTGTTTCTTATTGATCTAGCAAAGTGCATAGAATGTAAGAGGTCATGACATGAGCAGATGACTTAAACTTGGTAAATTAGGACCTGGTCATCTAAGAAGCAGATAAGACTCAATGTTGATAAATGTGAAGTTATATACTTACTTGGGGGGGTGAAAGTTATTCAAGCAACTTATAACCCAATCACTGCTTAGTTTTACTGGACTTTGTTATTCTCTGCCCATGACCCTTGGCTTCCCTCTGGACTTTCTATATGGACTACTCTCTTGATTACTACACCTGTTGTACCCTGCTAGTTTTATAATTAGGAGGGTGAAAGTTATTAAAGCAACTTATAACCCAATCACACCTCAGTTTTTACTGGACTTTGTTATTTTCTGTCTACCCATGACCCTTGGCCTCCCTCTGGACTAGCTATATGGACTACCCTCTTGATTGCTACACCTGTTGTACCCTGCTAGTTTTATAATTAGGAGGGTGAAAGTTATTCAAGCAACTTATAACCCAATCACAGTTGAGTTTTTACTGGACTTTGTTATTCTCTGCCCATGACCCTTAGCCTCCCTCTGGACCTGCTATATGGACTACCCTCTTGATTACTACACCTGTTGTACCCTGCTAGTTTTATAATTAGGAGGGTGAAAGTTATTCAAGCAATTTATAACCCAAACACAGTTTAGTTTTAGGTATAATAAATGAGAAGGGCTTTTGGATAACATCAGACAACAGAATAGGCAGCACCAATGAGTGAGTAATGTAAGTCAGCACTCACAAACGCCAGTCAAATGCCATCATGCATAATAGGGTGCCTCATTCATGTCACAGGGATGTAATTCTGCCTATGTATAAATGGCAAGATCACACCTTTAATATTCAGTGTAATTCGCAGCAATTTTTGTTTTTTGTTTAAAAAAAGCCTACTTTAGAACTGCAAGAAGTGAACAGTGTGATAACAGAATTAATAAGGAGGATGGCGAGACTGAGTTACAGAAAACGGAAACATACAGTAGGTGTTTACTTCAGAGAAGATGTGCGTACAGGGGATTTGATGACACTACTCATTTCTAGTGATCTGTACGTTATACAGGTAATTACTATACAAAAGATAAATGTTCATCCATTTACATTTAGGGAGGAGAATTTGTCTACAAAAATTAAAAAAATGATTACTGTGGCATCCTCTGTCTAGAAAGGTAGCTCTTTCTGTTTTAGTAGATAGCATAGTTACAAAAAATATTTATCAATATATAACAAAAACAAAGGGTTTGTTGTAAAGGAATTAATTTTATCTGGCATATTTGGAAGTTGCTTCAGAAATTTGATTTGATGTTGCCGTCGTTTAAAAAAAAAAATAATAGAAAGGAAAATGTGGATCCAGACTAGGACTTGGGACTTTTTTACATCTTCTGTTACTATTTAACTTAGTAGGTTAAGTCATCAATAAATACACACATAGATGTTCTGAGGTTCTAATTATCAAAATTCATGGAATTTCCTGTAAGTACTTTTACATTGAGAGCAACGGTCAGCAACCTTGCCTCCACTTGCTTTGGAACTACATGTCCCTTGAGTCTCCTCCAACCGAATGAGTGGCTGAGCACCTTGAAGATGTAGTTTCAAAACATCTGAAAAGTACAGGTTGCTGACTCTTAGAGGTAGAAGATGGTTTACAGTAAGCATTTAACTTGGGGAATGTTGGAAACTACATGCAGGACACCATTTGACATGCTGATTACCACATTATTTACCACATTATACTTTGTTTAAATATGCACCTATAAATAAATACATTTGTGAAAGTTTATAAAGTATTTTACCAGGAAGGATACATTGCGATTTCTCTCATTTTCAAGTATGCCCCATTAGCATGGGAAAAATATCTAACTTAAGTTCTGCTGATTATTTTTAATTGAAGTCCACATAGACAAACACTACGGGCACTTTAGGTGGAGTTTGTCTATGTTTTAAAGAACCTCTTCCTGTTTCATTTGCAATGGAAGCATTTGCTTGACTGTTGACATCACAAACGCTATTCAGCTTTGTATTTTATTGATACAAGCTAGGCGTACAGCCAAAACATTGTTCATCTCCTTAGTAGACTGTCATTAATTTATTGGAGTGCCTGGTCTCTCCTTTTTTTCATTGTATTTTATTAGTAACTCTCACTCAGGGTTTGTAACCAGGTGCAATTCCATGTTGACCCTCCCCATTGTGAGTTCCTCATGGTTTATATGATGCAGAGAAACTTTCACCAGCATAGTTCAATATCAAATGGATCATTCTGTTAGCATTGATGCTTAAAATTATTTATGGGAAGAAAATGGTAACTTAGTAATATAGAATAAAAAATAAAAACTCAGGTCCTCCAAGTCTGTTAGTTCTAATAGTCCAAAAGTTGGTGAAAAATCTAAGATACGTAAAGGAATTCCAAGCAGTAGGAAAAGGGAAGTGCTCATGCCACTGTACAGAGCACTGGTGAGACCTCACTTGGAGTACTGTGTGCAGTACTGGAGACCGTATCTCCAGAAGGATATAGACATCTTAGAGAGAGTTCAGAGAAGGGCTACTAAAATGGTGTACGGCTTGAAGGAGAAAAGTTACCAGGAAAGGCTTAATGATCTTAACATGTACAGCTTGGAAAAAAGACGAGACAGAGGAGATATGATAGAAACATTTAAATACGTAAAGGGAATCCACAAGGTAGAGGAAGGGAGTATATTTAAAAGGAAACAAAGTAGCAAAACAAGAGGACATAGTCTTAGATTAGAGGGGCAAAGGTTTAAAAGTAACATCAGAAAGCATTATTTTACTGAGATGGTGGTGGATACATGGAACAGCCTTCCAGTTGAAAACAGTAATTGAATTTAAGCAAGCATGGGATAGGCATAAGGCTATCCTAAACAAAAGATAAATCCAGGTAAAGTATCCATGTAATTGGGCAGACTAGATGGGCCGAAAGGTTCTTATCTGCCGACATTTTTCTATGTTTCTATGTTTCTAAGAGGAAATAATTACCTTATGACTTCTTAATGTTAATCCAATTTCTCCTTGGCTCAACAAATTGGTCAACAGTGCTAATACAAGATATGAAGGCTGATGTTCTCTTATCCTTCCAACTGAATGAGAGTTAAGAACTCGAGTCTCACGCTCATATATCAATGGAAGGAATTAATAAATGATGGCCCAGTACACATCTTTGATAGGCTACAAAATGAGATTCATTCATACAGGTGAACCAAATTTATCAAGCTTAGAAGACCATACTGAACCAAATTTATCAAGCTTAGAAGACCATACTTGTACTTAAAACATTGCTCAAAAGCTCATATTGGCTGTTACACAAGATTGTGAATTTGGAACCTGGTGGAATCCTATAGTTATTTCTACCCTTGTATCAATAAGTTTGCAGGAGATTTTTTCATTTTATAGATTTCAAGGTTTTATTTCACCATATAGATATAATAAGAATAAAATGGTAATTGCTGGATTCACAATGAATGTCATTGTCAAAACTCTTGTAATGGAAGTTTTCCCACAAAACATTGAAACATGTCCTCACCAATAGGAATAGCTTATACTTCAGGGACCAAATCATATGAAGAGTTTGAAGAATTATAATTTCACATCTTTTTTATGGATTGCACATCTACGATAGAAAGAACCCAAGTTATTGTGGTAACTTTTTTATGATGTTTTTGTTTTGTGTGTGTGTTTGTGTGTATGTGCGCGGACGTTCCATTATCTAATCACCTTAGTGCCTCAGTGCTCTACCATTAACTGGTTAATTACAGAGCAAATGCATTGAAGCTAAACGGAATATTTCCTGGCAGAATAAAGTCCCAGTGCAGCAGGAGCGTGAGACTCCCAAAGCACAGAGTATGGAAAGCTACATTACACTTGACTACAAGAAGATTTAAATTGGCTCAGAGGTGCTAATGAGCTGTTCGCACAGCTGTAGGAGGGAGAGGGTAATATTTTTCTGCATTTTACCATGATACACAGAGCCTGCTGTCTATAATCTGCTTTGTGTGCATCCGTGTACAGTTCAATTTGGAAAAAAATGTGGTGCGCTCGTTGAATGCAGAAGGTGCACATTGTCCATAATCCATGCCCCAGAATTCAGCAAGCATCCACTTATTTGTTCTGCCTGGCATATCCATTTGAAACATAGGCACTTTATACACTCTCTGGCCACTTTAATAGGTACAACTGGCCAGTGCCATGCTGGGCCCCCTTTTGTCTTCAGAACTTTCCTTAATTCTTTGTCACATTGATTCAGCAATGGATTGGAAACATTCCTCAGAGATTTGAGTCATATTGACATGATAGCATCAGGCAGTTGCTGCACATTTGTCTTTTGCACATGCAAATCCCTCATTCCACCACGTTCCAAAGGTGCTCTATTGGATTGAGATCTGGTGACTGTGGAGGCCATTGGCGTACAGTGAACTCATTGTCATGTTCAATAAACCAGTTTGAGATGATTTGAGCTTTGTGACGTGGTGCATTATCCTGCAGGAAGTAGCCTTCAGAAGGTGGGTACACTGTCGTCATAAAGGGATGG
The DNA here is from genome assembly GCA_009667805.1 of Leptobrachium leishanense. Lineage (NCBI taxonomy): Eukaryota > Metazoa > Chordata > Amphibia > Anura > Megophryidae > Leptobrachium > Leptobrachium leishanense. Next base: position 91,745,152 of record CM019068.1, on the reverse strand, counting down.
ACAAGGTCAGACACAATACTCTGGTAGGCCATTGCATTTAAACAATGCTCAATTGATACTAAGGGGCCCGAAGTGAGCCAATAAAATATCCCCCTTACTATTAAACCACCACCACCAGTCTGTCCCGTTGATACAAGGCAGGATGGATCCATAATTTCATGTTGTTTACACCAAATTCTGACCCTACCATCTGAATGTTGGAGCTGAAATCGAGACTCCTCAGACCAGGCAACATTTTTCCAATCTACTATTGTCCAATTTTCATGAGCCTGTACGAATTGTAGCTTCGGTTTCCTGTTCTTAGTTGACAGGAGTGGTGCCCGGTGTGGTGTGCTGCTGCTGTATTATTATTATTATCCTTTAAATAGTGCCACAAATTATGCAATGTTTTACAAGATCAGTGTACACGGGGTTGATACATTAGAATACCACATATCGATGATATTGCCTGATTCATGGGGACACTTTTCCCAAGGGAATGTACACTCTATGAGATGTAGAAGTATTTTCTGAAGTAGGAGCATCCATATCGTTAGGTGTCCTGCCCAAGGACACTTGCTGATGTCGTCTTCTGAGTAGGATCGAATTGTCTTTCTATGATTGTAGATCAGCGACCTGGTGGTTAAGTTGAACCAAGTTCTCGTAACGTTGAGACTTCTCCACAGTTGCATTGGAGGGATGTGCTGAATGGATTTGACATGCTTCTCCACTGTCAAAAGGTAGAGATGTTACCACTGGACTCCACAGCTGATACTGCATGGTAGGCAAGTATGTACCGACAGGTGTCTTGCCCATGGACACTTACAGTGAATTTATCTCTACTCCATCCAGCCAGTAAAGTAGTGGTGCTGTAGCCCATCTGCTTCAGGGTTTGATGTGTTGTGTGTGTTCGGCAATGGTATTCTGCATATCTTGGTTGTAGCAAATGGTTATTTTAGTTATTGTTACCTTTCTATCATCTCAAACCAGTCTACCCATTCTCCTCTGATCTCTGACCTCAATAAGGCATTTCCACCCAAATAACTGCGGCTCAATAGATATTTTATCTTTTTCGGATCATTCTCTATAAACCTTAGAGTTGGTTGTGCGTGAAAATCCCAGTAGATCAGCAGTTTTTGAAATACTCAGAACAACCCGTCCAGCCACGTTCAAAGTCACTTAAAACCTCTCTCTTCCCCATTATGATGCTCTGTTTGAACTTCAGCAAGTCTTCTTCACCATGTCTAGAAGCCTAAATGCATTGAGATGCTGCCATGGGATTGGTTGAGTAGCAATTTGTGTTAACAAGCAATTGAACAGGTGTATCTAATAAAGTGGCCGGTGAGTGTATGTTACCACAGTATATAAAGATGAACACTCACATTTGAGAGACTTGCCAGACCATTTATTGGAGGTTTGTCTGCCACAATTAGTTCAAGCAACCGGCACTTTAAAGACTTGCTACAATTTTTATGACTATCAGGGGAACTATGCAGACTTGTGCAGACACCAGCCATGATTTTTGTTTTGTTACCACTTGCAATCTAGACTAATAAGTGACCTGGAACTCATATTTGAGTGAACAAAAACAAAGTTTATGAGCCTTCTGTGAATCAGCAACTGCATTGTGGGCCTGCGCTACAGTGCATCCTTACTCAGGTCTCATTATGTTTTATTTTGGAGGTTACTGTATCTCTCTTGTAGAAGAGCCTCCCTTGGTGATTCCTTTCTGGCCACCCATTTTGGATGATAGCAGTCTAATTTGTATAAATATAGGCTTCTCTGTAATGGCACCATCGCAGTAAAATCTTATGAGACCGGAGTGGGGGTCTTACCGTAGGGCAGGCCACTAGTGCCATTGTGTTACCGTTCTCAAGAAGCCAATAAACTTTGTTTTTGTTCAATCAAAGGGCCCTATTCCAAGGCTGATGCAAAAAATAAAGACAATAAGTAAAAAATATGCGCCTGCAGATTTTTCTTACCGTCGCTTTCTGCGTACCTATTCAAAGGTAGCCAGGGAAACTTAGTGATCCATGTGTATGAACAAGAATGAGGATTGTGATAGTTGCTATTGTGGTTTTTTCACATAAGGAATTTGCCTATTTAGGGCTAGCAATCTGAGTCCCATACAAATGAGACTTGTAGGAAATTCTAGCGATTTATGTGGTTGTAATAGCAGTTATCCAGCGGGGGGGGGCACATTACAATCCTGGTGCTAACGTTAACGCTCACCTGCGTGAGCATTAACGTTAGCCCCGGTGGCTACCGCATATTACAATCCAAACGCTAACAGGTTAAGTAACCCGAAACCGTTTGGTAACTTGCGCTATCCAGTGCGAGGTTACTGTACTTTGCGCTCCCTATACTTAACATGGGGAGCGCAAAGTGTTAATCAGCGTTAAGATTACAAAGTCCTAACGCTGATTAACGTCCGGCTGTGGTTAGCAAAAAGTTAACCACAGCCTGGACTCAGGGCCAGTGCAAGCATTTTTATCTAGTCAGGCGAAGGTGCATTTTGGTGCCCCCCCTCCATGTCATGTCAAGTCAATCAGGATAGAGGTGTCATGATAATCTCTATATATACACATATATGAGCAACCCTAGTGTGTGTATATATATAAGTATATTTGCCCCCAGCTCATATGGGTATATTTGCCTCCTGATCACATGTGGATATATTTGCCCCCAAATCACATGTAGATATATTTGCCCCAGATTACATGGGTATATATTGCCCCAGCTCATATGGAGCTATTTGCCCCAGCTAATATGGAAATATTTGCCCCCAGCTCATATGGGTATATTTGCCCCCAGATCAGATGTGGATATATTTGCCCCCAACTCATGGATATATTTGCCCCCAGATCACATCTGGATATATTTGGCCCCAGCTCATGGATATATATATATTTTCCCCAGCTCATGGATATATATATTTGCCCCAACTCATGGCTATATTTGCCCCAACTCATGGATATATTTGCCCCCAGATTACATGGGTATATATTTCCCCAGATGAGATGGAGATATTTTCTCCAGCTCACATATGGATATATCTGCCCCCAGCTCTCACCTGCTGCCAGGCCCCCCATTCTTCGCCGGCGTTCCTCATGGCGGCGAGCGGCTGCTGACATGATGCAGCTTTCCCGCTCGCCAGGCGGGAACCACATGACCAGCGCAGCCGCGTTCTCGCGAGATTGCGCGCGGCGCTGGTCAGGTGGTTCGGCCCCTAGCGCTGCGCCGGGTCTCCCCAGCCGACCAAGATGGTGGCGCTTGGGCCAGGGAATTCCGCCCCCACAAACTGGCAGGAAGCCAGATAGTAAGGCGGCCGCCTGTGCCGCCTTACGCTAGCGCCGGCCCTGCCTGGACTTGGTGCTAACGGATTCCGCTGGTGCAGAATCCGTTAGCAGCAGCCAAAAAAAATCAAAAAAATCCAGATACTCACCTCCTGTCCCACGGCGATGACCGCGGCTCCGTCTGCCTCCTCTGTAACCAGGAACCGAGGGAGAGACTGGGGGAAAAGGTCCCCCACCCTTCTTCCCCCAGTCTTTCCCTGCTTCCGCCGGATGGAGGAGGCGGTTAGAGCCACGGTCCTCGCTGCGGGACAGAGGGTGAGTATAGGATTTGTTTTTTTTATTTTTTTAGCCTGGTGTTAACGGATTCTGCTGAAGCTTAGCGCTGCCGTGAGCATCCCGGGGCGTAGTGCCCGCTAACAATGCAGGCAGCTTTTTAAGCCCCTGCATTGTAATCTCACGTTAAAACGGGGCGCTAGGGAGAAAACTGCGGGTTTAGCATTGAGAATGTAATGTAGCCGGGGTGTTGCAACAACTTGAATTTGTTTGCAAATTATTATTTTTCTTCCTTTTTTCCTTTTCCCACAAGCAGCAACACAGAATCTACCACAAGTCAGTACTCTGGAAACTTTTAGGGCTCTATTACAATCTTCGTGTTAAAACGCGGGCGCAATGGAGGAAAAACCGCACCTGCAGTTTTCCTCCTTGCGCCCGCTTTTTAACGCTAGATTACAATCCGGGATGCTCGAAGGCAGCGCTGAGCGCAGCCGCGAGCATCCACTCGATGGAGTCCATGGGACTCCACTGAGTTCCCCCCTGCCGGTCACATGACCAGCCGGATCTCGCCTCGCGAGATCCGGCCGGTCGGCGTAGTGATACGCAGGGAGAGACTGGGGGGACCGTTTCCCCCAGTCTTTCCCTGTTCCCGCCGGACGGAGGGCACTTAATTTTTGTATGTTTAAGTGTACTAATAAAGATTTATTTTAATGGTATTAGAGAGTCAATACCTCTATTTGTCATAGAGGAATCTTTTCTTCAATGTCAGTAGGTGTTTATTCACCAATCTCTCGAATTGGTACGTTCCATTATAACATTAGGGAATCATGGTTGCATGATCCTAGACGGCTGTTTTAATCTTAAAATCTTATGACACCTTGCCCCTTGAGGAGGGGCAAGGTTGCATATATAAAGGGGCTAACATGTGAGTAAAAAGTTGGTTATGTTATTTTATTAGAGTGTCAAGATAGTTCAGTTAAAAAAACAAAGTGAAGTTTATAAAGGATCAGAGAAGAGGGTTGAAGCAGCTTCCAAGGCTTTAACATTGTTTCCTGGCTATGGCATTAGTATCGGAGTTAGTCTGGAATGGAACAGCATTGAAGGGATGTTTAATTGCTGAACATGCCTAGTTCAGGACTGAGGTGGAGGGTCTGGATTATTGATGGGATGATGGATGATATGCGTTGAGTTCAGAATGACTAGATGAGGGGACAAACCCAGAGGTAGTGATAGAGGTCTACCCCTGGTTGTTGGCATTTCAGTGAACCATTATAACGATTATGAAGGATCTTCAGGGACCTCCCCACTCAGGATATAGTTTTGTGAAGGGGAGGGGAGCAGTTAGAATGTCTGATAATGGTAGGTTAGGGGAATGACTGGGGAAATAGGAATAATACAGCTGGTTTGGATTTGTCCCAGATAAATGAGTCTAGAGAGGAAGTATTAAGAGAATTGGTCCAGTCTGCCAAGGAGAGTGGCAAGTCTGGAAGTAGGCAAGTATGGGAAAGTAAAATTATAAAAATTTGGTTGTGATTTCTGGGTAGGAGAGAATTTATTTCAGAGGTGATATCTAGGACAGGGTAGATCGATGTGAAGGCTTCTTGGTCAACTGTGGCCTGGAAGATTTTGACAAGTGAACACAAAAATGTTCTTGTCCTGTGCTATGGTTTTTAACATAGTTTCTCAGTTGTCCTCCAATTATCAAAACCATATATAGCACTAGGGATGGGCTGCCGGTTCGAATCGGTTCGATGTTCGCATCGAACATCAGCTGTTCGAAAGTTCGCAAACTGCGAACTTTTCAGGCCATTCGCAAAGAGTTTGAAAAAAAAATTAAATTTTTTTAAAAAATGCTTAAAAAGTCCTAAAAAATCTAAAAATAAAGAGACTCTTTACTGCAGCATATTATAAGCAACGGTTTATTAGAATTTAATTAAAACAGGAATATTTTTAACCTTGAAGCCTATGGTATAAAACAATCTTGTTGCTAAAACATCAGGCAGACGAGGCCCTCTAATCAGGCACTGTAGAGGGCAGCCTGCTGGGGCCTCCCAAGGATCCCTTGAGGAGCATGCGGCCGCCGGATGACAGAGCTACGACTGTGCGGGCTGGCCGGCCGGGTGCATGTGGCAGAGAGGCTCTGGACACACGAGTCAGTGCTTCACTATTTTTTTTATTTGGGCAGCCACAGCACATGCAGAGTACTCATTCAACAAAAATATAACAAATGTAAAGCAACGCCTACTCCTCATTTGGAGTCTAACTATAATATTGGGTGGCTAAGCCGCTTACCAATAATGCGAGAAACGAAACAGAATATACTTCCCTTTTTAACTTCAGGGTTTTTCCTCCTTCTCTGCTGTACCCAGCACAAAGACTGCCCGTCTCAGAAGGAACCACAGCTCCAATAAGGGCAGGGCAGTCCTAATCAGGCATCAGCTAATTATTAACCCTATAGGGGGAAAAGGTTGTTCTCCATCCACCTGCTAATAAAAGTGTGGTTTATCACCCTGCCCCACTCACACTGTCACTATATATTTTTTATGAACATTTTGTATATAGCCATCCTGAAACTTATGCATATTTTCCTATGGATGAGACAAACAAAACCACATTCAGCTTCAGCTGTAATAAAAATTTGATATATACACATATCAAATAGTACAATATTGAATATAAGCTATGCTAGCTCAGCATATGTAGTCTACCTAAACCTCCAAACAACCGTGAATGTAGAGAAAACCAATAACAGGAAGCACAATATAAAGCAGCAAATAATGCATCAAGCCGGATCTTGCTCTAAGAATCTGCCCTGTTAAGATTGACTGATACATTTATTGACTGATATGGCTCCAACAAAATGAAAACGAATCAAGGCATTATATGGTTCAGTTGTAAACATTTAAGTGGACTACAACTGTGCAGTTATATGTGTTGTTGTTTAAATCTAATTTTTGGCATAGGAATATTCCAATACATCAGTTGGAAACTACAATTGCATGGTTGCTCGCCAACTGCTGCTAAGAGTATACTGGGTGATATTCATTGGCATTACAGTTTGTTATTAACATTTCAGCTGTTAGTGGAAATGAGAGATAACAGTAACTAAAAACTGATTGCATTGTTTTCCTTTTCTTTTGGTGTAGCTGTGCCTGGGACAATGGTGCAGCTGGGGTCTAGCCTGGCAGAAAAAGGAGAAAATGATCAAGGGCTGGAGGAGGACAAAGTACCCTTGATAGCTCCTCTAGATGTGAACCAACTGGAACAGCCCTTCCCTGATAAGGTATGGTACCTAAAAGAGAACCAGTAGATTTACTTATTTTTATTATTAGTAGCCTGAAATGTACAGAAAGCCAATGGTGGGACCGTCAGAGGGGGGGGGGGGTACGCAAGGTGCACCTTGTGAGAAAAATAACCCTGGTGCCTCCATTCATTACAGATTGAAAAGGTGTGAGTGGGGAGGCCAATAAGGAGTGAGTTGCAGTAATCGAGCTGTGAAATGACAAGTGCATGAGCCAGTACCTTCGCAGCACCTTCACAGCACCTTCGCAGTATCTTGCGTCAGAAAGGGGCGGATGCGGGCTATGTTCTTGAGTTGATAGTAACAGGATTTTGTCAGTGCCTGGATGTGGGGAGAAAATGTTAGGTCAGAATCAAAAGCAGCAAAGCTTGAGGCGTTGGGCTAATGTTCCATTTACTCGCAGAAAGATAGGTGGCAGAGAGTTTTTCTTTGAGGAAGGAACAAGAATTTCAGTTTTGGCAAGATTGAGTTTAAGGAAGCAGGAAAACATCCAATTCGAGACAGCAAAGAGACAGTCAGTGACTCGATCCAGGAGAGCAGGAGAGAGATCAGGGGAGGAGAGCTATATTTGAGTGTCATCAGCGTATAGGTGGTACTGGAATCCAAAAGAGCTGATCAGTTTGCCGAGAGAGGAAGTGTATATTGAAATGAACCTTGGGGCACCTCATCAGAGACAGACTGCTGGGAGGAGGTAATTCCAGAAAATGAGACACTAACGATCGTTGGGACAGGTAGGAAGAGAACCATGAAAGAACAGTGCCTTGAAGGCCTATATCACTAAGAGTTTAAAAGAAGGAGCAAGTGGTCAACTGTATCAAAGGCAGCAGAGAGGTCAAGAAGTATCAGCAGAGAGTAGCACCCATTTCATTTAGCAGTTACAAGGTCATAGGTCAGTTTTGCAAGAGCCATTTCTGTCAACTGCAGTGAACGAAAGCCAGATTGCAGAGGGTTAAGGAGAGAATGGGTGTTGAGGTAGTCAATCAGGCGGGCATACACAAGCTTTTCAAGGAGTTTGGAAGTAAAAGGGAGCAGGGATATAGGGCAGTAGCTGGAGGGAGCAGTTGGCTCCAGAGATGGCTTTTTTAGGATCGGGACTACTGTGACATTTTTGAGGGGAGCAGGAAAGACCCCAGAGGTTAAGGATAGCTTAAAGGTGAGCGGACGGCAAGTTTAACGATAGCTTAAATGTGTAAGGAATGGAAAAAGTGAAGCTGAAAGTGTTTTTGTAATATGTCAGGGAACAGGGTCGAGGGGGCAGGTAGTGGGATGAGAGGATCGTAATAATTCGAAGACTTCTTGTTCAGTCGCAGAAGGGAATGAGTTAAACATGTAAGGATAGACAGGATGAATAAATTCCTGCATTGGTGATACCGGCATTGTGAAGATTTTGGTTCTTAAATGTTCTATTTTTGCTGTGAAAAAGCAAGCTAGGTCTTCGGCATTGAGGTCAGTGTGAGGAACAGCCACAGCAAGACGAAGAAGAGAGTTGAATGCACCGAACAGGCGTTTTGGGTTTCGGGAGTGAGAGTGTATGAGGGCCGTAAAATATGACTGCTTTTCTAGAAAGAGGACAGAGCTGTAGGACCGGAGCATACATTTATAGTGAAAGTTAACATCCTCTCTTTATTTCTATCTATATTTTCAAAAATATAAAGCCTAGAGCACATGAAAAAGTGGCTTATGTTTTAAAAAAGTGAAAAACGATGGCAGACAGATGGCTGTAGCTTGGTATTTCTAACCAGTGGAGCCATGATTTCCTATTAATGTATTTGCACTATCGGGCAATGCTTTGTGAAACGTTAGAACAACATGCATATCCAAATATTATTTTGTTTTTTTTAAGCTGAAGTTGAATACTAAGTAAATTTAAAAATAAACAATTAAATTGAATACTAAGTCATACAGAATGATTTGAGTATTCTTTTTCTTTTCTATTTTGCATTCTGAACAGGGCATAAAATTAGCACTTTCACCAATAAAGTTATTTGGACATTTTCTAAAAGCTTGATCAGCATCATTACTTAGCATCAGAAAACATCTATGCTATATACAGAACATCCCAATCCACTACTGTAGCAAAGTTGCATAATCTCTTGCTGTATCAGCCATTTACTGTACATATGAAAATAATATAGGGGTTGTTCACTAACCGCACTGTGCAATTTCGTCGCAGTTCATCTATTCACCAAACTGTCAATTCACCAAATACTGGCGAATTGACAGCGAAATACGCCGCATTTCAGGGATCTTTGGCAGTCTGCGGCGGCAGTGAAATTGTCCCATAGAGAAGTAATAGTTAATCTAGTCGCAGAACACCGAACTGAACCGAAGTTTCTTCGAAATGACCTGATTTTTGGTGATTCTTTTTGACAGGAGTAAACAGGCGAATCCCATAGGTTTTAATGTAAAAAAATTTTTTATTTTTTTTTAAAGAAAAATTTATTCTTTTCATTTTCAGCAAAAAGTCCTTTTATTGTTTAGTACACCTTTTTGTATTTTTTTTGACAAATTTTTCTTTCCCTTTTTTTTACATTTGGAAGCTTTTCTAGTTTCTTTTTATATTTAAAGGTTTTTATTTTGTAAATAAGAAAAGGTCACAAATCGACTGACAAAAATGGCCGCACAGGGTCATAGGAACTCACAAACAGTACGGTAATGAAAAAAAGGGTCATCGAAAGGAGAGAGCATGGAACAAAAATATACAGGTAAAACGCCACCAGTCTAGAGAGAAAAATAAAGAATCTCAAAAATACTGGACAAATAACCTCAGTAGGTTTCAGAAAGAGAACAGAAATATCAAGTCCAGAACTAGGGAGAAAGGTGGGTTATCTGTATCTCACGTCCATTATTCAAGGGAAAAAAGGGGAAAAGGGTGTTTCCCAATTCTTTATTCTGTAGCAGACCTTTTTGTTATTTTTTAAAGACACACTTTAATACCTTTTTATTGGTTTAAATACCGATTTGGAGAATAGGAGAGTTCAGTTTTTTTTAGGGTATTTTTGCAGTTCAGTGGATTTCGCCAATGCCACTTCGGCGCAGTTCGGCCATCTTTGATGCTTTTTTGTGGAGCATCGGCGACTCCATCTTCAGCGCACTACCGTGACTCTACAGTGAATAATGAATTAACCGTAGTTTTGGCGAAATGGAATCGACAAAGTGCAAAGCACCGAAATTTCAGTGCTCTGCGAATAACCCCTTATATACTGTTTATCTATGAAATATTTATATATTGCCTTGGCTGTGTGCATGTCATTGCCTTGACAGCCATTTTGAATTTCAAAGGTTTACCAATCTGTATATCCACTAATTTAACCCTTTTCTTCATGCCTTTTTTCCATATTGTTTACTCTGTGACGTAAATAGAAATAAGGCTAATCATCCCCTAAAACTCTAATAGATACCCCTACTTGTGTTTTCTTTTTAAAAAGCTGATCGTAAAGACAAGGACTGAATATCAGCTTCAGCAAAAGAAGAAAAGGAAGATTCACGTCCCAGGAATCAAGCGTCTGAATATTAACCTGTATGATGAGGTATCTGAGAAAGTTAAGGTGAGAGCTTCTAAGTTACCTCCTGTGATCTCATCTCAAGTAGAATATTTCACTTAAAATCATACAATATCTGTTACAAAGCATCATGAAATTACTCAATAAATATATAAGTTGTGGAGAGGAGTTCATCGATGAAAACGTTTATTGTACTTTCAAATGAAGGGTTTCAAAGCAACTTTTTAGGTAAATAAATATATTTGTATTAAAAAGAAACTATAAGTTCATAGAGTGGTCACTAATATGAGACATAATTAAATAAAAGTTGCTGCGACAAGATCTATGTGCCATACCAAGAGCACCACAAACCATAAAACCATAGCAAAGAAAGTATTTTTATTGTTCCATAAATCTTTTTTAAAGTACACACTTTTTTAACCCCTTCACTTCTGAGATCGAGGTATCCCGGGCTTCAAAGGCAACATCCGGTGCCCGGTATCGAGATATCTCAATCTGCATCTCTGCAGTCCAAAAGCAAATGAAATTCCTTCACTGCAAACGAATCTCGTTTGCTTTTGTCCTGCAGAAGGTACCCTGAAAGTTTTAGCCCTGTGGACATAATGCCCAAAGGGCTAAAACTGTGTAAATTTGGCATCGGACATTCAGCAGCTGATGCAGGAAACACGAGCTGCAACTGTAACAGCTGTAACTCAATTTGGCAGTAGATAGCACATCTACTGGCCAAATATATTATTACCGTAAGAAATACATTGGGAATATGCCCACATATTTCTTACTGTATACTTAATTAAAAATTATTTTTCTACAAACCAATGGTTCATGACAATGTTTTTTTATGGAAAATCACTTGGTATTGAAGGTTTTAATGAACCAATCGCTGAAAGGGGCTACTGCAGTTTACTACTAAGTGGGTCCAGTTTAGCAGTACCTAGAGTAAAGGATATCTTGGAGTTAGGGTTCATTTGTCTTCAAAGTTTATTTATTTATTTATTTATAAAGTATTTTACCAGGAAGGATACATTGAGATTTCTCCTGTTTTCAAGTATGTCCTGGGTTCAAGAAAATTGAAGTGTTACAGTTGTTACAGAAATACAAAGTAATTGCTGCCCTCATTCTTACATTTGCAAGGTGGACCATTACTTCATTATTTTTTTAGGGAATTTGGGAACATATGAAGTCTACAATCATACATGCCTCAATTTCAAATGTCATTTTAGACTCAATAGCACCTGTAAATAATTTGAATGATGGTATCATGTTTTAATCTCGTTCCTTTCAGCTGACTGGACTGATTCTTATTACCATGGTGTTTCTGGCTTGTCTTCTCATGCTAGTGATGTACAAGGCTCTGTGGTATGAACAGCTCAGTTGTCCAGAGGGATTCATATTTAAGGTACTGCAGCTCTATTCAGGACCCTTCTGTGAACCTGGGCATATGGTGGCAAAATAGGGGCTTGGATGGCCGGGCCAGGGGTGGAGCTCGGAGATTGTATCATCTTGCCACTGTCTTGAACAGCCATAGTACCTTATATGTGCCATCTGGTGACATCTTTAGATCTTATCAGTCAGCTTACGATGCACGGCCATGGTGGCCTACCGTGCTTTTCATCAGGTTGCCCAAGGAAAATCTGAGCCTGGTTGTAATAGCAAATATATTTTGGCCCACACAGGACAAATCACTAGTAAACCACACAAAAAAAAATTATTCTTCACTATTAAGGTGGTGAATGGCTGAGCATGGGAGTATTCAGATCTACCAAAAGATTCACAGGGCACCATCGTTTTATGGACTGGCCAATGGGTCTTTACTTGACCAGTCCAGCCCTGCATTTGCATAATAGTGACAATTTGCTAACTCATCAGGCCAGGAACCTTTATTCCATTGTGCACTTTTTGATGCCGGACCTGCATGTCCACCTATTTTCTTAACAACATGTATGTACTCAAAGTACCTGTTGGACGCAGGTAATTGCACTACCAGAAAAAAGATGGGGAGATTCCCCATCAAATCAGTACAACTAGGTAGCCTAAAAGACCAGGGCTGTCAAACTCCGGCCCTTCAGATGTTTCTGAACTACAACTCCCATGATTCTCTGGCCATCTGTTACATTGAAAGAATTCTGGGAATTGTAGGCTTCAGCATCTGGGAGGCCTTGAGTTTGAAAGTCCTGACTGAAAAGAGAAAAAAGATTGAAGATGACCGAGCCTACAGTTATATGAAAATATATATAACACAAAGATTATCCTTTCAGTTTAAGTAAAATTATTTTAATTCACAAGAGATCATTCTTGTGAAGCATTTTTCCTCCCTTGGTGAATTTAAAGATTCTGCTCTAAACCAGTAGTTCTCAACCCGTGGTATGCATACCACAAGCAGGGGGTACGCCTAGGGTTCCCACTAGGGAAGTGCATGGCTGAAAATTTAGTTTTGTTTAGTTTAGTTTCGTTATGTTTTTAAATCACTTAGTTTTTGGAATTTTGTAACTAATTTCGTTTCGTATTTCATTTTGTTTAGTTTCGGATCGATTTGAAATTTCGAATCGATTCGAATTTCATATATCAATTCGATAGTTGATATCAATTCGAATTTTGGATCACTAGAGAAATCCCCAATTAATCAAATTTTGCTGTTAAAAGAAAAGCTAGGGTTAAATTTTAAGCTGTGTCACAGATTTAGTATTTGAGTCAAATTCAACAGTGAAACAAAATTTAATTTGTTTCATAAAGTCCTTTGCTTACTATTACTTGTATTGCAAGTTAAGATCAATTCGATAGTTGATATCAATTTGATAGTTCATTTCAAATTTGATAGTTGATATCAATTTGATAGTTCATTTCAAATTTGATAGTTGATATCAATTTGATAGTTCATTTCAAATTCGATAGTTCTTGATATCAATTCAATAGTTCATTTCAAATTCGATAGTTGATATCAATTCGATAGTTCATTTCAAATTCGATAGTTGATATCAATTTGATATTTCATTTCAAATTCCATAGTTGATATTAATTTGATAGTTCATTTCAAATTCGATAGTTGATATCAATTTGATAGTTCATTTCAAATTCGATAGTTGATTTCAATTTGATATTTCATTTCAAATTCCATAGTTGATATTAAATTGATAGTTCATTTCAAATTCCATAGTTGATATCAATTTGATAGTTCATTTCAAATTCAATAGTTGATATTAATTTGATAGTTCTTTTCAAATTTGATAGTTGATATTAATTTGATAGTTCATTTCAAATTCAATAGTTGATATCAGTTATTCAAATTTTTCTTTTATGAGGATGACACAGGGTAAAACGAAATAAATTCGTTATATACCGTTTCATTTCGTTTCAAATTCATATCGTATCGATTCATTATTCGGAAGTACTTCTGAATATGAATTATCAATTTTCGTTCTAAATTCCAAATTTTTACGAAACGAATGCACATCTCTAGTTCCCACCCATCCGGCTTTCACATGGACCGGACAGGTTTTGAACCCTGTGCCCGATTTTGTGATGAACCTAGCTGCAGAGGACACAGAGGGGAAAAATGCAATGCTCCTGCTGCAGAGTCTACCTGTGTGTCTCCCCTCCATGCTGGCACCAGCATCAGGTCCTGACAGGGAGATACACAGGCAGGACACTGTCTCTTCCCTCTCTTTCTCCCCCTCTTTTCCCCTATCTCTTTCCCTCTTCTCGACTTTGACCCCCCACTCTGTCCCCTCTTCCTCCCCTCTTCACTTCCTCTCCACTCTGAACCCCCTCTTTCATCCCTTCCCCCTCTCTTCCCTCACTCTTCTCTTTCTCTCCCTTTCCCTCCTATTCCCTATCTCTCCCTTCAACCTCTCTCCTCGCTTCCCTGTCTATCCTCTCTCTCTTCCCTATCACCCAACTCTTCCCTCCCTCTCTCTTCCCTGTCTTTTTCATTATTGTCCCTCCCTCTCTCCCCTCAATTTCTCCCCCTCTCTTCCCTCTCTCTCCCCTCTCTCCCCTCTCTCCCCATATCTCTCTCTTCCCTCCCTCTCTCTACCCCTCTCTTTTCTCAATTCTCCCTCTTCCCTCGTTTTCCTCTTTCCTCTCTCTCTATCTCTCATCTCTCTCTTCCCTGTCTCTCATCTCTCTCTTCCCTGTCTCTCCCTTCCCTGTCTCTCCTCTCTCTTCCCTCTCCTATCTCTTCCCTCTCATCCCTCTCTTTTCCTTCTCATCTCCCTCTTCACTCTCTCCCTCTCTCTCTCCCCTTCCCCGCTCCCATTTTCTCCTTCCCTCTCCCTTTTTCTCCCCTGTCCCATTTTGTGCCCCCTCTCTCCATCTCCCCTTCTCTACCTCCCTCTCCCATTTATCCTTCCCTCTCTCTGTTAGTTAGTTTGGGATTATGTCTGCAAGTGTGTATATTTGGGATTTATGTATTTGTGTGTGTGTGTGTGGCACTGAGCTAATTTGGGATTGTGAGTGTCTGCAAGTGTGTTGGTTTGGGATTGTGTGCGTCAGAGTGTTATTGTGACATTGTATACACAGAACTCATCACATGTACTTGTGTGTGTGTGAGAGATCAGTATATCATCACATCACATTAGATCACAAAATGATATACTGATATTACACACAGAAAGTATCACAGACACATATACTGACATTACACACACCATCACAAACACATATACTGACATTAAACACTCACAGAAAAAAAACATCACAAACAAATATACTGGCATCACACACACACACAGAAACCATCACAAACACATATTCTGACATCACACACACACCATCACAAGCACATACTGACATTACACACACACACAGAAACCATCACAAACGCATATACTGACATTATACACACACGCACACACACAGAAACCATCACACTCAATCAATAGAAATTACTTTCTTGAGACAGGGGTACTAAGGATTTTTTTTTTTTAGACCTACAGGGGAACTTCTCCATAAAAGGTTGAGAAACCACTGTGAGGTCTAGAATTGATTTTTCTTCACAAAGCTCATGTAGGATATTATTACATTACGTGCAGTGGCGGAACTACCAGGGTCGCAGCGGTCGCAACTGCGACCGGGCCCTGGCAATTCTGCCACTTGAGGGGGCCCACTTGCTTGGGGAGAAGTTTGGCGGCTAAATAATTTAGACCAGGCTGAGCGCACTATTTTTGGCAGCAGCCGCGATCGGCACGTTGAACGCGTTCCATAGCCTCGTGCTCGTCATCTTCCTTCCTGTCCATTAAGTTCCTCCCCCGTCCCCCTCTCCCTGCTCGCTCGCCTGCTCCGCCTCCGCCCGCACGTGTGTCCATGTGTGTGTGGGCGCGGCAAGGAGACAGTGAGCAGGCCGGCCTGGGATTAATGCGCAGCCTTTCTCTTCCTCGCGGCCGGAACGCTTTCCTCTCCCGGGCCGTGTCTCCAGACTCCAGTCCAGCAGTCCTACAGGGCGGCTCCCGCTGTCACAGTCTGTGTGTCACTGCTGAGTGCTGACCTGACAGTCAGTCTGTCTGTGTCTGGCACCCGGCCGTGACGTGAGTGACCCACAAACCCGCCACACCACCACATCGCAGCAGGCCAGCAGCAGACACGAGTCCCGACCCGTGGCATGCCCTGTGCCCCCCGTGACAGTCTACTCTACTCTGTAACTGTCTCCAGTGACGTGCTTAGACTGTAAATAAGACTTGGAATTCTAGTCTCTCTATATAGATTGTAGTTTTCATGGTGGTCTGGATCGCTTATATTACTCCCCTTAATTTACAGCTATCACCAGTAATAGTTTTTTCTTTATTAACAATTAACAGAAACCTTGCAAGGAAGCGTTATCCTCTTCAATTGTTTAACCCCTTAAGGACCAATGACGTAATTGTCACGCCATAAATTCATTGACTTTAAATACCCTTGGTCCTTAAAGGGTTAAGATTAAATCCTACCTAAAACTAGTCTTCAGAACAGACTATAGAGAGCTCCTGCCACTGATATATTCTTCAAAATTTAAATGATCATTCCAGTGTAAATTGTCCTGCTCTCTTTTGATATGATATGTTATTTTTCCCAAATGTCCTGTGGAATCATGTGTTTAACTCTGTAAAGTGAACACACTTTAACTCAAGCTGGCTAACACACAGTTGTATTCCACCTGCTTATGAAAAGATTATGGAGGAATTCTACAGAAGACTAAGCTTTAGTGGATTTATCAAACATCCTTATAGCAACCACTGGCGATGTTTCAACCATAGACTTTGTCATGGTCATTGACTGTATTCCTCCTGCCAGTATACTTCAGGTTCACAAGGTGATTGGTAATCAGATCAAGCAATTTAACAAGGACCACTTGGCTTGTGCTAAACCTCCAGGTCTAGCCTTAAGCCTAGACTTAAAGCCAGAATCGCAAAATACTAGTGTGTGATGTATTTCTGCCATTACAGTATGAGTAATCCATCTACACATTTTAGTACATTTTCCTTTGTCATAATACCATAACATAGTCCAAATGGTTAATAGCATTATCCTAATTGAATGACTTTTATCACCAACAGCACAAGCACTGCTCCCCCACAGACCTGGAAATGTATTATTCGCAGCAAGAAACAGGACCCCGCAGTGCTCTCTACACGGCCATCACTCAGGCCAAGAAAACTCTGCCAGAGCTGCCGTCTCCTTGGCTTCCCGTTATCAATGCCCTGAAGGAAGCAGAAAAGGCCAAGAGAGAGCTGGGAGCAGCAAAACAATGAGTTAGAGGGGCAGTAGAGGTGTTATGTGGCATCTTTAATGGGGTTGGTTTTATTATGGGAGAAAGTCTGAAAATTCCCTATTACCCAATATTACTTTGCTTGAAACATCTTCTTGTAAAAGTCTACTTTAGAAAAAACTAAATGGAGCTGTATCAAAATAAAGGCACTTACCCATTTAACAACTTCTACATCATTGTTTTATTGGATTTTGATGTTTTTCTACTTGCAGTTTTTCTACTTTCTGTTTCAATGTAAAATCCTTCTTCATATTAGTAAACGGGTACTCTATATACACACACACACACAAACACACACTATTCTGCCTCCCTAGCAAAGCTGTGAGGCGTGGGTGCTTGACACTAGCTACGTATGTGTTGACCAGTACTCACACGATGAAAGCTCAGCAGACAATGTCAACTCAGCAAAACTGACACGTAGAAAGATGAATCCAGTTGAAAACTTTAATGATCAAACTGACAATCTTTGTAATAGTGTACAGCAATGCTTGGAAAAAAGACGAGACAGAGGAGATATGATAGAAACATTTAAATACGTAAAGGGAATCCACAAGGTAGAGGAAGGGAGTATATTTAAAAGGAAATAAAGTAGCAAAACAAGAGGACATAGTCTTAGATTAGAGGGGCAAAGGTTTAACAGTAACATCAGGAAGCATTATTTTACTGAGAGGGTGGTGGATACATGGAACAGCCGTCCAGTAGAAGTGGTAAAGGCCAAAACAGTGATTGAATTTAAGCAGGCATGGGATAGGCATAAGGCTATCCTAAATAAAAGATAAATCCAGGTAAAGTATCCCTGTAATTGGGCAGACTAGATGGGCCGAAAGGTTCTTATCTGCCAACATTTTCTATGTTTCTAAATGAAAAGACAATAGTTCTGTCCAGCATTGAGCTGAGATGGCTACTAGGTGACCAGTAATTACCTCAGAACTAGACTGAGCAAAAAGGGGTGGAGCTAGCTGGATGCAGCAAGGTTAAGGAAACCCAGCAGGAACAAAATGCGCTTAAATAATAACTGTATGCAGCAAAAGGCAGATTCAACACATAACATTAAAATATACATATAAACCCTGAATCATAGGGCATGACACACACCGTGAAAGAGCATGTGAGTGCATCATATCAGCAGCATCTGTTAACAGAAGCAAATGTTGCAATACCGGTTTTTCATTTCAACCCCTATCCACGTAGAGGATTTTCAAGACAAGGAAAGATTATGTTACTGAAAACCTGGCAACATATATCAAGTTACTTTTCCTAAAGCTCCTAAAGAGAATATTTTAACGATAGTTTACTCTCCCAATTACAGTAGCATAAAAAACACAAAAATAAAAAATATGTTTGGCAATATGATGACTGAGGTCGATATTTTAAATCTCTCCATTGACATTAGCATCACCCTAGTTGTACTAGCACTCACAGTAAGTCCAGGAAGGATTTACCACCAGAACGTTTTGGAATAAAAACGTAGTATGTATATTCATTGACCACCATTCATTCATTGAAAAAATATTGTTTTTTTCTCTTCTTGGAGCTTTGGTGGATCAATTTGGGGAAACTATCAGTTCTATTCAAAGAAAGGTGAAAACCAGGAGAACTTTCAGGAGAAGAGAACAATCTAGACCAAATAGCCAATTTGGAAAGTGAGATAAATGGGAGAATTTTTCTGGTTTGGCTATTTTGACCTAGAATTTTTACTTCTCCAGTCATTCGCCTGAGTTTCACCTTTCTTTGAATAGACCTGTATGTCAAAGTAGTCCACCATACTTTTCACTGTTGATTCCATCCTAGTTTCTGCCAAAGTTGTTCAGCATAGTTCTAAGCGTATGGAATTTCTACTGGTGTTCCAACCGTAGTTTCAGCTGCGGCTATATAGTGGAGATTTCACCGTGTTTGACACCAGTGCTCAGTTGAAGTTGTCTTTTTGTGTAGTGTCTACTGTTATTTTCATAGTTGTTTCTATTGGAATTTAATGGATATCTATTCGGAAAAATGGCTGAAGCTTATTAACCGGTGTTACAGCAGTGGAACAATATTGAAAGGAAAATAGCCATAGTTTATCCCATTTATGGAAGAAAAATGGTCGTACCGTTGTTGTAGGAACTTTGCTCACCGTTGTTAAATTTTCCTTCTTGAGGTAGCCGATGTTTGCCATAGTTGCAACAATGGTTTTTACCATTGTTTGGCTCCACAATAAACATTGGTGGTTAATGAATTACCCTATAGTTTCTTTGGAACTCAAAATCCATTGTGGTGCACCAAGGGCTCGATTCAGCTGATTTTTTTAAAAAAATATTGGCTCATTCAGCTGAAAAAATTAATCTGGAGTTGATGTTTGGAAAATGCCACTGGTCTAAAATAAAAGCTGTACAGTAAAACAGCTGAAAAGCTTATTTTTGGTCAGAATCATACAAATGTTTGCTTTTTAACATGACTATTAGTAATCTTCAGTATTTAAAAAAAGATTTCAGTGTAATTCCCTCTATTTCCCGAAAATCGATTTATCAACACCTTTTGAGCATTTGAAATTTTATTCGGAAATCTTCACGCTAATAAATCTGAATTAAGTTGCTAAATCCAATATTTTCATTGCTTAAGGAATAGCCGCGAGAACGGCTATCCAATCCAAAATTTATCTGAAATTAAAATGCTGATAAACCAACACCTGCTGAAAAAGGTCTTGATTTTAGCCATTGGGCTGAATTAAATTGAGCTCCAAGTCAAATTCCCTGGGTATCTCTGGACAAATTAGTGCTATTCAGAGACCTCCACTAAGATTTAACAATGACTGTCAATAAGGGTATTACCATATTACCATATGTCTTGGATGACATAGGAAGTGAAAGTGCTCACAGTTAAAATTAGGGATGTGCATGACTTATTTTTTTTCATCTCGGTTTTTTTTCAGGTGTTTATTTTTCGTCTCGGATCATTTCGGACAGTTTTTCTTTCACTTCGGTAATTCGGATCGATTCGGTGATTCGGATCATTTTGTTGATTCGGATCATTTTGGCGATTCAGATCATTTCGGGTGATTCGGATTAGTTAGTTTTTCGGTTTTTTTATGAGTAATTTTGTTTTTTATTGCATATTTAAGAATGGGAAGTAGATTACTACCAATAGGATGAAAGTTTCTTTACTGATTCATTGTATTAGAATTTTTTTAGCAATTTTTGGGGTGAAATTTTAGGTTTCCTAACTTTTTTTAAAGAAACAATGCTTTTTAACCCATAGGTTTCAATGCAGCATATGAATCCACACACTGCTGGGAAGTGCCTCTCTGCAGTCTAATTAATGCAGCATATGAATCCGTACACTGAGGGGAAGCGCCTCTCTGCAGTATAATTCAGCATATGAATTATGAAATATGCAGTATAATTCAGCATATGAATCCACACATATGGATCCGAATTGGCGAAATGATCCGAATTGGCGAAATGATCCGAATCGCCGAAATGATCCGAATCACCAAAATGATCCGAATCACCGAATCTAATCGATCTGAAATTTCATTTTTGGAAAGGCTCCCAAAATACGAAAATGATGAATTTCGTCCGAATTTCAATTCGGAACGAAACGAATTGCACATCTCTAGTTAAAATCAAGAATGTTAGTAACCTTTAATATTTGCTTGCTAACGCTAGGGATGTGATTGGCAGATTGAGAAAGCTAAAGGTGTTGGGTTATAAGGAAACAAATGGTGTAATGCAGTGGTTCCCAACCTCGGTCCTCAAGTACCCCTAACAGGCCAGGTTTTAAGGATTGCCTTGGAGAAAAGCAGACTGAATCCTGCAATCACTGAGCAGCAAATCATATCACCTGTGCTGCGCTTAAGATATCTGGAAAACCTGGCCTGTTAGGATTACTTGAGGACCACATTTGGGAACTACTGGTGTAATGAATAAATTGGTAATACTAAAATATAAAATCTGGACATGATGCATAAATGGCAGTAAATTTACATGGGCACACTAATTATGAAGGGGTGAAAAGATAAATATTAGAGGAGTGCACTTATATATGACTTATTAATTCCAGTCTTCTATTAAGGAAAATACATATGATACTATGGGTTATAGTAGGAAACCTTATAGGTCAGAATTTGCAGAAAAAGGTGAATGCTAGTTGTAGACAAACCTAATAATAAGCTTAAAATGATGCATGTCTTCTTGGGATTTAATTATTCAGCAATAAAGACTAGGGGCACTATTACGATCGTAATGCTAAAACGGGAGGCTAGGGAGAAAAACCTGTGCCTGCAGGTTTCTCCTTAGCGTCCCCATTTTAGCGTGATATAACGATGCAGGCGCTAAAAAAACTGCCTGCACCATAACACGGCCCTAAGCCTCGGGATGCGTGCGGCAGCGCTAAGCGCCGCTGCGAGCATCCCCTCCATGGAGTCCATAGGACTCCATTGAGGCTGACGCTGCCGATCACATGAACTGCAGGATCTAGCCTCGTGTGATCCGGCAGGTCGGAGTAGTGATCCGCAGAGGGAGACTGGGAGACTTTTCCCCCAGTCTCTCCCTGCTCCCGGCAGCCAGAAGAGGCCGTTGGAGCCGCCATTCTCACTATGGGATGGAAGGTGAATATGTGAATTATTTTGGGGGATTTTTGGCTGGTGCTGACGGATTCTGCAGCTGAGGAATCCGTTAGCACCAAGTCCTGGCTGTGGTTAACTTTCGAGTTAACCGCAGCCGGATTGTAATTAGCATTAGTACATTGTAATCAGGGGCGGATCCAGGGGGGGCAATGGGGCAATTGCCCCCCCCAAGAAAATCACTGCCGCCGGCGTTCTTTTCTTCTCCATGAGGCAAGCGGCCGCTGACATGCAGCCTGGAATGCACGCTCGCCTGGAATGGGAATCACCTGACCAGAGCGTGATCACGCGAGAATGCGGCTGGTCAGGTGGTTCCCAGCGAGTGGCCAAGCTGCATGTCAGCAGCCGCTCGCCTCGTGGAGAAGAGAAGAACGCCGGCGGGGCCTGGCAGCAGAGGTGAGAGCTGGGGCAGTATATACCTATGTGAGCTGGGGGCAGTATATACCCATGTGAGCTGGGGCAATATATACCCATGTGAGCTGGGGCAGTATATACCCATGTGAGCTGGGGCAATATATAACTATGTGATCTGGGGGCAGTATATACCCATGTGAGCTGGGGTCAGTATATACCCATGTGAGCTGGGGCAGTATATACCTATGTGAACTGGAGGCAGTATATACCCATGTGAGCTGGGGGCAATATATACCCATGTGAGCTGGGGCAGTATATACCCATGTGAGCTGAGGGCAGTATATACCCATGTGAGCTGGGGGCAATATATACCCATGTGAGCTGGGGCAGTATAAACCCACGTGAGCTGGGGCAGTATATACCCATGTGAGCTGGGGGTAGTGTATACCCATGTGTTCTGGGGCAGTATATACCCATGTGAGCTGGAAGCAATATATACCCATGTGAGCTGGGGGCAGTATATACCCAAGTGAGCA
This sequence comes from Leptobrachium leishanense, assembly GCA_009667805.1. NCBI lineage: Eukaryota > Metazoa > Chordata > Amphibia > Anura > Megophryidae > Leptobrachium > Leptobrachium leishanense. The sequence continues at coordinate 91,722,574 of CM019068.1, read as the reverse complement.
GGGGGCAGTATATACCCATGTGAGCTGGGGGCAGTGTATACCCATGTGTGCTGGGGCAGTATATACCCATGTGAGCTGGGAGCAATATATACCCATGTGAGCTGGGGCAGTATATACCCATGCGAGCTGGGGCAGTTTATACCCACGTGAGCAGGGGGCAGTATATACCCATGTGAGCTGGGGGCAGTATATACCCATGTGAGCTGGGGCATTATATACCCACGTGAGCTGGGGCAGTATATACCCATGTGAGCTTGGGGCAATATATACCCACATGAGCTGGGGCAATATATACCCATGTGAGCTGGGGCAATATATATCCATGTGAGCTGGGGAAAATACACCCATGTGAGCTGGGGGCAGTAATTATATACCCATGTGAACTGGGGGGCAATATATACCCATGTGAGCTGGGGGCAGTATATACCCATGTGAGCTTGGGGCAATATATACCCATGTGAGCTGGGGGGCAGTATATACCCACGTGAGCTGGGGGCAGTATATACCCATGTGAGTTGGGGCAATATATACCCATGTGAGCTGGGGGCAGTATATACCCACGTGAGCTTGGGGAAATATATACCCATGTGAGCTGGGGGCAGTATATACCTACGTGAGCTGGGGGCAGTATATACCCAAGTGAGCTGGGGGCAGTATATAACCATGTGAGCTGCGGCAATATATATCCATATGAGCTGGGGCAAATATACCCATGTGAGCTGGGGCAGTAATTATATACCCATGTGAGCTGGGGCAATATATACCCATGTGAGCTGGGGCAGTATATACCCATGTGAGATGGGGCAGTATATACCCATGTGAGCTGGGGCAGTATATACCCACGTGAGCTGGGGGCAGCATATACCCACGTGAGCTGGGGTCAATATATACCCATGTGAGCTGGGGGCAGTATATACCCATGTGAGCTGGGGCACTATATACCCATGTGAGCTGGGGGCAGTATATACCGACGTGAGCTGGGGCAATATATACCCATATGAGCTGGGGACAGTATATACCCATGTGAGTTGGGGGCAATATATATCCATGTGAGCTGGGGGCAGTATATACCCACGTGAGCTGGGGGCAATATGTACCTATGTGAGCTGGGGGCAGTATATACCCACTTGAGCTGGGGCAGGATATACCCATGTGAGCTGGGGGCAGTATATACCATGTGACCTGGGGGCAGTATATACCCATGTGAACTGGGGGCAATATATACCCATGTGAGCTGGGGAAAATATATCCATGTGAGCTGGGGGCAAATATACCCATGTGAGCTGGGGTAGTAATTATATACCCATGTGACCTGGGGGCAATATATACCCATGTGAGCTAGGGGCAGTATATACCCATATGAGATGGGGCACTATATACCCATGTGAGCTGGGGCAGTATATATCCATGTGAGCTGGGGCAGTATATACCCATGTGAGCTGGGGTAATATATACCCATGTGTGAGCTGGGGGCAGTATATACCCATGTGAGCTGGGGCAAATCTACCCATGTGTGAGCTGGGGGCAAATATACCCATGTGTGAGCAGGGGGCAAATATACCCATGTGAGCTGGGGCAAATATACTATTATAAAGATATTATTTTATTTTTCTATCAGTATTTTTTTGAGGCTGTATTGCTAATAATCTTATTATGATCACTGCAAAAGCAAGATATCGTTATTTGTATTATTTATCTTTATCAAAGTTACTGAACCTGACACAAAGGCTGTTTCTGCCTGTATGCTGATAATGGAGACCCCACTTGAAATTGTGTAAGATAAAGGACACCAACCATACTCCAAAATCTATCGTTGCAAAAATATTTCTGTAAAAGATAAACCAATACTTGAAAAATTTAAAATCTGCAAATTTACATTTCACATTTTTAACAACTTCTGTGCAAAATTTCTATTTTACCCTATATTGAATTGTTATCTTGGCATCCCATGTTTCAAATAAATGTTATAATAAAAAAATTCAACACAAATTGCTTGGTAGTGAAGGGGTTAATGAGGATAATAAGGAAGAAATGTTCCATACAAATGTTTCTCCAGTACATAGCAAACAAGAACCTGTGGCAGGATATATGCAAGTCACTTTTACAAAACCATTATAGCAAATGTGATAATAGTTTACATGAGACATGGTTATACAGCAATTTAGTAATGTTAAAGTAAACATATCATCAGGACAGGATAGTATCCACTATCAAGCACCAGGTCATATTTAACTACACTGGTTTTCAAATTCTTCCAGGAATTTTCTTTTGTTGGTGGTGATAAAGAATTGTAAAAAAACAGAGATTTTATATATTTTATATATACAGTATCTCACAGACGTGAGTACACCCCTCACATTTCTGTAAATATTTTATTATATCTTTATGTGACAACACTGAAGAAATGACACTTTGCTACAATGTAAAGTAGTGAGTGTACAGCTTGTATAACTGTAAATTTGCTGTCCCCTCAAAATAACTCAACACACAGCCATTAATATCTAAACCGCTGGCAACAAAAGTGACTACACCCCTAAGTGAAAATGTCCAAATTGGGCCCAAAGTGTCAGGGCTCTATTACGCTCTTGGCGTTAAAACGCGGGCACAAGGGAGGAAAATCTGCGCCTGCGTTGTTATTGAGCGTAACAATGCTGGATGCTCGCGGCAGCGCTGAGCGCAGCCACGAGCATCCACTCGCTGGAGGTCATAGGACTCCATTGAGTGCCTCCCTGACGGTCACATGAACAGCTAGATCTCGCCTCGCGAGATCCGGCCGGTCAGCGTAAGGATATGCAGGGAGAGGCTGTGGGGACTTTTCCCCCCAAGTCTTTCCCTGCTCCTGCCGGCCGGAGGAGGCGGTTGGAGCCGCGGTCCTGGCCGTGGGACAAGAGGTGAGTATGTGGTTTGTTTTTTTATTTTTTTAGGCTGGTGTTAACAGATTCTGCAGAAGCGGAATCCGTTAACACCAAGTCCTGGCTCTGGCTAACCAGGCGTTAATCAGCGCTGGGGCATTGTAATACCAGTGCTGATTAACACTTTGCACTCCCCATGTTAAGTATAGGGAGCACAAAGTACAGTAACCTTGCGCTGAGAAGCGCAAGGTACCAAACGCAAACGGGTTTTTTAACCCTTTTGCTTTTGGATTGTAATATGCGGTAAATACCGCAGCAAACGTTAATGCTCACGCAAGTGAGCGTTAACGTTTGCGTTACGGATGTAATAGTGCCCTCAATATTTTGTGGGGCCACCATTATTTTCCAGCACTGCCTTAGCCCTTTTGGGCATGGAGTTCACCAGAGCTTCACAGGTTGCCTTCTTGGAAATCACATCTCATTCATCTATACTGTGTGTGTTGGCAAAGGTGTTTAGGGATCATTGGTGTTTATTGTGCAACTTTATGGGCTACATTACATAGATCGCACTAAAATGGGGACGCAAGAAGAAAAACCTGCGCCTGCAGGTTTCTCCTTTGCGCCCCGTCTTAGCACGATATTACAATGCAGGTGCTTAAAAAGCTGCCTGCATTGTTATCGGGCGCTAAGTCCCGGGATGCGCGGCATCCTCTCCATGGAGTCCACAGGACTCCATTGAGCAGACAGTGCCAATCACATGACCTGTTGGATCTAGCCTTGCGTGATCCGGCTGGTCGGCGAAGTGATCCGCAGGGAGAGACTGGGGGACATTTTCCCCCAGTCTCTCCCTCCTCCCGCCGGACGGAGGAGGCGGATGGAGCCGCGGTCCTTGCCGTGGGATAGGAGTTGAGTATGTGATTTATTTTGGGAGGTTTCTGCTGGTGCTAACAGATTCTGCATCAGCGGAATCCGTTAGCACCAAGTCCTGGCTGTGGTTTACTTTTTGCTAACTGCAGCCGGACGTTACTTAGTGTTAGGACTTCGTAATCCTAACATTGATTAACACTTTGTGCCCCCCATGTTAAGTATAGGGAGCGCAAAGTACAGTAACCTTGTGCTGAAAAGTGCAAGATTCCAAACGGTAACTGTTTTTTCAACCCGCTAGCGTTTGGATTGTAATATGGTGCGCCCGCGTTAGGGCCGCCAGGGCTACCGTTAACGCTCATGCAGGTGAGCGCTAATGTTAGCACCAAGACTGTAATGTAGCCCTATATCCCCGTGCCATCTTGGACAGCTCACAGGTCAACTTGTAAAGTTCACATTCGCGAGCTCTTACACTTACAACAGATGATATCTCACATGCCCACGGATGGGCTTAAATGTTAGTGTCTTTGCAAAGGTCATGAAAAAAGCAGAACCCATGAGCAGCTCATATTTTCTGAGAACTCCCTAGTTAGTACATCCCACCCTAAGTCATGGCTCAGAAACAGTTAAAATGTGAAACTAAAAAAGATATTTTGCAGCTGTATGACAAGATATTTGAATAAAGATAAATACACAACCAAACAAATAAATATGTGAATATTAAAAAAATGCGAACTCAACCCTTTCACTCTTACATTTTGCATATAATTCCCCGTTTGCATACCTTTTAAATGAAAAAATATTGTACAGTACTTCCTGTGGAAAAACAAAATTCTCTGCGATATTAGTCCTGTCACCCTGTGCTACTGTAACGAAGGTCAAAAGAGCAGGTTTCTAGTGCAGGGGGAAGGCACAGGAACTGCATTCCAAGATTACTCCAGCAGTGTCATGACCCCTACCAGATGACAACTAGGAATCGCAGATAGACCCGTGCCAGCACCTGACATGTCAGCACCTTTCCTGGGATGTCCTGATTGTTTCAGTGAGCATTGCAACAGCCAGGTGCTTCCAACCACTGCCTGTCCTTCCCTACTTAAGGATGGGGCTCCCAACAGGCAGTGCTTCTGCTTTTCCAATAACCTATTAGCAAGAAGTTCGTTTCCCTGTCTCCTGTTCCTGAGTTCCACTGCGATCCTCCTTCCAGCCTCCAATCTTGTCATGTAACCAGAGTGTTCCAGTCTCTGCAAGTGCCCTTGCATCTTAGTCTCCTTTATGTAGTGCCCCTGCATCCTGGTCTCCTGTCTCCAGTGCATGCATCCAGGGCCGGCGCTAGTGTAAGGCAGCACAGGCGGCTGCCTTACTATTCTGGCTTTCTGCCAGTTGAGGGGCGGAAAAATCTGGACCACCCAGCGAGCGGAGGCCTTGCCAGAATCGGGCACAAGGTTTCCCATTTACTCGGCAGCGTGTGGGATCCCACTCCCACACGCTGCACCGGAAGTAAAGGCCCTGGGGGGGGGGGGTGCAGAGGAGGAGGAAGACGAGGCTGCCAGACCACAGCTCACATGGGAAGATGCTGGCCCCGCCCATCCACCCCCTTCCTCCTCACAGCAGCTAGCAGAGCCTCCCTCCCCTGCTCCTGTGCGGGAAGTGTCCAGCATGTGCAGGGGGGGGAGTGGAGAGAGACCAGCTGAGCTGTAACCATGGAGGCAGCCAGGGATTTGAATCCTAGGGTAAGTAGCAAGCAGGGGGTGTGAGTATGGGGGTGAGCATGGGGAGGTGGGTGTGTAAGCATGGAGTGTGTGTCTGTGTGTGTGAGCATGGGTGAATGAGAGCATTGGGTGTGTGTGAGCATGGGGAGGTGTGTGTGAGCATGGGGAGGTGTGTGTGAGCATGGGGAGGTGGGTGTGAGTATGGGGGGGGTGGGTGTGTGTGTGAGCATGGGGAGGTGTGTGTGAGCATGGGGAGGTGTGTGTGAGCATGGGGAGGTGTGTGTGAGCATGGGGAGGTGGGTGTGAGTATGGGGGGGGTGGGTGTGTGTGTGAGCATGGGAGGTGTGTGTGAGCATGGGGAGGTGGGTGTGAGTATGGGGTGGGTGGGTGGGTGTGTGCAGGGGTGATGTATGTGTGTGTGAGCAGGGGTGATGTATGTGTGTGTGAGCAGGGGTGATGTATGTGTGTGTGAGCAGGGGTGATGTGTGAGCAGGGGTGATGTGTGTGAGCAGGGGTGATGTGCGCGTGTGAGCAGGGGTGATGTGTGCGTGTGAGCAGGGGTGATGTGTGAGCAGGGGTGATGTGTGAGCAGGGGTGATGTGTGAGCAGGGGTGATGTGTGTGAGCAGGGGTGATGTGTGTGTGTGTGAGCAGGGGTGATGTGTGTGTGTGTGAGCAGGGGTGATGTGTGTGTGTGTGAGCAGGGGTGATGTGTGTGAGCAGGGGTGATGTGTGTGAGCAGGGGTGATGTCTGATCAGGGGTGATGTGCGTGTGTGAGCAGGGGTGATGTGTGTGTGTGTGTGAGCTGGGGTGATGTGTGATCAGGGGTGATGTGCGCGTGTGAGCAGGGGTATGAAATGAATTAAAGGGGAGAATGAATTGAAGGGGTGGAGGAATTGAGGGGGAGAATGAATTGAGGGGGTGAAATTAATTGAGGGGAAGAATGATGTGAGCTGGGGGCAAATTTACCCATGTGTGAGCTCTGGGGGCAAATATATCCATGTGTGAGCTCTGGGGGCAAATATATCCATGTGTGAGCTCTGGGGGCAAATTTACCCATGTGTGAGCTCTGGGCGCAAATATATCCATGTGTGAGCTCTGGGGGCAAATATACCCATATGTGAGCAGGGGGCAAATATACCCATATGTGAGCAGGGGGCAAATATACCCATGTGTGAGCTGGGACAAATATACCCATATGTGAGTTGGGGCAAATATACCCATATGTGAGTTGGGGCAAATATACCCATATGTGAGTTGGGGCAAATATATCCATATGTGAGCTGGGGCAAATATACCCATGTGTGAGCTCTGGGGACAAATATACCCATGTGTGAGCTGTGGTAAATATACCCATATGTGAGATGGGGGAAAATATACCCATATGTGAGCTGGGGGCAAATATACCCTTGTGAGCTGGGGCTATATATATATATATATATATATATCCATGTGAGCTGGGGGCAATATATATACCCTTGTGAGCTGGGGAAAATATATCCATGTGAGCTGGGGGCAATATATATATATATATATCTGGACATGTTCTGGTCTGAGGTCTCTGTGTGTATATATATATTTATCTGGACATGTTCTGGTCTGTATATATGTATCTGAGTGGGCATGATATTGGTGAATACCTGAAAAAACGTATTGGTACTTGTACTCGGTCTTAAAGTGGTATCGGTGCGACACTAGAGTGTGTATATATGTATGTGTGCATATATAGAGATTATTATGGCACCTCTATCCTGATTGGCTTGACATGACACGGATGGGGGGGCACCAAAACGCACCTTCGCCTGACTAGACAAAAATGCTTGCACCGGCCCTGCATGCATCCGGTCTACTGTCTCAAGTTCCCCTGCATCCTGGTCTCCAGTCTCAAGTGCCCCTGCATCCTGGTCTCCTTCTCTTGTTCTCCTATCTCCAGTGCTCTTGCATCTCCAGCCCTGCCTCTCCAAAACTTCAGTCAGCTCTTTTTCCTTTCCCGCCTGTCTCATGTCTACTGTAAGTCTCCCGCTGCGTTGCCCTCAATTTCTCTCCACGTCTTGTTCCTCCCTTCCTTTGTTTCTCCTTCCTGTCATACCCCTCCAGTCGGCCCCATTCCTGACTTGCCCCCACCACTGCTTTCACTCTCCTGTTATCCCAATAAACACTGATTCGTACTCCAAATGCGTCTCCTGTGTGTCACTGCATCCTGGGCCCAATAAACCAAGTTCCTCTGGTGTTTCTGCACGTGACAAGCAGTGGGAACACAGTTCCTGTTGTGCTGGATACCGAGCACCAAATCTCTGTTAGGTATGAGAGGTTCTTTTTGAGAGAAACCAGAAAATGGCTATTGCGATTTATATTTAGTTATGATTCTCCTGTAGTGCTTGGACGGAGGGAGCTTGAGTTGGCCCCCTTGCTCCCCCTGGCCACTATCTGGCCCAATCAGGTGAAGGCGGGTGCTGGAGGGTCTTAAGAGATCCCAGAGTCTTTCTCTGCAGTCTGTTATGAACGCCTGTGGCAGGCTCATCCACCTCACCTCACACACCAGGTGTCAATCTCTACACTGGCTTCCTGCCTCCTATAGAATCCAATTCAAAACATTGGTAATCACATACAAAACTCTCCACAACTGCACCCCTACCTACATCTCCCTTTTTAACAGGTACATCCCATGCCGACCACTTCGCTCTGCCAATGATCTGATGCTATCAGCTCCCCGTACCTGCACCCCCAACTCCCACCTTCAGGACTTTTCCCTAGCTGCCCCCTTTCTATCGAACTCCCTCCCCCGCAAAATCAGACTCTCCCCATTTCTCCAGTCCTTCAAGAAGTCTCTGAAAACACATTACTTAAGAGAAACCCATCATCTCACTCCCTAATCCCCCTCTGTTCATTTTCTGCTGCATCTTCACACACAGCCCACATGCACTCCACTATTTCACATTCTCGGTTAACCCTCACCTAGTGTGTCACCCCTATCCTCTTAGATTGTAAGCTCTTGAGCAGGGTCCTCTCACCTACTGTACTGTGCGTTTAACCTGTATGTATATTTTTTATTCTGTCTCACCCATTGTACAGCGCTACGGAACTTGTTAGCGCGTTATAAAAACTTGTAACTGTAACCCTGTGTCAGTGTGCATTATTGGGTAATTGGATTGGTGGCTGGAGGGGGGGGGCTGGGGGTGGACAACTCATAGAAATGATATAGGCAGTTTCAGAAAAGCTCTAAACAACTTTCAATTGAGATTCCCTCTAAGCAGACAGAAATAATAGAACTAATGTATCATACTTGCCCTCTCTCCGTTCTAGAGAGGCCCATCTCTTTCCTGGAGAGTGTGTATGAAAATAAATCATACAGGGTTATTCAGAGAGCGTGAAAAGCAGGAGAATGACTGGAGAATAAAAAATTCTAGGTCAAAATAGCCAAACCAGAAACATTTTCCCATTCATCTCACTTTTCAAATTGGCTATTTTGACCTAGAATTTTTCATTCTCCAGTCATTCGCCTGCTTTTCACGCTCTCTAAATAACCCTGATAGTTTTCAGCATCATATGAAAGCTGTAGACCATGGGACCATCTCATTACTTTTTGTGTACCTGGCTAGGTCTTAATTCTTCATCCGAGCTGCTACATATTGACAGAAGCACAGCTCCCCTTCTAAGTGTCCAGGAGGATCTCTACCATCAAAGGGAAAATGTCTCTTTGCCAAGCAGCATGCATAATCAGAAGAATAATTGATAACGGCTTTTTCCCACATTTCTGTGGTGAATACATCTTTACCATTGAAGGTGATATGAAATGTTTGCTTGCATTCATATAAAGAGACATAGACAAAGAATAGCTGAAATCTGGAAGGGCAACCAGCTAGAACAGATGCCCTCATTAGGACAAGATTTGCCTCACCAGTCTTCAGGGTCATTTCTCGAGAAATATTCTTTACCATTTTTGATGTAAAGCATATAACTTTAGTACATACAGTGGGCATTAAGATGAAGCTGACCAATAAAAATGGAAAAAACACAACAACTGCATAGCCACGATGCCCAATATTCTGGGAAGGATCCGTATAATAATGAAAAGAGGCAAATGATGCCATAAACAAACCAAAAGCAATAATTGCTAGGAGAAATAAGAGAACAGAAAGCAATACTTTGCAGACTGTAGAATGAAGGTATGAACGTGAAGGATTTGAACTGTTAATTATTTCAATTGCGTCTTTATAAAGTTCAGCATCATCCACAAGAGCTCTTAGCTGGTCAGGTACATAAGACGAAGAGTACTTGCCAGGCTCCCAGCTTTCACTCTTATCATTGACTGCAGGTAATGTGAGGATGGTCTTTCCTGCATACAATACACTGGTCTGAAAATGGACTATAGTAGAGTTTGACATGCACTCATTGGGGGTTATTAGAACTTGGGACAACTTCTCAAAGAACTTCTCATCCTCAGCCTCCAAGTACGTCATGTGGCTGATATGAATTGGAACCGTACATGGCTTCAGCATGATAGGAATAATGGCTTTATGCACCATAGAGTTCCGAAAGAAAGAAAGCTTGGCCTCAAAAAGACACCAATGACTACGAACAAAATCGGGACTCAATACCACCACAGTTTTTTGGCTTCTCTGTATGCAGTCGACCATATTGTCCACAATGGTTTTCCCTGGGAGAAAATCTCTCTCATGATAGCAAATCCTGAGATCAGGTAAAGTGTCCTCTAGTTTACGGATAAGACCATAGACCCAGATGGAGTCTCCACTGCTGTAGCTAATGAAGACATGGTACTTATCATCCTTACCCAGTGGAGGGACAGAATCGATTACATTGTTATATATCCTTGTTGGAGGTTCCACCATTGTTCCCAAGCTTTAAATGAAAGCAAACACTTGACGATCTTATAGTTTCACTGGAATCCAAGCTTGTTCTGATGGTGATATTTTATCAATCTAAAGAGAAGGAAGCAAGTAACACATAGGACATTAAAAATAATCAGAGGAGCGCTCGATTTAATAAAATCGTGAACAGTATGCTTATTCCATGAGAAAAATATAACACTAAAAAGACATTAATTGCGGATTTAAAGTCAATGCATATAGAAAATATTAATTTCTATGTAACTACAAATACTATACAGGTAACTAAACGTCAAAATGAGGATTTCAGTTTAACTTTATAAGGAGAGAATGAGAAATATAAAGAGGCTTGAGAGAGATGGGCACAAGATTGTGATTAGGAGAATGATATAAGAATTTATTTAAAATCAGTACATACTGTTCATATTACCTTGTCTGTATTTTTACTTTCTTCGTCAAACATTATTAGTCAAATCTGACCATGCTTGATGTGATTTTTTTGTGTGATGTCTTCGAGGTATACTTGAAAAAAAAGGGGAATTGTAATGTATGATTTCTGGCATGAAAAAAAAAATCCACATTTCCAGATCATGCTTCCGCAGCATTTTTCATTTTTCAGTAATAGGTATTACAATAAATTGGGACACATATATACAACTGTAAGTCAACTGTTGGAGTCTCTTCAATGGTAACTACAGCTATCTGTTTCACATGTGCTTCTTACACAAGTTAAATAAAGAAATCAAATACTATCAGTTCTATTCACTAAAAGGTGATTTCTGGAGAATTAGCAGAAGAGAATCTCTAGACTCTAGACAATCTAGACCAAATAGCCAATTTGGAAAGTGAGATAAATGGGAGAATTTATCTGGTTTGGCTATTTTGACCTAGAATTTTCACTTCTCCAAATGTTCTCCAGAGTTTCAACTTTCTCTGATTAACCCTGAAAGCAAAAAGAAGGGGAACAATAGCGGGACATAGGACCATATGTTGAACAGGGCTCTGTGATGATTGCAGGGAGTCCAATTACACTAAGCAAGGCTATCCAACTAAAATGGCAAGGAAGAAACAGCGGGTGGTGTTGTGTGGGCAGTTGCCCGTGAATCAACTAAAATAGAAACAAAAACAAGTTAACTGAAACCAGTAAACCAGACAATTGTAGTTAAGATGGAGAGAGATTAAGTAATTTATAAATTTATAAACTGATAAATTTATAGGCTTTGCCTGAACAATGGATTCTGTGTTACGCTAACTAGCAAAAGAGATAGGGAACCTGAAAACTCCAAATCTGTATGCGGTTATGTAGCAGCACAGGATCCAAAAGACCTATGTCTCGCCACCATATCCACCGAGTACCATGCAACAGGAATGTACAGACCAACGGGACTACCGAGAGATTCTCCGTGGGCCATTGTGACCAGCCCCCTGGGCCTCGATGTCGCCTGGGCCTCACCTAGGCCGGGAGGCAGCCTGGGCCTCAGTAAGGCTTAATTAATTATTGTATCATTTATTTTAATATTCATATATTAATCTTTTAACAATATTGTAATAAATATTAATATATTATTTTAGTATTTAAATATCTAATGTATTTTAATATACATTTAAAATTATTTTAATAATGTATTTATTTTATTGCATAAGTTACTTCAATATTGAAATAAATATATGTAGATTATTTAAATATACTTTAATATTTTTTAATATATAATTTATATTAAATTTGCATATTATATAATAGAAATATATTCATTTATATTAATGAATAGTTTTAATAATGAATAATTATTTTTAAACTTTCAGGGTTATTCAGAGAGTGTGAAAAGCAGGAGAATGACTGGAGAATGACTGGAGAATGAAAAATTCTAGGTCAAAATAGCCAAACCAGAAAAATTCTCCCTTTCATCTCACTTTCCAAATTGGCTATTTTGACCTACAATTTTTCATTCTCCAGTCATTCTCCAGTCATTCTCCAGTCATTCTCCTGATTTTCACGCTCTCTGAATAACCCTGTTTATTACTTTGGAGCTCTGTGACATGAAACAAAGATAATGTCAGACTAAACTAATTGCATTCTATGAAGAAGTAAGTAGAATAGATGTATAGATCAGGGGCTAACACTGGATATGATTTACTTGGATTTTGCCTGTAAGGGATCACGCCGCCGGCCCGGAGTCGCAGGAAGGGCAAAACTAGTGCAGCTGTGAAATGAACCCAGCAGCACCTTTCTTGCTATGCCTGTCAGACTCACGTTCCAGACCAGGTTTCCCACATAGTCCAGTACCATCTCCAGCCCCCTATCCTCCAGCCTGGGGTTTCCAGAGGATTGTGGAGCCTGCAGGTGGAATCAATCCCTATTTGATCAAGCTTCCACATATGAAAGCTAGCCCTTTCCCAGGACTTCAGCATTGCATTCCCTTGCTGTGTGAACCTCTGCCCTGTTCCTTAGATCATGTTTGATGGACTTTTGTTATGTGGAATACCCCTCATCTATCCCAAGGACTTTGCTACTTCCAAAGACTTCCATGATTGTCTCATTCAAGGACCCTTGCTGATTATGGAACCAAGAATCCTTTCTTACCACACCAACCAAAGATACTCTGTTATCTGTGTATCTGCCTTGGTTTCTGTTCTGTCTTTTATAAGTACCGTCTGTGTCTAGTTCCTTGTTCACGTCATGTCTCTCTGTCTCTAACCTATGTTTAGTGGAAACAAAGCAGGATGTTTAAATGGCGCTTGGAAAAAGGTGGGATCGCTACATGTTCCTTCAAAAATGGTGTTTCCCTACACCACAGAAAAATTAACAGACAAGGATGAAAGAAAGAAAGAACAGTGCTCCTGTATAAGAACAAAATAACTACAGCCCAAGTGGTCACACACAGATGAAAAACGAATGGTTATTTCTTACGTTCCTATATCGTTTTTTAAAAGATATAGGAATGTAAGAAATAACCATTAATTTTTCATCTGTGTGCGACCACTTGAGCTGTAGTTATTTTGGTCTTATTGAGGAGCGCTGTTCTCTAACCTATGTTTAGTTCACTCATTTTCCTTCTAGTCTCGTCCTTGTGTCTAGTTCCCTTCCTAGTCAGCTCCTTTCCTGTCTCGACTCTCGCCCCTGTGTCTAGCTCCCTTCCTTGTCAGCTCCCTTCATGTCTAGCCACCTTCTAGTCTCCTCCCTGCATTCAGTATTGTTTTCGGTATTTTACTCTGCTTGTTTATTAAACCCACCTTGTGCCCTGTAATCTGTTTGGCACCCTGCCTGTTATTACCACAAATCAGACTCAAATCATTCAGCGCACACAGCGTACCTGACATTGCCAAAGCTTTCGACACAGTTCCACACAAGAACTATTTAATTAAGAAAGATTGGTCTAGATGAAAATTCTTGCTCTTGGATAAAGGCTAAAAGATAGAGTACAAAGAGTGGGCATAGAAACATAGAAAATGTCGGCAGATAAGAACCTTTCAGCGCATCTAGTCTGCCCAATTACGTGGATACTTTACCTGGATTTATCTTTTATTTAGGATAGCCTTAAGCCTATCCCATGCCTGCTTAAATTCAATCACTGTTTTGGCCTCTACCACTTCTACTGGAAGGCTGTTCTATGTATCTACCACCCTCTCAGTAAAATAATGCTTCCTGATGTTACTTTCAAACCTTTGCCCCTCTAATCTAAGACTATGTCCTCTTGTTTTGCTACTTTGTTTCCTTTTAAATATACTCCCTTCCTCTACCTTGTGGATTCCCTTTAAGTATTTAAATGTTTCTATCATATCTCCTCTGTCTCGTCTTTTTTCCAAGCTATAATTTAATGGTATTATTATGGTATAATAATGGTATCTTTAGAAAGTCCAATTAATGGCGAGAAAAACAGTATATAACATGTGTGGGTTGCATAAGCGAGTAAGAGGAAAATTCGACCTAAACACAAACAGCGCAGAGGCGTAAAAACAGCAGCGGGCACTTTCGGACAGACTTTTGTAAAACCGCCTGGTCATTAAGGGGTTAATCAAGTCACTAACAAAGCAGCCACTGGGAAAAGCTCATTTCAATGCTGTCATGGCTGGGGTTGCCCTTACAGGCAAAAACTATCCTCAGTGAATTAAAAACTAAACCAGCCCTTACAATGGTCAGTTTAAAATTTCTAGTTTATCTCTAGACGAAAGAATGGTCAATAAACAAGCCAGGGTTGGGAGGATATAGAGTAACTCAAGAAGAGAAAGCAGAGCCAGTTTCAGGAGTGGAGAAATCTGTGTGGTCGAGTACTAATCTGAGTCAGAAACAAATAATCAGATAATAGCAGGAACCTGCTACTGGGTATTGGGATTGCATAGAGCAAGAACCACATCAGGACACTGAGAGAAAGCAGTGCTGGACATTTAAAGAGAAAGGTGTCTGACATAACATACATAGCAATATTCATACAGGGTTATTCAGAGAGTGATGAAAAGCAGGAGAATGACTGGAGAATGGAAAATTCTACAGTCATGGCCGAAATTATTGGCACCCCAGAAATTTTTCCAGAATATCAACTATTTATCACAGAAAAGTATTGCAGTAACACATGTTTTGCTATACACATGTTTATTCCCTTTGTGTGTATTGGAACAAAACAAAAAAAGGGAGGAAAAAAAGCAAATTGGACATAATGTCACACAAAACTCCAAAAATGGTCTGGACAAAATTCTTGGCACCCTTTCAAAATTGTGGATAAATAAGATTGTTTCAAGCATGTGATGCTCCTGTAAACTCACCTGGGGCAAGTAACAGGTGTGGGCAATATAAAAATCACACCTGAAAGCAGATTAAAAGGAGAGAAGTTCACTTAGTCTTTGCATTGTGTGTCTGTGTGTTCCACACTAAGCATGGACAACAGAAAGAGGAGAAGAGAACTGTCTGAAGACTTGAGAACCAAACTTGTGGAAAGATATCAAATTAAAATTGATGAAAGGTTGCAACACAGGATAGTCTGGATGGTGGATAAGCAGCCCCAAACAAGTTCCAAAGAAATTCAAGCTGTCCTGCAGGCTCAGGGAGCATCAGTGTCAGTTCGAACTATCCGTCGACATTTAAATGAAATGAAACGCTATGGCTGACACAGAGACATAAAAAAGCAAGACTACAGTTTTCCAAAATGTACTTGAGTAAGTCAAATTCCTTCTGGGAAAACGTCTTGTGGACAGATGAGACCAAGATAGAGCTTTTTGGTAAATCACATCATTCTACTGTTTACCGAAAATGGAATGAGGCCTACAAAGAAAAGAACACAGTACCTACAGTGAAATATGGTGGAGGTTCAATGATGTTTTGGGGTTGTTTTGCTGCCTCTGGCACTGGGTGCCTTGAATGTGTGCAAGGCATCATGAAATCTGAGGATTACCAAAGGATTTTGGGTCACACTGTAGAGCCCAGTGTCAGAAAGCTGGGTTTGCGTCCAAGATCTTGGGTCTTCCAGCAGGACAATGACCCCAAACATACGTCAGAAAGCACCCAGAAATGGATGGCAACAAAGCACTGGAGAGTTCGGAAGTGGCCAGCAATGAGTCCAGATCTAAATCCCATTGAACACCTGTGGAGAGATCTTAAAAGTGCTGTTGGGAAAAGGCGCCCTTCCAATAAGGGAGACCTGGAGCAGTTTGCAAAGGAAGAGTGGTCCAAAATTCCAGGTGAGAGGTGTAAGAAGCTTATTGATGGTTATAGGAAGCGACTGATTTCATTTTTTTTTTACCAAAGGGTGTGCAACCAAATATTAAGTTAAGGGTGCCAAGAATTTTGTCCAGCACATTTTTGGAGTTTTGTGTGACATCAGGTCCAAATTGCTTTTTTCCACCCTTTTTTTGTTTTGTTCCAATACACACAAAGGGAATAAACATGTGTATAGCAAAACATGTGTTACTGCAATACTTTTCTGTGAGAAATACTTGATTTTCTGGAAAAAAAATTTGGGGTGCCAACAATTTCGGCCATGACTGTAAGTCAAAATAGCCATTTGGAAAGTGAGGTGAATGGGAGAATTTTCTGGTTTGGCTATTTTGACCTAGAATTTTCCATTCTCCAGTCATTCTCCTGCTTTTCACCGCTCTCTGAATAGCCCTGATAATATCCACCAAATAAAATGGATAATGGTTGCAGAAATGTAATTGCATTCTATACATTAACCCTTTGTTAGCAACTACTGTTACAACATGGAAATAACTCATATCCTTTTTGCAAGCTCAACCCACATCACACAGCCTCATATTACGTAACTCAACTTTCTGCGACGGAATTTATAAACCCCCTATTAATATACATGTAAAGCTTATCTTTCCATAGACGTTTTCAGCATCAAAATAACTTAGCACAGATGTATAAAGCCAGCGACTTCTAAGTGTTCGCCACAGTTACTGGTCGAAAAGAAAATATTTTGAATTTTATTCTTCAGTCTCAGCACATGAAAAGAAAAAGGATGGTACCTACTCTGGGGAGAAACTGTCATTTATATTTAAAGATCCATACTTGCTACTCAAATGTATTTGAAGAAGAGTAACTTGCTGCATGTCATCGCTTTTCTTTTTTGTGGTACGCAACTATCAATAATCTTATGTTACTCGAAATATTTACTAAACTGGAGAACAGGGCACAATTCAAATGATGTCTAGTACAGCTTGTTACATATCCCTCAAAATGTGGGAACTGAAACCAACTACACCCATAGTCCAACTTCAACTCATTCTACAGAAAACATGTTAAAATGTAACAGAACCAAATTTGAAAAACAAACATCATGAGTACCTGCAATGGTCTTCTAATAGTCAGTGGTGCAGTCTTCTTTGAAGATGTAACAAGCAAGTGACTGTACATGGTATTCTCCGATATGAAGTCTGAAGAGACTGTGCCTTTTCTTATTGCCAAAAACGACTTCAACTGTAGATGGTTTTCTTTCTCAGAAATGAATTTGAACTTCTGTTATCTGAGCTATATATTCCTCCACTTCAGTTTTCCTTCTAGGAATACATGCAGCAAAAATATTGTGTAGAGGAAATGACAGAGAATGAATCCTCCCCAATTACGCTCACACTATTATTACACTCACCCTCTAGGTGAGCCTTTGAATACCACCAAATTGGCATGGTATAACCCTTGACATTTCACCGGATTGTGTCAATCAAAGGCTCACACAGGTGGCTGGTGCAACCTCCATTAAGAGCAATAGACCAGCAGCTACAGAGTCACTTAAGCTGCTGAGAGAGAAAAGGCAAACACCTGATGAATTTTAGCCTTGGGAGGGTAGTTTAGGCTGAGGGAGGGCAATTTAGACACTGGATGTATAGTTTATGGCCAGTGTACTGTATTTACTAGACTTGTGCGATTTGATTCGTTACAAAGTGCAATTATCTGACGTTCCATCAATTCGTATTTCGAACATACTTCTGAAATTACGTATCGATATATTCCAAAACGAATTGCAACTGAAATTAAACCATATATAACAAATCGATTCAAAACAAATTTGTTTCGTTATGACGTTTCACACAGGTGGATTGGGGGTCAGTCATTTATACAAAATATCTGGGAATTGTTGTAATCTTTGTGTTCTCACTGCCACCAACAATTGTGTGGGTTTCTTTTCTACAAAATATCTGTTGATTGTTCTAATCTGTGTGTTCTCACTGCCAGCCATCAGGGGGTCTCACTGACATATAGGAGGTTTCTAGGAATTGTAATCTGTGTCATCTCACTGCCAGCTATCAGGGGGTCCCACATACTTCTAGCAGGTTTCTGCGAATTGGAATCTGTGTCTTGTCACTGTTGCCAGCTATCAGGGGTCCTATCAGGGGGTCTCACTGACTTGTAGGTGGTTTTTGGGAATTGTAATTTGTGTCTTGTTACTGCCACCCATCAGATGGTCTCACTGATTTATCGGAGGTTTCTGGGAATTGTAATCTGTGTCTTGTCATTGGCTGCCAGCTATCAGGGTGTCTCACTGAGTTATACCAGAGTTCTGGAAATCTTTAAACTTTATACCAGAGTTGAATCAGAGTTCTGCAGCATATCTCCAATTTTTATAACAGAGTTGAATCAGAGTTCTGTATATCTTTAATCTATATATCACTCACCATGTCAGAAAGACCAAAAAGGACAGGCAGACGCTCCCAGACACAGATAAGAGGGCAAGCAGCCTCTGTGTCGGGAGGCTGTGCCTTTGGTCATCATGGATGTGGTGCATCCTCTGCAGGGGCACGCTTGTCCTTTCTAACTGGTGCTGGCCATCTTAAGCAGCAGCAACATACAGAGGATTTGGTGGATTGGCTAACCAGGCCATCCTCATCCTCCGAGTCCTCTGCCAGCCAGGCTTGTAGTGGTTTACAATCCACCTCAGCTGCCAAAGCATCTAATGCAGCCTCCATGTCCACAGCTACTCCTGCCGTAGCCTCACTATCGCACACAGAGGAGTCAGCTGAATTGTTTGACAACAATGACAGTGACATGCTGCTTGAGGATGCACAGCAACTACAGTGCTCTGATTCAATCTCTGAGGTTGAGGAAGGGAGAACCTAGAGGAAGGCGGTGCCAGTGACCCACAAATAACTGGCACTCATGTTGCCCCAGCAGCTGCAGCATATTGCCAAGTTGGCTCCAGTGACGAGGAGATAGGGGGTGATGACCATGATGATGAGGTCACTGACTCCACCTGGGTGCCTGATCGAACAGAGGAGTCAAGTGAGGAGGAGGAGGCACAACAAACACAAGGCGCAACGCCCTCTATGACCAACCGTAGCACTAGCCAGTCCAAGGCATCAGATGTCAGAGCTGCTCAAGTGCAGAGCGCTGTTGTCTCAAAGCACACATCCAGGAACTCTGCTTTCTGGGAGTTCTTTAAGAAATGTGCAGCAGACCGCACCGTTGGTATTTGTAATCTGTGTCAGATGAGGCTCAAATGTGGGAAAGACACCGGACGCTTGGGTACCACGTGCTTGAGGTGACATATGACCACCTGCCACGCATACCGTTGGCGCCAAACTTTGCGTAAGTCCTCCTCACCTGTCTCTACCCCCACTATATGTCCTGCCATGTCATTGACTACAACCTCCACTGATGATGCTACAGTAATGGATGTACCAGGTCCTTCCTCACAATGTGACAGCATCCCATCAGCTGAAGATTTACGCAGTCTGATTACGTTGCCCCAGCTACTGCAGTGTAAGAAAAAATATAGTCCCAACCATCCCCAAGCACAGCGTCTAAATGCCAGCTTAGCAAAATTTCTCGCATTGCAGCTTCTGCCTTTCCAGGTGGTGGACTCTGCTTCCTTCCGTGAATTTGCTGAATGTGCTGTACCACAGTGGCAGGTTCCAAAATGCCATTACTTTTCATGGAAGGCCATTCCAGCACTATACCAGCACGTGGAACACAATGTTATGGAGTCATTGGGAAAGGCAGTCAGCAGCAAGGTGCATGTGACTTTAGACACGTGGTCCAGCAAGCATGGACAGGGTCGTTACATTTCCTTCACGGCACACTGGGTAACTCTGATTGCAGCTGGGAGGGATCCAAGACGGGGCTCTGTGCTGGAGCTTGTTCATCCACCACGCCTCCAGAAAGCTGCTTGTATGAGGTCTGTCTGCTCCACCACCACCTCTCCCTCTTCCTCCTCCTCTTCCTCCTTCTCTGTCTCTGGCGAAGTGGCAGTTAAACTGACGCGTGACAGGGGCTACACAATGGCTTAAGCAAAAAGATGCCATACTGTGCTTGAGCTGGTTTGTTTAGGGGACAGGAGCCACACCGGGACAGAAATTCTGTCAGCTCTGCAGGGGCAGGTGCAGAGATGGTTATCACCACGCCAACTTGTTTCTACGATCGCTCGACTAACTGATATGCCTTGTTGAGATGTTACATGACCATTCTCAGTTGTATGGTTGTACTGCGTTACGATTTATTTTCTCTGTATGTCTTATTTCTCTGCAATAAAATTTTGAATACAAAAACACCACGCCAGCTTGAGCTGGGAATGGTCGTCTGTGATAATGGCTTATCTCCACCCTACGCCTGGGTAAGTTGACGCATGTACCATGCCTAGCACACGTCCTAAATCTGGTGGTACAGCATTCCCTAACCAGGTACCCAGGGCTGGCAGAGCTTCTCAGCCAGGCCAGAAAAGTCTGCAGCCACTTCAGACAGTCATTCCCAGCAAGTGTTCGCTTGGCAGAAATTCAAAGAGAATTCCACATTCCCACAAAACCGTCTGATCTGTGACATGCCCACCAGGTGGAACTCGACATTAGCAATGCTGCAGCGTCTCCACAAGCAGCAGAGGGCCATCAACGAGTACCTGTGTGAGTATGGCACAAGGACAGGTTCAGGTCAACTTGGTTTCCCCCCCCCGCAGTGGCTGATGATCAAGGATGCTTGCACTGTACTGTCACCATTTGAGGAGAAACATAGAAACATAGGAAAATGTCGGCAGATAAGAACCTTTCGGCCCATCTAGTCTGCCCAATTACATGGATACTTTACCTGGATTTATCTTTTGTTTAGGATAGCCTTATGCCTATCCCATGCTTGCTTAAATTCAATTACGGTTTTGGCCTCTACCACTTCAACTGGAAGACTGTTCCATGTATCCACCACCCTCTCAGTAAAATAATGCTTTCTGATGTTACTTTTAAACCTTTGCCCCTCTAATCTAAGACTATGTCCTCTTGTTTTGCTACTTTGTTTCCTTTTAAATATACTCCCTTCCTCTACCTTGTGGATTCCCTTTACGTATTTAAATGTTTCTATCATATCTCCTCTGTCTCGTCTTTTTTCCAAGCTGTATACATGTTAAGATCATTAAGCCTTTCCTGGTAACTTTTCTCCTTCAAGCCGTGCACCATTTTAGTAGCCCTTCTCTGAACTCTCTCTAAGGTGTCTATATCCTTCTGGAGATACGGTCTGCAGTACTGCACACAGTACTTCAAGTGAGGTCTCACCAGTGCTCTGTACAGTGGCATGAGCACTTCCCTTTTCCTACTGCTAATACCTCTCCCTACACAACCAAGCATTCTGCTAGCATTTCCTTCCTAAAAATATTAAAGAGAATGGGTCCAAGTACTGACCCCTGAGGTACCCCACTGGTAACAAGACCTTGCGCCGAATAAACTCCATTTATCACAACCCTCTGTTGCCTGTCACTCAGCCACTGCCAAATCCATTCAACAATATTGGGATCCAAGCTCAAAGATTGCAATTTATTGATAAGCCTTCTATGTGGAACAGTATCAAAAGCCTTACTGAAATCTAAATAAGCAATGTCTACTGCACCAACGTTGTCTATTATTTTGTTACCCAATCAAAAATATCAATAAGATTAGTTTGGCATGATCTCCCTGAGGTAAACCCATGTTGTTTCTGATCCTGTAATCTATGTGTTTTTAGATGTTCAACAATCCTTTCCTTTAACATGGTTTCCATTAATTTCCCCACTACTGACGTAAGACTAACTGGCCTATAGTTCCCCGATTCCTCCCTACTACCCTTCTTGTGAATGGGCACAACATTTGCTAATTTCCAGTCTTCTGGGACGACTCCCGTTAGCAAGGATTGGTTAAATAAATCTGTTAACGGTTTTGCTATTACATCACTGAGCTCTTTTAATAATTTAGGATGGATCCCATCAGGCCCCATTGACTTATTTGTCTTTACTTTAGACAGCTGCTGTAGAACCTCCTCCTCTGTAAACTGATATGTAATTGTCTCGTTAGTGTTTCCTCCTAACTGAGGTCCCTTTCCTTCCTTTTCTTCTGCAAAGACTGAACAAAAATATTCAGTCAGCAAGACTTTAATCCTCTTCTACATACCTTCCTTCCTTTGTTTTTAATCTAACTAATCCTTGTTTTACTTTTCTTTTCTCGTTTATGTATCTAAAAAATATTTTGACCCCCTTTTTTACTGACTGAGCTATTTTCTCTTCTGCGTGTGCTTTGGAAGCCCTTATAAATTGCTGTGCCTCTTTCTGCCTAATCTTATAGGTTTGCCTATCTTCTTCACTCTGAGTTGTTTTATAATTATTGAATGCTGTCTTTTTGTTCTTCACTATTTTGGCCACTTCTGCAGAGTACCACAGTGGTTTCTTCCCTTTTTTGTTTTTGCTAACAAGTCGAATGCAATTGCCTGTGGCCTTCAATAATGCTTCCTTTAAATAATCCCATTTCTCCTGGACTCCCAATAAACTCCTCCAGTCTGATAATGACTCCTTCACACAAAGTCACATTTTAGAAAAATCTGTTTTTTTAAAGTCTAAAACTTTTGTTTTTGTGTGGTGCGGCTCCATCCCTGTTCTTATATTAAACCATACTGACTGGTGATCACTAGAGCCCAAATTTTCACCTACAACAACGTCCGATACCAAACCTCCATTTGTGAGTATTAAATCCAATATGGCCTCTTTACGGGTCCCAGCTGTTTTGGTTTTCCAGTTCACATCAGGAAGATTAAAGTCCCCCATGATAATAACTTCCCCCTTCATTGCCATTTTGGCTAGTTCCTCAACCAGCAGATTATCTAGCTCTTCTACTTGTCCAGGGGGTCTATAGATCACACCTACACGAGCTACTGTATGATTGCCAAATGTTAGCGTAACCCAAACTGACTCTATGTTCACCTCGCTCACTTTTATTTGGTTCGTTTTTATGTTGTTTTTCACATACAGGGCCACTCCTCCTCCTTTCCTACCTTCTCTGTCTTTTCTATATAAAGAGTACCCCGGTATTGTTATGTCCCAGTTATTTTTCTCACTGAACCATGTCTCAGTAACCGCAACTAAATCTACTTTTTCAGCTGCCATCATTGCCTCCAGTTCATTGATTTTATTGACTAAACTGCGAGCATTTATAGACACCACTCTGAGCTTGTCATTTTTTACCGCGCATGTTGCTTGCACCCTCCGATTTAGTTTTGGGGGACAATCAGGCAGATTGTTTTTTACCCTTTTGTCCCCCCCTCCTAGTTTAAATATTTCTTTGCGAAACCTTTGAACTTCTCACTGAGAACATATGTTCCCCTATGAGTAAGATGCAAACCATCTTTTTTATACAGTTCCTTTCTGCTCCAATTAAAGCTATCATGGGACACAAAGCCAAATCCTTGCTCTCGACACCATTCCCGAAGCCACAAATTAAATTCCCTATTGCGCATCTGCCTATCCTGAATGTTATGCACAGGCAAAACTTCAGAGAATGACACAGTGGACGCAATCTGCTGTATTTCACCTCCAAGAACACAAAAATCTTCCTTGATCTCAGAAACCTCATTGCTAGCCAAGTCATTTGTCCCTAGATGCACTAGAACTTCCACTTCCCCTTGCTGCTTTGCTTGTTTGACAATATTGAGAATACATCTCTTGTCTCTACGAGCAGTAGCCCCAGGAAGACATCTCACCAAACCACTACTCTCCAGCTCAACACCTCTTATGATAGAATCACCCAGCAACAATTGCCTTCTATCATGTCCCACCTTTTCCTTATTGTTCTTGGTTGCAGTCCTGCATACCTTAGGCATAGGGGATGGTGGTTCCTCAACTATGGTGTCTGAGCCTACTTCCGTCTCACCACTACACTCTGAAAGTGCCTCAAAAGAATTAAGAAGAGCCACAGACTGTGGGACATGCCTTCTATCCACAACTCTAAGTCTACCAGATCCTACAGTAGTCCATCTGCCACTCCTAGGAGGCCTCTGTGGCAGTGGCTTTGTAACAGTCATAGCCATAGCCTGAGTTTGTAGAACAGATAATTTACAAATCTCAGACTTCAAACAGGCAATTTCCTGCTGCAATAAAGAGAGCTGCCTACATATCAGGCACACTCCAAACCTCCAAAAATTGGATCTAAAAACAAATGCATGACAGCTCTTACACTGGACCAAGCCTGCCATTATAAAATAATGGATTTAAACCAACAAATCTTACCTTTTTGTAGGTTTTCTACCTCCTGTCTAACCTCAGACTACCTCCAGAGTATCTTCAGAATATCTCTAAGTGCTCACTTTGAAGACTTCACTTAGAAGGCTTCCCAAGCTCAATTAGGAGGCAACGAGGATGGTGAGCAGGGACAGTGCATGCATCAGTGACACAATTCCTTTAGTGTTCCTGCTGGAGCACACTCTGCGGCAAAATATAGATGTGGCTCTAGAGGCAGAGCAGCAGGAGGAAGAGGAGGCCTTCCCTTGCTCTCAAGGCCCCAGTCTTTCCGCAGACAGCATTCCAGCGGGTCCTCCTCAGATCAGACAGGAGGAGGAGGAGGAATATTTAAGTAGTGGGGGCATTGAAGGTGGGGATTCCTTAAGGGAGGGTTTTGTGTGCCCAGAAACCCAAGGACTAGTACGTGGCTGGGAGGAGGAAGTGCATGATGGGGTCATCCTCCTCATTGACCAGGAAGACTCGGAAGCTAATGCCAGCTCCAACCTGCGCTGCTCCCTTATCCTGCAAAGCCTGGTAAAGGACCCCAGGATTCGTGCTATCAAGGAGAGGGATCATTACTGGTTGGCAAGCCTTCTTGATCCACGATACAAGGGTAAAGTTGTAGAGCTCATCCTGCCGCACAGATGGAGCACAGGATGAAAAAACTTGAGGACGCTCTAAAGCGACACTTGTGTAACACCTTTCCAGGCACTGGTAGGTTACCGAGTGATGACACAGGTGCTTCTGAGGCTGTGGATGATCAGAGGAATAGTGGTGAAGGCCGGGGCCGCTTGACTGATGCCTTTTTAAATTTTTTTAGTCCACAACTCCCAGGGACGTCAAATATAGGCACCCATTGCCAGCGTCTTCACCATATGGTGCAGGACTACCTAGGGGCAAGGGCAGACCTGGATACCTTTCCAGCAAATGATCCACTGACTTACTGGGTGTTGAGATTGAATCACTGGCCAGAATTTAGCCAATATGCTATGCAGCTACTAGGTTGCCCCTCATCCAGCGTGCTTTCTGAAAGGACGTTCAGTGCCGCTCGAGGTTTTGTCACAGACAAAAGAGTGCGTCTGTCCACCGACTCTGTAGACCGGCTGACATTTATAAAAATGAATTAGTCCTGGATCAGCAGCTATCAATCCCTTGATGCTGACGTAACGGAATAGATCGGGGATGTCTTCTGCATTCACAAAACCTCCACCACTGAACTCTTCCACAATACCACAAAGGAGTTACGGTGTGAAGGCACTTGCTGCCACCAAAGGCACAATAATTGGGTGCACTGATGCCTGTACCAGATTCTTATCATTTTAATATTGGACCGCAGGGTCCAACCCTGCACTCTTCCACAATACCACAGAGGGGTTACGGTGTGACGGCACTGTTGCCGACACTAAAGGCACCTATTTTTACTTTCATCCAAAGCCTGCATAAATTTCACCATAATTTAGCCAAAAAAGCACTAAACTTGTTCTGCGTGTCCTAAAATGTCTCCTTTTTTAATACAGACTGCCGCCCCAAGCAGTTGTTTATGAATAGATTAAAGGAAAACCGTTTACTGTCATTTGAAACGTCATTTTTTTGTTTTTAAATGTTTCTATACATCCTACAAATCCGCCACTTCATGGGCAGGTTATGGGGACCTCCTAGGTACGATATTTGAAGGAATTTTTATTTTTTAGATTTAACCCTTATTTCATGGAAAACTCACTGTCCCTTTAAAAAAAAAATTTAACTTTTTTTCCTTGTTTCCTGTCTCCCAGGGCACTACCCGGACCCCCATACACCTTTTATGGCAAATATCTAGCATATATGCCCTCTTGCAGGGCACTCTAAGAATCTAACTTTTGAGTCCCATTAACTTGCATTGAGCTCGGTTCGTGTTCGCATTCGAACTCGAACTTTTGAAATTGTTCGAGTTCGAATGCGAACCGAACACGGGGGTGTTCGGCTCATCCCTAGTCTCCATGTGTGACCCAAGGGTAAACGGCAAGGTAACAGTCTGTCAGCATTCCCTCACCTTGTGCAGGGATAAATTGATCAACAGGATGCATGATGTGCAGAGGAACAGGGGGATGTTAGTGGAGATAAAAGACTTGTAGGAGCCTGTTGTTGAGACAACCCAAGGTACTAGCAGCATAGCAGCTGTAGTAGCACAGCTCCTTCCTCTGGAGCTGCTGCATTTTGGGCTGAGGCATTGGACAGTTTGGTGGGCCCAGTTGAACAAGTCCAAACAAAGGAGAGTAGCACGAGAGATGGTCAAGGTGTACCTTGGGCAACCTCCTTTGCCCTATAGTGTTGATCCTTTCACCTTCTGGGATGAGAAGAGGGATGTGTGGCCTGTCCTTTCCCTGGTAACCCAGGAACTCCTCGCTTGTCCTCTAACAACAGTGCAGAGCAAGCGTGCATTTTCCCTTACTGGAAACATACTTTGCCGTCAGTGCTCGATGCTCACGTCACAACACATGAAACAGATGGCATTCCTAAAATTTAATCTGTCAAAGTTGGGTTATTCCCTCTCAGCTTTGAAACATAGAATGTCCAAGAATTTCACAGGGTAAATTTTAATTTGTGTGAGTTGCTGGGCCTCTCGGGTGTTGCAAAGTTGCAAGTTAGGTTGCCAAATCACCAGACCATCTGCCTGCCCGTTGCCACTCTGCTTACATCAAATCCTCTTATTTCCAAAACTTCCCTGGGTCAAACTAAATTTGTTTGAGTGATTTGCAGGGCCTCTGAGGTCTTGCAAAGTTGCGCGTTAGGTTGCCAAACAACAAACCGTCTGCCTGCCTGCTGCCACTCTGCTTAAGTCAAAATCCACCTCTTCAAAAAATTTCCCTGACTACACCTTAATAATTTTGGAAACATTTGTCTTCAGTGCTACTATCTGCCTGCTGTCACTTTCATTATGCCATTTGTTAATCTTCCTTGTCAATTTTCATTGTTATTTTGATTTTTTTTTTTAAAACTTTAGCAAGCATAATGTTGTAACAGTGCCCAATAAACATATGTATTCTCCCTCCCTAGCAAAGCTGTAAGGCGTGGGTGCTTGAGACTAACTAAGTCTGTATTGACCAGTACTCACACGTTGAAATGAATCCAGTTGAAAACTTTAATGATCAGACTGACAATCTTTTGTAATAGTGTACAGCAATACAGGTGAAAAGACATTAGTTCTGTCCAGCATTGAGAAAAGATGGCTGCTAGGTGACCAGTAAGTACCTCAGAACTAGACTGAACAAAAAGGGGTGGAGCTATCTGGATACAGCAAGGCTAAGGGAACCCAGCAGGATCAAAATAGCTATGAAATAATAGCTGCAAGCAGCAAAGGCATATTCAACACATAACATTAAAATATACAAATAAACCCTGAGTCATGGGGCATGACAATATGCTTTGCTCATGTATGAATGTGTAGCCCTGTGGTTAAAATTGGCTCTGAAAACTGCTGCTGTTATGCCACTAGCCCTTTCGCTGCTGAGGCATTTCCCGCCTGTGTGCTGAGGTCATTTTTACCAGTTTCGCTCATCATGTTTAACCGCGTTTTGAAGCCTTATTTTATTATATGACCCAGACATATTATATATCGTTCTTTCCGGCAGACTCGGAAGATTCATAATATGTCATTATTATATGTATACGTTATGTCCTGTCTGTATATTATAACAAAATATGCAATAAAATTTGAATTTTCAAAAATTTACAACGTGTAAAGTGTTTTTTTTCACATTTTAACATGCGATCGTTTGCAGTTATATTTTGTATGGGGTGCGCTTGTTAAAAAAATTAGAAATGGGGTTTCGTTACATTTTTTTTGGGGGAAAATTCGCTAAACAAACGCATCCCATACAAAATCGTTAGTGCAGCATCATTGTTCACATTATAAATTAAATGGGAACAATATTGCTGCATTAACAAAACAAATAAAAAATAAAAAACTTGTTTATTTTTTTTATTATTATTATTTATTTTATTTTATTTTTTATTTAGAATTTTTATTTTTTTTAAAAAACTTATTTCACGGTCATGTTTGATATCATTGGAAAGGCCATGCTCTGGCCGATCCAACGATGGAACCCCCTATCTCCACCAATGGTGGCAGCCAGGGGTTAACTCCAGGACTAGCGTCATCGTGCTATGCACAATGACGCCAGTCCTCAGGGGGAGTTCCCGGAGGCTTGGCCGACATCCAAGATGTTGGCCAGCTCTGGGAAAGGATCACGAACCGGTGCTTTTCGGCGCCGATTCGTGATCCAGCCCCCATGGGGTTAATGCCAGGTACCATTTGGAAGGGAAGGCTGTGCCCTTCCAAACGGTGCCTGGCATTAAGCTTAGGACCCCCGCAATCAGGAGGGAGAGAGGTCCGAAGGACCTCCCCCCTCCCTTACAGGCGCCTCCTCCGCACACGCAGGGCAGGCGCCTCCTCCGCACACGCAGGGGGGGCGCCTGAAATAGATGTCATCGCGCCACCGCAATGACATCTATTGTGCCCACGGCGGTCCTGGATTGACGGGCTGACATCCAAGATGTCAGCCCGCACCGGGGGGCACAGCGATCTGCCGGAATCTGGCCGATGGCAGGCTGCTTCGGGAGGACGCGCGGAGTGCGTCTTCCGCAGCCAACCCTTCCTGCGGCAGGACGCGCTGAGCTCGTCCTCCGCAGCGAAGTGGCTAGGGAGAGCCAGAGTATAACGTATGGAAAAGATTGTAATGGCCTTATGGACTACATCCCCCAGAAACCCTGGGGACAAAAGGAAGGAAGCAAGCCATGAAGTAAAGGACCTCATGCAGCGTGGGAAAACAGAGTGAGCAGCGAGAGAGAGCAGTCACATGTATGGCACTTTCAGGGATCTTTGCAAGTTGAAGCACGGAGAACCGGCAGCATCCATTGCTGGAGTGATCGGGGAGAGTGTGTATCGATCCGCTGTGCATCACGCTGGACTGTTCCTGTTTCAAGTGCATTCAGGAGAAGAAGGACCTCGAGTAAGGAGGCCGCAGATGGAGCGGAGTGCTGGTGGCATTCAGATTCTGGCTGAGGAGAACTGGATCGGGAGTGCATACTTCAACAGCATCGGGTTCCAGGTGGCAGAGAGGACGGGTCTTCTTGAGAGGGACCTTTCTCCAGCGTTTCATCTGTCCGGGACAAGCTGTTTCGCCGGTTGGGTGAGAAGACCTGAGGCCTATGACGTTGTTAACAGTGCGCACTTAATTTGTTTGCTACATTAAGGGCCCCAAAGTTGATTAGTCGAAGATATTCATCCATCCACTGGCCAGTGGACTTAGTACCTGGGTACTCTAGAAACCCAAATATATATGGTTGTCCTAAACTGGTGCTTTGAACCAAAGGACTGAGAATCATATTAGTGGTTTAGTCGTTATACAGTAACCTTCTTATATTGCTGCCATTTATATTATTGAATGCTCGATTTTCACAGTTATAATTCATGTGCAACTATTGAGATTTATTGCATACAGTAAAGTATATTATGAAAAACCCATTACATAGATACATAGTTATATAGGCTGAAAAAAGACATGCGTCCATCGGGTTCAGCCTCTCCTACATAACCTACTGCTGTTGATCCAAAAGAAGGCAAAAAACCCAGTCTGAATGCTCGCCAATTGCAACATACTGGGAAAAAATTCCTTCTTGACCCCAGAATGGCAGTCAGATTTCTCCTTGGATCAAGAAGATTTTACCCACATATTAAATATTATAACCCTTTAATATTCTGTGTCTGCAGGAAGTCATCCAGTCGCTTTTTAAAAAGTCTGTACAGACTCTGACCCAACCACCTCAACAGGCAGAGAATTCCACAGCTTTATTGTTCTCACCGTAAAATAACCCTTCCTATGCTTTAAGCTAAATTTTCTTTCTTCCAGTCTAAATGGATGACCTCGTGTCCTATGTATAGTCCTGTTAATGAATAGGTTATCAGACAATGGTTGATAATGGCCCCGTATATATTTATATCAGGTTATCAGATCCCCTCTAAGGCGCCTTTTCTCTAAACTAAACAGGTTTAAGCTTGTTAGTCTTTCCTCATAACTTAACCCTTCCATCCCCCTTATTAATTTAGTTGTCCATCTCTGCACTTTTTCTAGCGATATAATATCTTTTTTTAAGACAGGTGCCAAAATTGCACGGCATATTCAAGGTGCGGCCTGACCATTGATTTATACAGAGGCAAAATTATGTTTTCATCCCGTGAGTGAACTCCCCTTTTAATGCATGCCAGTACTTTGCTGGCCTTGGCGGCTGCTGTTTGACATTGCACATTGTTACTTAGTTTGAAGTCTATGATTATTCCCAAATCCTTCTCCTGCTTGGATTTCCCTAACTCCGTACCATTTAGGGTATAAATTGCTTGTGTGTTCTTCACTCCAAAGTGCATAACTTTGCATTTATCTAGATTAAATTTCATCTGCCATTTAAGTGCCCAGTCCCCCAATCTATCTAAATCCCTCTGCAGCGAAGTAACATCCTGCTCACATTGTATTTCTTTTCCTAGCTTTGTGTCATCTGCAAACACTGATACATGACTTTCAATGCCTATCTCAAGGTCATTTATAAATAAATTGAATTGTATTGGTCCTATAACAGACCCCTGAGGGATACCACTTACCACTGGTGTCCATCTTGAAAATGTACCATTTATGACCACTCTCTGTACCCTATCTTTTAGCCAGTTTTCTATCCAAGAACAAGTATTTTCATCTAGACCATTTTTTCTTAATTTAAATAGTAACTTTTTGTGTGGAACTGTGTCGAAAGCTTTGGCAAAATCTAAGTAAATCACATCCACTGCGACCCCCTGATCTATACTTCTACTTACTTCCTCATAGAACGTAATTAGGTTAGTCTGACATGATCTGTGTTTCATGAAACCATGCTGATTTTTGCCAATTACATTATACCTCCCAATAAATTCATGAATATTATCCCTTAGTAACCCCTCAAATACTTTCCCAGCCACAGATGTTAAGCTCACAGGTCTATAATTCCCAGGCACAAATTTTAAACCTTTCTTAAATATAGGGACCACGTCAGCTTTTCTCCAATCCTCTGGTACTATTCCTGAAATAAAAGAATCTTGAAAGATTAAGAACAGAGGTTTACATATTTCAACACATAGCTCTCTCAGTACTCGCGGATGAATTTCATCTGGCCCTGGGGCTTTATTAACATTCACATTGTTTAATTTCTGTAAAACCTTGTCCTGAGTCAACCAGTCACTTTGTATTAGTAAGTTTTTATTAATGAATTTCATGTCTCCTGTTATAGGTTTCTCTTTGATAATACTGAAGAAAAATAATCATTTAAAATTTCTGCCTTATCCTGATCTTCAGTTAACAATAGCCCTGACTCAGATTTTAGTGAACCTACATTTTCACTCTTGGGTTTTTAGAATTTATGTACCTAAAGAATCTTTTAGGGTTGGTCTTGCTCTCTTGGCTATTTCTTTTTCATTATCTAGTTTAGCCCATCTAATCGCATTTTTACATGCTTTATTGGCTACCCTATATGCTTTATAGGATGCCTCAGATTTATCAGATTAAAAACTTTAAATGCCTTCTTTTTACTTTTCATTTCCTTAGTTACCTTCCTACTAAGCCACATTGGTTTCAGTCTGTTTCTTTTATATTTATTAACCAGTGGAATATATTGTGACGTGTACTTTTCTAGTGTTAGTTTAAAGATATTCCACTTATCCTCAGTGTTTTTCCCGTGAAAAGATTTCTGCCAGTCAATGACATTGAGAGCTTCCTTTATTTTAATAAAGTTGGCCTTTTTAAAATATATATATTTTAGCATGCCCCTTATGAATGTGTTTTTTTGAGTTTATTTCAAAAGTCACCATATTATGGTCGCTATTTCCCAACTGTTCCTTTACATTAATATTTGAGAAAAGATCCACATTATTTGTTATAACCAGGTCCAGACAGTTATCCTCTCTAGTTGGTGTTTCTACCAGTTGTGACATGAAGGTATCATTTAAAATGTTCAGGAACCGGATTCCCTTTGCTGAATTACTAGTCCCACTATCCCAATTAATGTCCGGGTAATTAAAATCTCCAATAATTAAAGTGCTACCATGATCTGCAGCCTTCCTAATTTGCTCTAACAGTTGTTCTTCCTCATCATTATCTATATTAGGTGGTTTATAGCATATGCCAACCAATAGTTGACTTCCCTGTTTATTCCCCAACGAAATATTTACCCATAAGGATTCCACATTTCCCTCATCGCTTTCCAGTTGTGTAATATTAGGCTTTAAATCCTGATTTACATATAAACACACTCCACCCCCTTTCTTATGTTTCCTATCCCTTCTAAACAATGTATAACCGTTTAAGTTTACAGCCCAGTCATGCGTTTCGTCCCACCACGTTTCTGTTATTCCAATTATGTCGTATTGCTTCGTGTATGCTATTACCTCTAGTTCCCCCATCTTGTTATTGAGGCTCCTTGCATTAGCAAGCATACATTTAATGTTGTCTCTACCCACACATGCTGAATGCGACTTTACATTACATGCCTCCACTGTTCTGACATTACCCATCCCCCCGGCTCCACCCCCCTTAGTCTGAACTGAAACCCTTCCGCTATCTGCTCTGTCTCCATTTTGTAAGATACTGTATCCCTCCCCCCCTTCCACTAGTTTAAAGTCTCCTCCAACCTTTTAACCATCCTCTCCCCTAGCACAGCAGACCCTCTTCCATTCAGGTGCAATCTATCACAACTATACAGATTGTACCCCAGTGCAAAATGAGCCCAGTGCTCTAAAAACCCAAAGCCCTCCTTCCTGCACCAAGCTTTAAGCCACGCATTGACCTCCCTGATCTCCGCTGCCTTTCCACTGTAGCACGTGGCACAGGTAGGATCTCAGAAAATACTACCTTGGAGGACCTCTTCTTCTCATTTACTTCCTAATTCCCTGAAATCATTCTTCAGGTCCTTCCATCTTCCGCTTACTTTGTCATTGGTACCAATATGGACCATGACAGCTGGGTCCTCTCCAGCCCCTCCCAATAATCTATCAACTCTGTCAACCACATGCCTAACACGGGCACCCGGCAGACAGCAAACTGTCCGGTTAAGGCGATCAGCGCGACAGATTACCCTGTCTACTCTCTTAATAATAGAGTCCCCTACCACCACAACCTGTCTAGGCTTACTTGCCCTCTTTATCCCTCCCTTACTTGTGGGCTGATCCCCCGGCTGTTAGAGGGAGCAGCCTCCAGTACTGCTACACCTGAGCTGCTGCACCCAACATCTTCGCTCAAGGGGCAAATCTGTTGGTGTGCGCAAGATCAGGACTAGCCAACCTTTTCCTCTTACCTCCCCCCCTGCTACCACGTGTCACTGACACCCAGCTACCAACCTGTTCCCCGGTTAACTCCACTCCTCTCCACACCCCTAGATTCCTCAACTATACTTTGCTCCGTGAGAAGCAGGCTCCTTTCAAGATTGAATCTGCCTCAGTGTTACGATTTGCCCTTCCAGATCTCCAATATGAGCTTCCAGAAGAGCTACACGTTCACACTTGCTACAGAGATATGGACCCTGGAAGGATTCCTCCAGACATGCATACATGCAGCAGGATGTGCACTGGGTCAAACCTTCAAGCTTGCTAACACTCATACCCACAACAAGATAACAAATATATAAACAACAATTGATACCTGTTATTTAAACTCCTGTTTTTAACTCCACTTGAAAATAGCCCACCTAAAAGTAGACCACCTCAAGCCCCTGTGAGCAAGCTCAGTGAGCTGCCACTGAGATTATGTAGCCATACAAGTGAAATCACCTGACAGGCTACACGCCCCCAATTAACAAGTCACCAGCCACCCAGGGGAAAAAAAACAACCAAAAAGCACAACAGAAAAACAAAAACAAAAAAAAAACAGCAGAAAAGAAAATCAAAAAGAGAAATTAAATTGACAAATAAACCAGAGGTTTCTCTCCCTCTAAAGATACAAACCAGACCAGTACAGGTAGAATTCCTGTTTTTAACTCCACTTGAAAATAGCCCACTTAAAAAGTAGACCACCTCAAGCCACCATAAAGGTGTGCTGGCGTCCAGTGATTTGTTAGTGCGGTGAGACAAATTCCAGGTTATTCAGAGGCTCCTTCGGGGGTGAACGCTACAAATGTAACAGTGGTGAATTGCTTGGGCGATGCAGATCTGTGTGCTAGGACAATTCCACTACTGTTCACACAGTAAAGCTGTGTTCGCTACTCAAACCAGTGAATGTGTTGTGAATTTGCCATGCCAATTATTTATTTATTTTAAATTCAAGGAAGAACTTGGTGGCTGTAGGTGTTTTGGTTGTCCAACTGTCCATTCTACCAAGGTGTTTTTTTCATCAATATGTGCAATTGGGGTTGACATTTTTGGCACTTTCCTACACCTCGTGGTGTCTCCAAGTAGCCTCATCAGGTAAAAGTGTGTCTCCACTGCTGCTTCTGCTCCAAAAAACTTCAACCCCAATTGCACATACTGACAAGAAAAAAACCTTGGTAGAGTGGACAGTTGGGAAGCCAACAAACCTACAGCCACCAACCACCAAGTTGTCCCTTGCATTTTATAAGAATAAAAAATTGGAATGGGAAATTAACTGGTTTCAAACAGTGCTCACAGCTTCACTTTGCATTCACATTTACGAGATCTTCCTAGCACATGGAACAGCATTTCCTCTTTCATGAGTTCGTCAATTGCCCATGTTGCAAAATGTTTTGTAATTCAATTTCCCTTGTACCGTTGTAATAGTAAGCCAGCAACACCTGCTCATGCACACTGTTACTTTGAAAAAATCACTTGGGCAATGGCTGATTTGAGCGGGAGGACAATCACACTAGCCCAAACACAAAGAGAGGCTTTGCTCGCGGGATAATACCAGTGAAAGGGTTGTCCATTGCCCTTTCATTTACTTATGAAAAAAAATCAGTTTTGTCATCCAAGGAATAATCAGAAATTGATTGTAGCTGTAGTTTTGGGGAACATTTTTTCTTTTCAGCAAATTTCCTAGGCCATTGCATTGTTTCACATTTGCTACACCAGGCGAAATTGTGGCTACACTTCAGGGGCGTAACTACCAGGGTTGCAGAGGGTGCGACCGCACCTGGGCCCTTGAGTCTGGCGGGCCCACGCTCGCCTGCCTGGGGGCTTGCCCATAATATATAATTCTTTTAATTTATTTTATACTTATTTGTGAGCTATACTTTGGAGCTCTGTGATTTACACTGATACACAATGCACATTACTGTGAGTTTTGTTGCTGTGGAGCTCTGTGAGATACACATAGTGCAAATTACATTAAAAATGGGATGAACTGAAGACGTGATAGTGAACCTGGAAAAAAATGTGATACTGTCTGGAGTCAACATTGTGGACCAGGAGGGGACCAATGCATGTTAACAGGAGGGGGTATGATTTTGCCTAGGTTGGGGGGGCCCAGTCATGGTTCCTGCAGGTTCTTGCTGTGGATTATGTGCCTGCTCAAACACCCCAGCATTCACTGTGAGATATATTGCTGTGGATTATGTGCCTGCTCATACACCCCAGTGCTTCCTGTGAGTTATACTGCTGTGGATTCTGTACCTGCTCATACACCCCAGGGCTTCCTGTGAGTTATATTGCTGTGGATTCTGTACCTGCTCATACACCCCAGTGCTTCCTGTGAGTTTTATTGCTGTAGAGCTCTGTGATATGCTCTTACACACCGCACATTACAGGGAGTTTTATTGCTGTGGAGCTCTGTAATGTGCAGGGTGTCAGGATTACCGGGGGGCTTTCAATATGGTGGTGACCTACTTAATGACCTAATTAAAGTAAGTTGAACTAATTAATATAAATGGCGTAGTATCTTTTATATTTCAGGTAAAAATATGTATCTTTTTGGGGGGGGTGAGGGGGGCCCTTCATGGATTCTCGCACCGGGGCCCTCAGGTTTCTAGTTACGCCACTGCTACACTTCCATTTGTACTGCCTTGAAATAGCTGGGTTCCCCTATTGTACAGAAGTTCCATACCAATGTTTTCTTCTTTTAGAAGGTTTCCCCTCGTACTGTTGTCACATTCCCTTGGAAACGCCTGCTGGGCTGCAGTGTGACTTTGGAAAAATTGCTGCGGCAATGACTGATCTGAGTGGGAGGACAATTATACTAGTCGAAACACAAGGAGAGGTTTTGCTCACAGAGAGAAACCAGTGAAAGGGTCGTCCATTGCCTTTCACTTATTTTTTTAAATTGTTGACAACACGGAGGACAAATAGATGGCCTGGCTGTAGGTTGGAGCCCTGCAGTTGACTCTACCTATGAGGGCTGTAGCGTGACTTCGGAAAAATCACTGGGGCAAAGGCTGATCTGAGTGGGAGGACAATCACGCTTGTCCAAACACAAGGAGAGGTTTTGCATGCGTCGTGAAACCAATGAAAGGGTCGTCCATTGCCTTTCAGTTCTTTGTAAAAAAAATTGACATCATGATGGACAAGTAGGTGGATTGGCTTGGGGCCCTGCCGTTGACTCTTCCTATGAATTACCCAATTTTTCCTTTTTTTTAATTGCCTCCTGACCTTATAGCTTTTTGACCACTCTCTCTCTCTATATCTCCCTTTGGTAGCACAAAATCAAGAACTATATCACCTGACGTTACAGTCACTAGTTGGGCTATCAGTGTGATATCATCCAGTACGCACAGGCTATCCTTTCTGCAAAGATGTTCCTTCCAATTCGAGCCGTATTGTCACACTAAGTGAAGAAGATCATCAGCAACTAAAACGATTGAACAAGTCAACTAATGTAAGAGCAACACAAGTCGAAAGTCACCTGGGCCAAAATCCTCCACACACCACGGTGGTGAAGATCTTGAACATCTGCTGATCCTGTGAAATAAAATATTTTATAGTACAACATTGTTCTGCATCATCAATACTAACGGTCTTCTTAATATTACAACACAATACTCCTATTTTAGTTCACTTCAAATTGTAATATTTTATTTATTTAGTACTGAAACAGCACAAAAGTCATACAACTACACATTTTCATATCTCATCATTAGTAATGAAAAGAAGATAAAAGGTGGGAGTGGCTTTGACCAGTTGCATAAACCTGATCTGTGCTAAAAAAAAGCCATAGTATGGCTTGATTTAAGGGTTCTGTGTAATAACAGACACAGGATGCAATAAAAGTGAGACAGAGGTCATTTGCATATCCTACCCAGAGTTCCTTGCTGCTATGGGGAATGTAGCACAGGGTGAATTGCTGTGATGTGCAGATGGCTTCTGCAATAATACACATATATATATTTCCAGATTTAAAAATAATAGTATAGAACACAAATATAATTCACAATACATCAATCATCATCTGCAGGAATCCAGAAGGAATGTAAGTATATATTAAATATAGTAATCATTGCATAGTATATTAATATAATGTAATATAAATTTGTGTGTACAATATAAATATATGTCACTTTGATGTGTGTACTGTGTATACACTTACATGGAATGTGTATGAATGTCTGTTTTGACTAAAACATTTTTGTCAAAAACAAAAAGAACCATAAAGAATATTTTCAGCATCCACTAGTCTATTCCTAAATTCCTAATCTAATCCTGATTTCTAACCCTAAAACCCCGTTCACACCTAGACGTTTTAAAGCACGTTCCTGCGCGCTTTAAAACGCATGGACGGGGAAATCCCATGCGTTTCAATGGGACCCGTTCACACTTGGGTGTTTTAAAGCGCGGAGGACCGCGCTTTAAAACGTCCCACGCCCAAAGAAGTCCGGGAGCTTTCTTTTGATGCGCATAGCAGCGCGTTCGCAGCCATGTAAATATGGGCCCAAGTCTTTTGTTTAGTTTGCCTTGTGACATTAACGGTTTTCTGACAGTGCTTTGACGTCAGAAAGAAAATATAATATCTACTCTTTATTTCTATTTAACTTTAAGTTTTAATAGATTTTTTTTCTTTCATTTGTAAAACCATAAAATACAAAAAAGGAAAAAAGAATACATTTTGACATAAAAAATAAGTTGAAGATTTTAAACCAGTAATAAGGTGTCCAAAGTTTAGAAACTTTAATACCATAGGACCATTTTATCATGCAGTGTCTCCCTGGCTAGATATTAATTCTTCAGTCGAGCTGCTACATATTGACAGAAGCACAGCTCCCCTTCTAAGTGCCCAGGAGGCTCTCTACCATCAAAGGGGAAATGTTTTTTTGCCAAGCAGCATGCGTAATCAGAAGAATAATTTATTATGGCTTTTTCCCACATTGTTGTGGTCAATACCTTTTCACCACCAAAGGTGTTATCAAATGTTTGTTTGCATTCCTTTAAAGAGACATAGACAAAGTATAGCTGAGATTTGGAGCGGCAACCAGCTAGGACAGACGCCCTCATCAGGAGAAGGTTTGCCTCACCAGTCTTCAGGGTCATTTCTTGAGAAATATTTTTTGTCGTTTTTGATTTATAGACAATAACTATGGTACAAATAGCTGGTATAAAAATCAAACTGATTAAAGCAAATGGTAAAAACATTATAATTAAATAGCCTAAATCAAGGCACACATTATGGTAAATAATAGTAGGAGCACAAAAAGTGCCAATTGATCCCATTAACATAGCGAAAACACCAAGTGCTATAAAAAATAAAATAATACAAAAAATTACTTTGCAGCATGTAGAATAAAGGTAAGAACGTGAAGGATGGATATTGTTAATTATTTCAATTGCTTCTTTATAAAGTTCAGCATCATCCACAAGTGCTCTTAGCTGGTCAGGTACAGAAGAAGTGGAGTACTTGCCGGGCTCCCAGCTTTCACTCTCATCATTGACTGCAGGTAATGTGAGGATGGTTTTCCCCTCGTATAAAACACTGTTCTGATAATGGACTAAAGTAGAGGGTGTCATGCTCTCATTTGGGGTTAATAAAACTTGGGACAACTTCTCAAAGAAATTGTCATCCTCAGCCTCCAAGTATGTCATGTGGCTGATATGAATAGGAATCGTACATGGCTTCAGCATGATAGGGATAATGGCTTTATGCACCATACAGTCCCGGAAGATAGAAAGCTTGGCCTCAAAGAGACACCAACGACTACGAACAAAATCGGGGCTCATTACCACTACTGTTTTCTGACTGCTCTGGATGCAGTCAACCATATTGTCCACGATTGTTTTTCCTGGAAGAAAATCTCTCTCATGATAGCAAATCTTGAGATCGGGTAAAGTGTCCTCTAGTTTACGGATAAGACCATAAACCCAGATGGAGTCTCCACTACTGTAGCTAACGAAGACATGGTACTTATCATCCTTACCCAGTGGAGGAACAGAATAGGTCAAATGGTTATCTACACTTGCTACGGCATCCATGTTTGTATGCTCCAATGCTCAACAAAATGATATCAAGTCAAAGGTGTTATCTTTTCACTGGAATTCAAATGTATTCTGATGAATTTTCACTCTGAACAGGAGGAAAAAATGACATGTAAAACATTAAATAGCATCAGATGAGCATGCAGTCAGCTTACAATTGGCATATATATTCTCTGCCTTTTGAGGTGGTTGGGTCAGAGTCTGTATAGACGTTTAAACAACGACTTGATGACTTCCTGCATAAAAAGAATATTATTATTAGTATTATTATTATTTTTTTAGAAAGGATTTTACCAGGAAGGATACATTGAGATTTCTCTCGTTTTCAAGTATGTCCTGGGTGGCGAGTATGTACCGTTAGGTGCCTTACCCAAGGACACTTACTGGAGAGGTGCTCTTGCTGGGATTGAACCCATGTCTCCACAGGCTCTCTCCACACAGACCAGTGATGTTACCTCTACTCCACACAGCCCGTATTTATTAAGCGCCAACATATTCCGCAGTGCTGTACATAGGTGCAATGGGTAAAGACAGGACAATTCTACAATACGTAAAGGTGGCAGGTCAGTATTACTACCAAGAGATACAGGAGGACGTGAGGGTCCTTTTCCCATGGGAATTTACAATCCAGATGGGTGATGGTATTAGAAACAGGAGGGGGGGATTGCAGTGACGAGTTAATGCAGGGGAGGTGAGGAGAATTTTTTGGTCGGTTGGATATCGTGATACGGAGTCAGTGGATAGGTTTCCCTAAACAGAAGGGTCTTTAGGGAGCATTTAAATGAAGGCAAATTTGGGCACAGTCTGATATTGCAGGAAGCGCAATCCATAGGGTCAGCGCCGCACGAGAAAGGTCCTGCAGTCTGGCATGTGAAGAAGTAATGGAGTATACCAGGCTCAGGTCATTGTTGGATCTTAGGGGACGGGCTGCTTTGTTTTTGGTGATTAGTGAGGACAGGTAGTGAGGAGCGGCGTTAGTGAGGGTTTTGTAGGTCAGTGTGAGTAGTTTGAATTTGATTCTGCTGTGGAGGAGCCAGTGTAGGGATTCACAGAGAGGAGCGGCAGACAAACCGACGGGTGAGATGGACAAGTCGGGCTGATGTGTTTAGGATGGACTGCAGGGGGAGAGAAGCGGGAGATAGGAAGGCCAGTCAGGAGTTTGTTGCAGTAGTCCAGGCGGCAGATAACAAGCAAGTGGATAAGTTGATTGGTGGTGTTGGCAGTCAGAAATGGATGAATTTTGGCGATATTGCGGAGGTGATTGCGGCAAGATGAGGAGAGTGATTGGATGTAGGTGCTGAAGGAAAGACTGGAGTCAAGAGTCACTCCGAGGCAGCAGACTTGGGGCTGAAGGAAGGATGCTGATATCGTCAACAGTTGTAGAGAAGTCAGAAATTGGAGTTGAGTTAGATGGGGGAATTAGAAGGAGCTCAGTCTTGGAAATATTGATCTTCAGGTCAGTGGCGTAGCGTGGGGGGGCTGGGGGGGCCGTGGCCCCGGGCACAGTTTTGTTAGGGGCGCAAATTTGCGCCCCTAAAACTGGCCCGCGCTTTGAGGGGACCCAGAAGATGCCGGGCAGCGGGAGTGCCTGCCCGCCGCCCGGTCCTGAACAGTCCGTCCTGTTCTTGAAGGGGAGGCGGCTGCGTGCAGGCGCAGCCGGTCACGTGGTCCGGCTAATCAGGTGGTACTGAGTCTCTTGTACCACCTGATTAGCCGGACCACGTGACCTGCGCACGCCTGCACGCAGCCGCATCCCCTTCAAGAACAGGACGGACTGTTCAGGACCGGGCGGCGGGCAGGCACTCCCGCTGCCAGGCATCTTCTGGGTCCCCTCAACCCCTGCCGGAGCAATATCCAGATGAGAGCTGGGGCCAAATCCATGTGTAAACTGGGGGGCAAATCCATGTGTAAACTGGGGGGCAAATCCATGTGTGAGCTGCGGGGCAAATCCATGTGAGAGCTGGGGGGCAAATACATGTGAGAGCTGGGGGGCAAATCCATGTGAGAGCTGGGGGGCAAATACATGTGAGAGCTGGGGGGCAAATCCATGTGAGAGCTGGGGGGCAAATCCATGTGTGAGCTGGGGCAAATACATGTGAGAGCTGGGGCAAATCCATGAGCTGGGGCAAATCCATGAGAGAGCTGGGGCATATCCATGTGTGAGCTGGGGCAAATCCATGTGAGAGCTGGGGCAAATCCATGTGTGAGCTGGGGCATATCCATGTGTGAGCTGGGACAAATCCATGTGAGAGCTGGGGCAAATCCATGTGTGAGCTGGGGCAAATCCATGTGTGAGCTGGGGCAAATCCATGAGAGAGCTGGGGCAAATCCATGTGTGAGCTGGGGCAAATCCATGTGTGAGCTGGGGCAAATCCATGAGAGAGCTGGGGCAAATCCATGTGTGAGCTGGGGCAAATCCATGTGTGAGCTGGGGCAAATCCATGTGTGAGCTGGGGCAAATCCATGAGAGAGCTGGGGCAATCCATGTGTGGCTGGGCAAATCCATGTGTGAGCTGGGGCAAATCCATGTGTGAGCTGGGGCAAGTCCATGAGAGAGCTGGGGCAAATCCAGAGAGCTGGGGCAAATCCATGAGAGAGCTGGGGCAAATCCATGTGAGAGCTGGGGCAAATCCATGTGTGAGCTGGGGCAAATCCCATGAGCTGGGGCAAATCCATGTGAGAGCTGGGGCAAATCCATGTGGAGCTGGGGGCAAATCCCATGAGCTGGGGCAATATCCATGTGTGAGCTGGGCAATATCCATGTGTGAGCTGGGCAATATCCATGTGTGAGCTGGGGCAATATCCATGTGTGAGCTGGGCAATATCCATGTGTGAGCTGGGGCAATATCCATGTGAGAGCTGGGCAATATCCATGTGTGAGCTGGGCAATATCCATGTGTGAGCTGGGGCAATATCCATGTGTGAGCTGGGCAATATCCATGTGTGAGCTGGGCAATATCCATGTGTGAGCTGGGCAATATCCATGTGTGAGCTGGGGCAGTATCCATGTGTGAGCCGGGGCAATATCCATGTGAGAGCTGGGGCAATATCGATAACGTGTCCACAGGTTGGGGGGGCGCACAATTCTTGGCTGGCCCCGGGCGCTGACAACCCACGGTACGCCACTGCTTCAGGTAATGAGAGGCCATCCAGGCAGAGATCCCAGACAGACAATCACGGACCTGAGAGAGAACAGAGGGAGAGAGATTGGGAGTGGCGATGTAGATCTGAGTGTCATCGGCGTATAGGTGATACTTGAAGCCATAGTTGGTGATGAGTTTACCCAGTGAGGAGGTATAGACAGAGAATAGCAGAGGACCTAGGACTCAGCCTTGGGGTATGCCGAGTGACAGAGGCATTGAAGAAGAGGAACTGCCAGCAAAGGATACTGAGAAGGATCTATTGGAGAGGTAAGATTTTAGCCATGAGAGGGTGGTATCACATGGACCAAGAGAGAAGAGGGTCATTAGGCGGAGGGGATGATCATCTGTATCAAAAGGCAGCTGAGGTCAAGTAGGATCAGTATGGAGTAGTGGGCATTGCATTTAGCTGAAAGGATGTCATTAGTAACCTTTGTGAGAGCGGTTTCAGTGTTGGGAGCGAAAGCCAGATTGCAGGGGGTCAAGCAAGGAGCTGGAGTATAGGAAGAGGGTTAAGCGGTCATAGACTAGTCTTTCTAGCAGTGTTTCTAGAATATTAAGGGTTATAAGATTTAATATGTGATAATGGCTGCTTGATCCAAGGAGAAATCTGACTGACATTCTGGGGTCAAGATGGAATTTTTTCCCAGTATGTTGCGTATTGGTGAATGCTTCAGACTGGGTTTTTTTTTACTTCTTTTGGATCAACAGCAGTAGTTGATGTGTGAAAGCCTGAACTCGATGGATACGCGTCTTTTTTTTTTTTCGCCCATGTATCTATGTATGTAAATATGTACTCCTCAGTCTACATTTATTGGTCTACATTTGAACCTGCACCTTGACATCGAACTCCCCAACCACACCCTATTGCACCTTAAGAACTTGATATTAGTTACACACTAGATACATTTTTTTTTTAAATTAATTCACGCACCTATGCACTTTGAGACAACATTGTTGCATAAATTGATATATTAAGAAACACATTGACTCCATCTCCTAGCCATGCACTTTAATCACATTTACATATCAACTTCTTTCAAGAAGTGTGACACATATAAGGTCAAATCAAATCAACCCCCCTTCCTCATGCATTAAATATATGCCCCCTCCTCCCCTCTCAGTTATTTAGTCCGAATATGTCACATGAGGGGTCAAAAAACACCTTTAAAGAGTATACACATAAGGGATAAATAATACATATTTTTTATTTGTAACTATTACTGTTCATCGTTCCTTCTCAGTTATGCACTCTGCACTTTAAGTCGCCTTGCTAAATACTCTCCCCCCCCCAATAATTAAGGGTTAACATAGGTCTCTCCTCTCTCTGTCCAACAACATGGCATATGAAGGGTTAACAGCATTGTATATACATATGTGAGGAGCATACAATACTCTCCCCTTCCTTCATGTGAGGGATCTTATAACACTCTGCATATACAAGTATACATATTATAATGCCTTTTCATTTTTATTCCCCCCCCCAATAATTAAGGGTTAACAAATACATATGTCTCCCCTCTTTCTGTCCAACAACATGGCATATGAGGGGTTAACAGCATAATACCCTTCCCTTTCTTCTATGTGAGGGATTTTATAACACACTCCATACACAAGTATACATATTGTAATGCATTTAAAGTTTGTTTATTTCTCTTTTGTCGTTTTTTTAATTGAAACCTGTTTGATTGCTTTGTGTACATCATTTTAACATACTTTATATGTTCAGTGCAAGTAATACATCCATTCTCCCCTGTTCTGAAATTCATGTAAACATTTTCATGACTCTATAGGAGGTTCCCTAACTATATGAACTTTATTTTAACAATGAGCCTCCTTCCACTA
Organism: Leptobrachium leishanense; assembly: GCA_009667805.1. NCBI lineage: Eukaryota > Metazoa > Chordata > Amphibia > Anura > Megophryidae > Leptobrachium > Leptobrachium leishanense. Next base: position 91,677,998 of record CM019068.1, on the reverse strand, counting down.
AGTATGATGGACCCTGGCACATCATAAACCAGGAACATTCTCACTATGGGCCACGGCAGCCATCTTGGATTTTCAGACAGAGCGTTACCATGGATGCTGAAAGCATGCAAAATAGCAGAGCAGCAATTAAAGGACCCACAGGGACAAACCACACCACAGACACACCAACTGATGAAGCCACTTAAGGCAAAACGCGTATTGGTGTACTGGTAATTTATACTTTATACTTTTACTATTAGTTTTAATTAAACCACCACATTTTTATCCTATTTGGGTCCTGGCTGATTCACATCTACCAAGAAGGTGGCTGAGGCTGATAGGTGATCCGGTGCGCCTAGATAATATCACTGGCTTCCTTCAAATCTGGTGTCTGAGCTCTGAGACACCAGTAGACGTGAGTATCATAAATTATGGTATATTTGCACTTTTATTTTAAACTGTGCTACGCCATATATGATTTTTGCTTCTAAGGGCTACAGAGTACCCCAGAAGCAAGCACAGATCCTGTAAATATATCACCACCAGAGCATCTGAAGCGCCAACTCTGCCACATTTTCTCTTCATTCTGTATCACAAAGGTGGAAAGGGATATACCACCAAGTGGATGTGAGAGGCCGCTGACCGCAGAGGGGTAAAATAAAAAGATTTCCTCCCCCCTCCCCCACCAACACTGGCACTTGAAAGAGCCCAGATAGAGACTTTGTCCTTAGAGACACATTCACAGAGACACAGACACCTTACAAGCTGCTAATTTTTATATATGTTTATTGATTTTATGCTATATTTTATGTTTGATTTTATGCCTGTTTTTACTTGTCTGAATTGAAGTTAAAAGGCACACTACCTCTCCAACACCACCGGGTGGCGCCAAAGGGTACAGATTTCCTTTTTCCAAATAGAATATTGAGCCGTTACAGTTTTCTAAAAATTAGACACTTGATATTTGCCACTGACCGGGAGTTCTAAGCTTCTCTTGGTTATAAAATATAGGTTCTACATCTTCCAGTACTCTGCAAGGTATAGAAACATAGCAACCTTGCTTGGCAAACCATTTCAATTACAATGGAACTTTAACCTCAACCTGTTTCGCTTGCTTGATAATTTTGGATTGCTATTCTACTATAAGAATAATGTGAGCAAGACGCAAGCCCTCTCCCTGAATATTGCTACCTCCCCCCCCTTAGCTCACTACGAAGCACATACCCCTTTGACTGGTGTAATTCTTCACTGAAATATTTGGCCATTTCCCTTTCTAAATCACGTGGCACCATCCTCAAAGAGAATTTTAACCCATTACTGGATTGTGTTGCGGCGCAGCTCGCCACCTGGAGGGCGCCTGATACATTTTGGATGGGTTGCATGGCGGCTCTTAAGATGTGCATACTTCCTCAAATTTTGTATTACTTTAGAAATATTCCTGTTTTAAATGTTAAAATGATGCCTTCAACCGACGTGGCGGGGATTTTACCCGCGTCTCTACTCTCCATTATGGCTTGGCGCCAGTGGGGTCGTCCTCTGCTGCGCCCTTATGGCCTGCTGAGTTTGGCTCTGTTGCGGGTTTTATGTCGCATTATTCCTGACCTATGTCTGGATTGATGGGCACTGTGTGGTATCACTCAGGTGTGGCAGCTTTTACACCTCACTCCTTGAAACCCTTTTTCGGATTTGGTACAAGAATTTGACGTCCCTTCAAGGGATTGCTTTACATATTTACGAGTGAAACATGCATTGTCCCACCATGGTATGACTTCCTTTACCGCTGCGAACCTTGCAGCGTTTCATAAACTGTGTCTGGGCAGAAAGTGTCTGAGGAAGCCATTATCTCGGTGTTACCATAGTCTCTTGTTGGCATCCTCACCTAAGAAGCTACCCTATATGGTTAGATGAGAAAAGTATTTGCGATTATCAATCACCAGAGTTGACTGGCAATACGCCACGGAGACGGTCTATAAATACTCTAGGAGCACAAATTTGCACAATTCCCATCTTAAGTTGCTGTATAGGTGGTATCTGACTCCAAACAGGTTGGCCCATATCTCGGGACAGTTGGGGCTGTGTTGGAGATGCCTTACTGTTTTGGGCTCTCTCCTTCATGTGTTCTGGCAATGTCCGAGAGTGGGGGGTTATTGGGAGAAGATATGTAGGCTCATATCTCACTGCACTTCCCTCACACTCCCTTTTTGCCCAAAAATGTATCTATTGCATCTGATACCCACCAATATACAAGTTTGATATCTATTATACTTGGGGTAGTCAAGGCTGTTCTTGCTCGTCATTGGCGTTCCTCTATCTGTCCCCCTACACGGAAAGTCATGACTACCTTGGAAAGTGTGTTTAAATATGAGGAACTGTTCCATACTGCAAATAACTCGCGGAGTCAGTTCAATGATGTATGGGAAGGATGGACGGAATTTATCTCTTCTGGTAAATTGATATAAATTAACTTTGGATATAATTACTATAGCGCTGCCATGCGTTATCTATTATTTGTGCTTACTACTGTGTTTTCTCTGTTCATATCTGTATTCTTTAGATTTTTTTGAAAAATTTGAGTTCACATTGGTTGATTTCTTCAGTTTGTACCATTTCTGCTGCTTTGTTGCGATGCCTATATACTTTTCATTTATTACTGGAATTCCCCTATTTGTGACATTGTCTTTTGTACATATGGGAACTCTTAATAAAACTTTTTATATAGTGTGAAGTTAAGGGGGCCCACAGAGCACGTGCACAATGTCTTTCACAAACAAAACAGCTTTATTCACCCTTTCAGGGCAGTCAAAAAGGCAACATAATAAGTACACGCTTGGGTTCAGCAAAATTAAAGCAAAGTCCTGATCTTCAGCACAAATAAACAGAAAATAATGGTGGCTCACCAACGCTTTGACCAGTCCCAAACCTGGGGAATCCTTTCCCCAAAATGTAGATGCCTCTCCAGCAAGGCACAGCACGTCTCCTGCTTTTGGAACACGAACGCACAGCTTCCACTGATTACTTTCCTATAACTCCCACAATCCTGTCTGGGAGTTGCTGGCTTTAAACCTCTTCCTGGACAGGAAGATTAACCCTGTGGTTGCACTTAAAGGGACCACAACCCAAATAGGGGTGAAACATATTGTCCATCCAGGACCCAGCCCTGCCGACCTCTACATATCCCCCCCTCTGTCTCAACGCGGAGGTGTTTGAGGCAACAGTAGACAGCCCACAATGCATCCCAGACAGGGCATCAGCATTTTGGTGCTGTTTCCCAGGCCTGTGTTCCACCACAAAGTTAAACTCCTGGAGAGACAGGAACCACCTGGTTACCCTGGCATTAGCGTGGCGGTGCTGCCTCATCCAGGTCAATGGGGCATGGTCAGACACTAAACGGAACATCCTGCCCAACAGGAAGTATCTCAGAGAATCCAAGGCCCACTTTATGGCCAAGCTCTCTCTTTCCACCACAACATAGTTTTTCTCCGCCGCCGTCAGTTTCCTACTAAGAAAAACCACGGGGTGCTCTTCCCCATTGACTTCTTGGGATAGCACAGCCCCCAAACCCTCACTTGAGACATCCGACTGTACAATGAACTCCCTCATGAAATCAGGGACTACCAGCACCGGGTGCTGACACAACGCATTTTTAAGCTTCTCGAAGGCATCTTCAGCATTGGCATTCCATTGAATCATCACTGACTTCCTACCTTTCGTCAGGTCAGTCAGTGGTGCAGCAAGAGGCAAAATTGGGGACAAACCGCCGGTAATACCCCACTATACCCAGAAAAGCACAAACCTGCTTTTTCATGAGGGGGCGTGGCCAGTTCTGGATAGCCTCTACTTTGTTAAATTGTGGCTTTACCAGACCCCTGCCTACGACATATCACAGGTACTTAGCTTCCTCCATCCCTACCGCACTTTTCTCAGGGTTATTACTATTATTCTTTATTTATAAAGTGCCAGCATATTCCGCAGCGCTGTACAATGGGCACAGTATAGACAGGGTTACAATACATTGAACAACATTTGACAAACAGTACAGGAGGAGATGAGGGCCCTATTCCCGTAGGAACTCACAATCTAGGAGGGTTGGGGTTGGAAACAGGAGGAGAGGACTGTAAGGTGAGAGTGATTGATGGTTGCGTCAGTGAGTTGGGTGGTAGGCTTCCCTATTCAGGAACGTTTTAAGGGAGCGTTTGAAGGAAGAGAAGTTAGGGGAAAGTCTGACAGTACGAGGGAGAGCGTTCCAGAGAGTGGGGGCTGCGCGTGAGAAATCCTGCAGTCTATCATGGGAAGAGGTGATGCGGGTCACTGTTTGACCTTAGGGAGCGGGCTGGGGTGTATTTGGTGATTAGTAAGGACAGGTAGTGGGGAGCTGAGTTAGTGAGGGTTTTGTAGGTAAGGATAAGGATTTTGAACTTAATTCTGCAGTGGATGGGGAGCCAGTGACGGGACTCGCAGAGGGGAGCAGCAGAGACAGAGCGGCGGGTGAGGTGAATTAGCCTGGCGGAGGCGTTCAGGATGGATTGTAGGGGGGAGAGGCGGGACAGAGGGAGGCCAGATAAGAGATTATTGCAATAGTCGAGTCGGGAGATTACCAGGGTGTGTATGAGTTGTTTTGTGGTGACAGCGGTAAGAAATGGCTGAATTCTGGAAATATTATGCAGTTGGTATCGGCAGGAGGAGGAAAGAGACTTGATGTGGGGGATGAAGGAAAGAGCAGAGTCAAGTGTAACTCCAAGACAGCGAACTTGGTTTGATGGGGAGATGGTGATACCCTCCACCAGTCAGGAGGTGGGGAGGCATTGGAGGGAGGAATAAGTAGGAGCTCAGTCTTTGACATGTTGATCTTTAGGTGGTGGGAGGCCATCCAGGAGGAGATGCCAGATAAACAGTCACTGACTTTTGAAAGGACAGGGGGAGAGAGATCAGGGGTAGAGAGGTAGATCTGAGTGTCATCAGCGTAGAGTTGGTAATTAAAGCCAAAGCTGTTGATGATTTTGCCCAGGGAGGAGGTGTAGATGGAAAAGAGCAGAGGACCAAGGACAGAGCCTTGAGGTACACCAACAGATAGAGGCAATGAAGAGGAGGAGTTACCAGCAAAGGACACACAGAAGGACCTGTTGGATAAATAGGAGTCAACCCAAGCAAGTGCAGTGTCACCGAGACACAGAGAGTTGAGGGTCTGTAGAAGGAGGGCGTGGTCAACAGTGTCAAAAGCAGCCGAGAGGTCAAGCAGGATGAGTATAGAATAGTGGCCGTGTTTTTTAGCAGTTAGGAGGTCGTTGGTGACTTTGGTGAGGGCAGTTTCAGTTGAGTATAGGGGACGGAAGCCAGATTGCAGGGGGTCAAGTAGGGAATTGGAGGACAGGAAGAGGGAGAGGCGGTTGAAGACTAGTTTTTCTCTTTTTTTTTTTTTTTATTGAAAATTTGTAAAATTACAATGAAAAGAAGATCACGAAATCAAACTAGGTATGGCCATACTGTGCCAGCAATAACAATAACAAAAGAACTGGTAATAAGGCCGAAGGTAATTTGCGATGGGCAAGTGACAACAGCGCGGAGTTAGACGTAAGGCGTAAAATAAAACAAAGCATAAAGATAGTCCAACAAAGCATGGAAAGCGCAAAAAGAGGCCCATGTGGTAAATAAGAAAAAACGATGCCAGAGTCCAGAACAGTCGTTAGTCCAGAATAAACAGCGTGGGGGGGGGAGAAAAGAGTTCAACCGGGTTTCACCTCTGGGAAATCCAGCGGGAGACCTGCCGCTTTAAGGTCGGCCCAAGCCGTCGCCGGATCCGTGAGCATGTACGGGACGTTAGCAAAAGTCACAACAAGGGAGCCAGCCAGGCCCCATCTATATCGGACTCCTTTCCTGTGGAGAGCAGCAGTCACGTCTCTAAAACGCCTACGGGCCATTAAGGTTAAGAATGGGAGGTCGTGGTATAAGGCAAGTGTAGAGCCTTCAAACTGTACAGGGTCCCGGGCACCAGGGGTGGTCATAAGCTTCACCTTCAGGGACACATCTCGGAAAGACACTACAACATCCTTAGGCGTACCCTTACCAGCCGTCGTCGGACGCCGGATCCGAAACACCGAACCCACCACCTCAGGTGTGTCGGGGGACAGTCCAGCAACTTGTAGTACCAAGCGGGTCACATAGGGTTGTAAGTCCTCAGCTGGCACTGAATCCGGAATGCCCCTGACCCTAATATTCCTGCGCCGATGTCTGGACTCCAGCGTCTCCACCGAGCGGGACAAAATCTCAACCTGAGATCGAAGAGCAGCCAACTGACCGTGGAGGAGTGTTTGGTCTGCAACTACTTCTGCGGTCATCGCTTTCACCTCTGCCACCTGTGCGCGTATCTCTCCCACCTCCACCCGAACCGCCGCTACCTCAGGTCTCCACATGTCCCTGATGTCCTCCATTAATCTGCGAAGGTCACCCTTCGTGGAGGGAAGATGATCATCTCCTCCCAGGAAGGGAATCACAGGCAAGCCCTTTTCCGGACCATACGACCCGGCCTGATCCCTTGGCACACTGGATTTCGGCGTCGATCCCTGTCGCTGACCTGACGTCACGCTACCGTCTGCGGAGAGTTGTTGGTCCTCATCAGATTCCCCCTCCGAAGACCCCCGAGTGGGCGCTTGGGCCGTCTCAGAAGCCGCTGACGCAGCTTTACGCTTTTTCTGCACCCTTTTTTTTGCGGCAGCCGAAAGGGGTTGCATACCCTGAGATTGTGATGGGGGAGTAATCCACGACACTCCAGAGTCACCTCCGCGTGGCCAAGAGCAATCTTCGTCAGCAGACGATCCATATCCCGGAGGGAGAGAGGAAGAAGCCATGGCACCTATGTTCAGCAACCCACCTGACAAGGAATCTCTGATGTCCTGCTGTCGAGGACCCTTCTTCTGAGTTGGACGTTTGGGCATTCTCAATCGTCGCCAGGTATGAGGAAGCAGGGCTTAAGGAAACTCCACTGGGGCGCTCGAGGACATCCAAAATGGCCGCAAGTGCTAGGCCCAAATCTCCCCCTGACCAGAAAAAACAGCCGTGTGGCGCTCCAATTGTGGAGAAACGATAACCCCGGGTCCAGGTCGGGTCCCTGATGGCAACCAGGTGCAGTAATTGGGCAAACGAGCAGTAGGTTCAGCTGTACAGCCGAGTCTGCAGCGGAGCTGCCTGAAAACGTCTCCGCTCGTTGCCGCGGTTAGCTCCGCCCCCCCTCGAAGACTAGTTTTTCTAAGAGCTTAGAGGTAAAGGGAAGCAGGGATACAGGGCGGTAGTTGGATGGAGAGTTGGGATCGAGGGATGGTTTCTTTTTAAAGGGGTAACTCGCACGTGTTTGAAGGCGGATGGAAAGGAGCCAGTGGAGAGAGATAGGTTGAAGATGTGTGTGAGAGCAGGGTTGAGGGAGGAGGAGAGGGGAGGAATTAGATGTGAGGGAATGGGGTCGAGCGGACACGTGGTGAGATGTGAGGAGGACAATAAGGAATTGACTTCCTCCTCAGTGGCTGGGAGGAAGCGGCAGAGGGTGACAGAGGGGACCTCTGGGAGTGGAGGTGGCAGATAACTATCTTGTGTTGGGATGTTGCTTCTGATAGTTAGAGTTTTACTGAGGAAGTAGTCTGCCAGGTCTTGAGCGCTGAAGGCAGCTGAGGGGGGAGGTGCAGGTGGGTAGAGGAGGGTGTTGAAGGTGGACCAGAGCCGTTTAGGGTTGGAGGACAGCGTAGATATAAGAGATGAGAAGAAGGATTGTTTGGCCAAGTGGAGGGCAGAGGTGCATGACCAGAGAATAAACTTGAAGTGAACAAAATCAGCTTCAGAGCGGGATTTCCTCCAGGCACGCTCTGCAGTGCGGGAGCATCTTTGCAGGTAGCGAGTCTGGAGGGTGTGCCAGCGCTGAAGCTGGCGGCGTGGGGCCTTACATTGTCGAAGAGGAGCAAGAGTGTCTAGAGCAGAGATAAGAGTAGTGTTGTAGTGATTAGTGGCAGCATCAGGGCAGGTGAAGGATGAGGTGTGAGGGAGGTGGTGAAGTAGATTGGAGAATTGATGGGGATCCACAGCATGTAGATTTCTGCGAGTGTGTGTGCGGGGTGGGGGAGCAGGGTGTCTAGGAAGTCCAGATAGGTTGTAAAGCCTGCTTTCCTCAAACCATCCAAAACCGTCTGAACCCGGGGGAAGATGGGACTCCCAATCTGGACTGAAGATGACAATGTCGTCCAGGTAGACCGAGGTATATCTCAGGTAGGGGCGGGGCACCCTATCCATCGCTCGTTGGAAGGTGGCCGGGGCTGAGTGTAACCCAAAAGGCATCCGCTTATAATGAAAATGACCCTCTGGAGTGGAAAAAGCAGTCTTTTCCCTGGCTTCCTTAGTCAGGGGTATCTGCCAGTATCCCTTAGTAAGGTCCAGGGTGGTGATATTATGGTCCAGACTCAATTTCTCTATTAATTCATCCACCCTTGGCATGGGATATGCGTCAAAGTTTGACACCGTTAAGTTCCTGAAGTCATTGCAGAATCGCAGAGTGCCTTTGGGCTTCGGTACCAACATTTTGGGGCTCGACCATTCACTCTGTGACTCCTCAATGACATCAAGCTGAAACATTTTTTTAACCTCTTCAGAAACAGCCTTTCTATGGGCTTCTGGGATGCGGTACGGCTTTACCCGAACCTTTACATGGGGTTCCGTCACAATATCATGTTTAATCCCAGACTCGTGTCCCGGTAGTCCTGAAAACATGCCTTTGTTTCTTTGCAGAAACTCCTTAACTTCTTGGGTTTTTGGGTTTGGACAGGGTGGCAGCAATGTGTACTGCGTCAACACCATCAGACTCTATACCCACCCCAACCATGGCGGACACCTCTCGTCTCTCCAGGGTTTTAACAAATTTATGTGGTAGATCTGGTATGTTTTTCTTTTCCCAGGCTGATGCACTCGGTAGTTTACTTCCCCTACTTTTTTCAACCACCTCATATGGTCCCTGCCACTTGGCTAGGAACCGACTTTCCACCGTGGGTATAAGTACTGCTACCTGGTCCCCAGCCTGAAATTGCCGCAGCTTGGCTGACCGGTTGTACACCCTTTTCTGGGCCTCCTGAGCTTTTTGCAAATGTACCAAAGGCATCACTTCAGAAATTCTCTCTCTCATCTGAGAGATATGTTCAATGAGCGATTTGTGTGGAGAGGACTCATTTTCCCATGTCTCCTTCACCAAATCTAGCAATCCCCGGGGTCTGCGACCATACACCAGCTCAAAAGGTGAGCACCCCGTGGAGGCCTGAGGAACCTCTCGAATAGCAAACAGCAGTGCGGGAAGCAAATGATCCCAGTCTCTTCCATCTCTCTGCACAACCCTTTTAAGCATCATTTTCAGAGTTTTGTTCAATCTTTCTACAAGGCCATCGGTCTGCGGGTGATAAACAGATGTTCGCAACTGCTTGATTTGGAACAACTTGCACACATCTGCCATCACCCGGGACGTAAATGGGGTCTCCTGGTCCATCAAAATTTCCTTTGGCAGGCCAGTTCTCGAAAACCTAAAAAACAACTCCCGCGCAATGGCCTTTGATGTAGGGTTTCTTAAAGGAACCGCCTCTGGATACCTTGTGGCATAATCAAGAATCACCAGGATATATCAGTGTCCCCGAGCAGACTTCTCTAAGGGACCCACTATATCCATAGCGATGCGCTCAAAGGGCACCTCAATTATTGGCAGAGGCACAAGGGGTTCCTATAATGGGGTGCTGGGGCAGTTAACTGGCAAACGGGGCAGGATGAACAGTACCTCTTAACCGCGGCACCAATCCCAGGCCAGTAAAACCGGTCCGCTATCCGGGCCTCGGTTTTCTCAGCTCCCAGGTGACCACCTAGGGCATCATTGTGAGCCAGATCCAACACCATTCTCTGGTAGGGCTGGGGTACTAGTAATTGTTCCACTATTTTTCCCCGAATTTCTGATACACGGTAGAACAGATCATTATTGACCGCAAAGTGAGGAAACCTTTTTCTCTGCATCTGGTGCTTGAGGTACCCCATTGACAACAGTTACTTGATCGCGAGCATTTATCAACATCGGGTCATCCATTTGAGCCCTGCCAAATGCACCTCTGGACACATCTAAGTCAGGATGTACTGGATAAGAAGAACCCTCCACCTCATCCACCCCATGTGTAATATCTACAGGGGATAATTCCACTTCATCCTCTCCTACCATAGCCGGCACGGGAGAGGATTCCCCCTCCTTGGGTGTCACCTCAGGTTGAGGAGCTAGAACACTCACATCAGTTGGGCCTGCAGATCAGTTGGGCCTGTGGTCAGGTGCAAGGCTGTAGCCAATTACAAGCTTCAGGCCATTTGAAAAGTGCATTGTGGTCCATTGTGGTGCATTGTGGGCGAACATGCAGCGAACATGCGGAAATGTTCGGAGTTCGACGAACGGGCTATGTTCGAATCGAACTCTGAACTGATCCAAACCGAACGCTCATCCCTACTTGAAAGTAGGCCAGGGGCAATATCCCCTGTGACACCAGCATACAATCTCCCAGCCCCAGTCTTCTGCTGATTAAATGTAGTGTTAGCAGTGGTGTATTTTGGCCTAGGCCGACACTTTCCAGAGGGCAGCCGACCGCACCAGGTGGCCCCACCCCGAAAAAAAAAGTAATTTTTTTTGTTTACTTTTGCAAAGTATTTTACCAGGAAAGATACATTGAGATTTCACTAATTTTCAAGTATGTCCTGGGTAGGCAAGGCCTAGGCTTTCACTTTCCAGGGGGCAGCAAAAAATCTCACCACTAAATGGGTTACTCACAGAGCACCGAAATTACGCCAACATTTTGGTGTTCTGTTGTTCCCTGCACTTTGGGGAATAAAATTTCCCCACCCTGCAGTGAATTCACCATTCACTGCAGGGTCCCCAAAGTGCAGGGAGTCGGCCGCTGAATGCTGCCACCGCAAACCCGTGGCCTGCTGTTTTCAAAAGAACTACTGAACGAAAATGTCTGGAATTTACATATAAGATCCTATGATTGTTAATAAAAAGTTCTGTTACAGAAAAAAGAAAAACCGCTATTAAAAAAAGGGGGGGAAATTTTGTCAAAAAAATATCTGAAAAATTACTAAAAGGTACTAAAAAAAAATCAATAAAGACTTTTTACTGCAGATTAAAATTATAAATGGTTTATTAGATATTGCATAAAAACAGGAATATTTTTAACATTGAAACCTTGAGGGTTCGCCTGAATAAACCTGCTGATTGAATCCACCGAACATCAGGGCATTTCACTGCCATTTCTCTGCTGTTTGGTGTTCTCTGAATAGATTAACCATTACTTCTCTATGGGGATTTGCACTGCCTTCAAACAGCACCGTACTTGCTGGCAGTTCGCCAAACTTGTGTGTGAGCATATCACAGAGCAGTGGTGTACTTAGGGGAGTGGCGGGGAGCGGGCCGCCCCAGGTACCAGTGATTATTGGGGTGTAATTAGGGGCTACTAGGAGGTGCCACTGTCACTGTGTGTCAGCTTTGAGCTGTGTTCTCAAACAACGAGCAGCGGAGCAGGGCGTTTGCATAAGGAATAAAATCGAATAGAATAAAAAAAAACTCTCCTCCCTCCATAGCTCCTCCCCTGCCCCACAGCAGCTCTAGGAGAGGGGGATGTGATTTGTGTGCAGAGAGAGAAGATGACAGTTAATGGCAGGTAAAGGGAAGGTATCAGTAGAATATGAAGCCCTGTCTGCTACTGCTGTTTAAAGTGGACCTTTCTTTAACCAGCACTGCAGCGATAGAAATTTGTCATTGAGCTGCCTGGCTCCTGGTGAGGCTGCGTGTGTGCAGGTCACGCGGTCCGGCCAGTCAGGTGGTACTGAGTGTCATTCCTAGGGATGAGCTGTTCGATTCGATCGGTTCGGAGTTCGATTCGAACATCGCCTGTTTGCATGTTCGCGACCTACGAACATTTCCGCTTGTTCACCCACAATGCACCACAATGGACCACAATGCACCTTTTCACTGGCCTGAAGCTTGTAATTGGCTACAGCTTTGCACCTGACCTGTGGTCAGGTGCAAGACAGGTTCAAGACTATGCCAGTCACGGCTCAGAGTCCTGATTGGGCACATTTTGCCCAATCATAGGCTCACAGAGCTAAGTCCCGCAGCACACTATATAAGGCTTCACACAGTGCTTCTGCACGTGTTTGAGAGGAGATTTGAGAGTAGATTGTTCTTGTATTAGTGTGTGTTCTCACTGCCAGTCTGCCACCAGCTACTGGGGGGGGTCTCATTTCTACCAAGTATCTGGGAATTGTTCTAATCTTTGTGTTCTCACTCCCAGCAGCTATTTTGGGGGCTCAGTAATTTCTACAAAATATTTGTGAATTGAGGTAATCTGAGGTAATCTGTGTCTTGTCACTGCCACACAGAATTTTGGGGGCTCAGTAATTTCTACAAAATATTTGGGAATTGAGGTAATCTGAGGTAATCTGTGTCTTGTCACTGCCACGCACAATTTTGGGGGCTCAGTAATTTCTACAAAATATTTGGGAATTGCGGTAATCTGTGTCTTGTCACTGCCACCCATCAGGGGGTCTCACTGATTTTATAGGAGGTTTCTGGGAATTGTAATCTGTCTTCTCACTGCCAGCTATCAGGGGGTCCCACATACTTCTATCACATTTCTGAGAATTGTAATCTGTGTCTTGTCACTGTTGCAAGCTATCAGGGGGTCCTATGAGGGGGTCTCACTGACTTGTAGGTGGTTTCTGGAAATTGTAATTTGTGTCTTGTCACTGGCACCCATCAGGGGGTCTCACTGATTTTAGAGGAGGTTTCTGAGAATTGTAATCTGTGTCTTGTCACTGGCTGCCAGCTATCAGGGTGTGTCACTGAGTTATACCAGAGTTCTGTAAATCTTTAATCTTTATACCAGAGTTGAATCAGAGTTCTGTATATATTTAATCTATATATCACTCACCATGTCAGAAAGACCAAAAAGGACAGGCAGACGCTCCCAGACACAGATAAGAGGGCAAGCAGCCTCTGTGTCGGGAGGCTGTGCCTCTGGTCGTGGTGGACGTGGTGCATCCTCTGCAGGGGCACGCTTGTCTTTTCTAACTGCTGCTGGCCGTTTTAAGCAGCAGCAACATACAGAGGATTTGGTGGATTGGCTAACCAGGCGATCCTTATCCTCCGAGTCCTCTGCCAGCCAGGCTTGTAGTGCTTTACAGTCCACCTCAGCTGCCAAAACATCTAATGCAGCCTCCATGTCCACAGCTACTCCTGCCGTAGCCTCACTGTCACACACGGAAGAGTCAGCTGAATTGTTTGGCTACAATGACAGTGACATGCTGCTTGAGGATGCGCAGCAAGTACAGTGCTCTGATTCAATCTCTGAGGTTGAGGAAGGGAGTATAATCAACCTAGAGGAAGGTGGTGCCAGTGATGACACACAAATAACTGGCACTCATGTTGCCCCAGCAGCAGCATACTGCCAAGTTGGCTCCAGTGACAAGGAGATAGGGGGTGATGACAATGATGATGAGGTCACTGACTCCACCTGGGTGCCTGATCAAACAGAGGAGTCAATTAAGGAGGAGGCACAGCAAACACGAGGCACAACGTCCTCTATGACCAACCGTAGCACTAGCCAGTCCAAGGCATCAGATGTCAGAGCTGCTCAGGTGCAGAGCGCTGTTGTCTCAAAGCACACATCCAGGAACTCTGCTGTCTGGGAGTTCTTTAAGAAATGTGCAGCAGACCCCACCGTTGCTATTTGTAATCTATGTCAGATGAGGCTCAAGCGTGGGAAAGACACCGGATGCTTGGGTACCACGTGCTTGAGGTGACATATGACCACCTGCCACACATCCCGTTGACGCAAAACTTTGCGTAGGTCCTCCTCCTCCTCATCTGTCTCTACCTCCACTGTATGTCCTGCCAGGTCATTGCCTACAACCTCCACTGACAGGGTGTCAGGTCAGCACACGTAAATCCAAAGGTGTGCTATGGTCGGTACTATACGTAACAAATAGGAAACCCTAGTCCCAGGTGCGATACCAGTCCTTGAAGTGGCTGGGTCACGCAAAAGCGAGAGGTGAACCTATAAGGCAGGGACAATCAAGCAAGGAGGACAGAAACCAGTCCTTAGAGTGGCTGGTATGGCGACAGGTAAGTATGAAATTGTAATTAGAGAGAACAAACACAATCCAAGTATAAGGAGTAAGCAGCATACAAAGTCGAGTATCAAAAGCCGAGTCAAAGGAGAATAGAAGTACACAAGTCGATATCCAAAAGCCAGGTCATGCACAGATAATCAGTCAGAGATATATTAAACAAGCACTAGGGGTTAGGGGAGCAAAACCACAAAAGGGCAATGAGAAAAGGCAAAAAGCACTTTTAAATATCGCGCCCTGCAATCTGATTGGCCATCAGGGTCACATGGTGCAGGGAGACCCACGGCGGAGGTGTGATGACGTCACACGCAGTGTGCCGCCGGCAGTAGCTTAAATCCGTTGAGACCGGTGGCACGCGCGCATAGGGCTCGAGGAAGGGCTGCAGGGAAGATGCAGACCCCGTGGACGCAGCGAAGGACACTGGAGCCGCGCCAGCTGCCGGGATGTGACAGCACCCCCTACTCGAGGAACGCCCACCGGGCGGTTAGGAGCCGGCTTGGTAGGAAAACGGCGATGAAAAGCGGCCAACAAACGAGGGGCATGAAGGTCGGGAAGGGAGACCCACGTCCGATCTGCAGGACCATAACCCTTCCAATGAACTAAATACTGCAACCTGTTCCAAGAACGACGGGAATCCAGAATGGACTCCACTTCGAATTCGGGGTTCCCGTCCACCACAACTGGAGGAGGGGGAAGAGTGTCGGGACGGGTAAAACGGTTGCACAGGAGGGGTTTTAGCAAGGACACATGAAAGGCGTTGGGGATACGAAGGGATGCAGGCAACTGCAGAGCGTACGAAACGGGATTAATGCACCTAAGAATCTTATAGGGTCCTATGAACCGGGGTGCAAATTTCATAGAAGGGACCTTCAACCTAATGTGACATGTGCTGAGCCATACTTTGTCCCCTACATGATAGACCGGTGGAGACCTGCGTTTGAGGTCAGCGGAACGCTTCTGGGCCAAAGAAGCGGATTCAAGATTCGATTTGGTCCTCTCCCAAATCAAACGCAGAGTACGGAGATGGTCCTCTAAGGCTGGAATATCCTGAGGCATAAACGAGGAAGGAAAAATGGTGGGGTGCATACCAGTGACTACTTCAAATGGGGAATAGTTAGTCGACTGAGATGTGGCATTATTGTATGCAAACTCCGCCCATGGCTACAGAGTGACCCAATCATCCTGTGCATCAGAAATAAAGCATCTTAAATAAGTCTCAAGTGTCTGATTTGTTCTTTCGGCTAATCCGTTCGTCTGCAGGTGATAAGCAGAGAAAAAGGAAAGCTTGACTCCCATTGTTGACAGAAGCCTCTCCAAAATTTGGATATAAATTGGGAACCACGATCTGAGACAATAACATTTTGGACGCCATGTAGTCTAAATATCTCTTTAGTAAAGATGTGTACAAGCTCGTTAGAGGAGGGGAGTTTCTTTAACGGAATAAAATGTGCCATTTTGGAGAAAAGATCAACAACGACGAAAATGACCGTATGGCCAGACGAAGGGGGTAGTTCAACCAAGAAGTCCATAGCTAAATGGGACCAGGGATGTTCAGGTACAGGTAGAGGTTGGAGAAGACCAGTGGGCCTAAGATGGGAAGATTTGGAACAATTACACAACTGGACAGGTAGTGATAAATTCTTTCACATCTTTAGCAAGCGTAGACCACCAAAGGTGTCTTCTGATTAGAGTTAGAGTCTTCTCTACACCAAAATGACCAGCAAATCTAGATTCATGAAACAGTCGTAAGACTGCGAGAACTTCTTCAGGAGGAACAAATAGTTTATCGGGTGGTTTAGACGGAGGTGCTAGAGACTGTTTCGATAGTAACAGATTCCATAGTGGTGAATCGATCTGAGTACTCAGAGAAGCTCGGATTTTCTCCTCGGGTACTATGGGAACCGGTACTAAAATTTGAGTAGACAGAGGTTCGTGCTGTCTGGAGAGTGCATCAGCCTTAATATTTTTTGATCCGGGTCTGTATGAAATAACAAAATCAAATCGGGTAAGAAAGAGAGCCCACCAAGCTTGTCTGGGGTTCAATCTCTTAGCTTCAGACAGGTAGGCCAAATTCTTATGGTCAGTAAGTATGGAGAACGGACAATTGGGACCCTCCAAGAGGTGACTCCACTCCTTCACGGCCAGTATGATAGCCAACAGTTCCCTGTCTCCAATATCATAACGGGTCTCAGTAGGTGACAACTTTCTAGAGAAAAAACCGCAAGGTAACATAGGCTTGTCGTCAGCTGGACGTTGGGACAGCACAGCTCCCACCCCAGTCTCTGAGGCATCTACTTCTAATACGAAGGGTCTGGTAGGATCGGGGTGATGAAGGATGGGTGCGGTAGAAAATGCTGTTTTTAATTTCCCAAAAGCCTCTAATGCATTGGAGTACAAATTCTGTGTGTCAACTCCTTTTTTAGTCAGTGCTGTAATAGGTGCTATGATGGACGAGAAACCCTTTATAAATCTTCTATAATAGTTAGATAAACCTATGAATCGTTGAATGGCCTTGAGACCCCTGGGGAGAGGCCAATGAATGATTGCGTCTAGTTTCTTAGGGTCCATCATAAAGCCGGAAGAGGAGATCACATAGCCTAAAAACTGTACTTGCTGTACGTCAAACAAACATTTCTTAAGTTTGCAATACAGACCGTTAGACAAGACAAGCCTTACATGTTGGTGGTGGGTTTTCAGGTCAGGAGAATGTATTAGGACATCATCAAGATACACAACAACAAAACAAGGAGTGTATTCTCTTAAAACATCATTAATGAATGCCTGAAAAACTGCTGGAGCGTTGCATAGACCAAAGGGCATAACCAGATATTCATATTGCCCTAACCTGGTATTAAACACAGTTTTCCACTCATCCCCCTGTCTGATGCCAATCAAATTGTAGGCCCCTCGAAGGTCCAATTTGGAGAATATTTTGGAATATTTCAAGCGATCAAACAACTCAGGGATGAGTGGGATATGGTAGGCATTTTTTACGGTTATCTTGTTTAACCCGCGAAAATCTATACACGGTCTGAGGTCTCCCTCTTTTTTCTGAACAAAGAAGAACCCTGCTCCGGCTGGAGAGGAAGAGGGGCGAATAAACCCTTTATGGAGGGAATCAGTGATATACAGTTGTGTTCAAAATTATTCAACCCCCAATGCTGTAAAGGGTTTTAGGGAATTTAGTGTACATTTGTAATTGTATTCAGAATGAAATCCTACAAGGACTTTTTAAAGAACCATATGCAACTAAAATGACATCAATTGGTTTTGTAATACAGTAGTAAATGTTTCTTTTGTGAATTCTTCATTGACACAATTATTCAACCCCTTAAAGACTACCACTCTGAAGAACAGAGGTTCATTCAAGTGTTTTCAATCAGGTATTGAAAACACCTGTGGATGTCACGGAGCAGCAATAAAGCATAATAAGCACCAATTAGGCAGCTTTAAAATGACTGTGATACTCAGCTCCTTCTAGACATTTACCGGTGTGGTTACAAACATGGTGAAGTCAAGAGAATGGTCCAGGAAGACAAGAAAAGAGGTGATTACTCTTCACAGGAAGGGCAATGGCTATAAGAAGATTGCAAAGATGTTAAACATACCAAGAGAGACCATAGGAAGCATCATTCGCAAATTCAAGGCAAAGGGCACTGTTGAAACGCTACCTGGTCGTGGCAGAAAGAAGATGCTGACTTTGACTGCTGTGCGCTACCTGAAGCGTAGAGTGGAGAAAAGTCCCCGTGTGACTGCTGAGGAACTGAGAAAAGATTTGTCAGATGTGGGTACTGAAGTTTCAGCTCAGACAATACGGCGCACACTGCGTAATGAAGGCCTCCATTCTGTCAGCTCTGCAGGGGCAGGTGCAGAGATGGTTAACACCACGCCAGCTTCAGCTGGGAATGGTCGTCTGTGAGAATGGCAGCAACCTTATCTCTGCCCTATGCCGGGGTAAGTTGAAGCATGTACCATGCCTAGCACACGTCCTAAATCTGGTGGTACAGCATTTCCTAACCACGTACCCAGGGCTGGCAGAGCTTCTCACCCAGGCCAGAAAAGTCTGCAGCCACTTCAGACGGTCATTCCCAGCAAGTGTTCGTCTGGCAGAAATTCAAAGAGAATTCCGCATTCCCTCAAACCGTCTGATCTGTGACATGCCCACCAGGTGTAACTCGACATTAGCAATGCTGCAGCATCTGCGCAAGCAGCAGAGGGCCATCATCACGTACCTGTGTGAGTATTTTAAAACAGAAGAATCTGTGTTCTGGGCGCCACCTAGTGGTTCCTTTCACAATTGTTCATGTTTTGAGGGTTAATTAACCCCTCAAGACCTTTAAGAGCAGAAAAAAAAAAGCAGCAATAAAACCGTAAATTGTGAATGTTTCTCACAGTAAATCAGCAGCTTGTCCGTTCACTCGGGCTTATCCCTAGAACCCAGTTAGAAGCATAAATAGAGAGAAAATGTGGCGGGACAGGCGCTTCCTTCACATTGACAGGGATGTCCTCACTTAAATGACAGTTCCCCCTCTGTTGGATGAGTGTAAACCTCAAACAGAACAGAAAACAAAAATAATGGTGCAGTATGTCAAGGCAGTATACTATTAAAATAAAGATAAGAGGATTGCACTCACATGGTGTGGTGTCTTAGTATCAGACACCAGATGTTTATAGCGGCTGGCAGAATTATGGAAGGAACGCCAGACTTCCCTTGGTGGTGCTCCAACGTCTGTGGTGGTCCTCCAATCTTTGGGTACTCCAAGAGCCTTGATGTTGTTTCAGTATCCGTTCCCCTGATCCTCAGCAGCGGTGTAGATCACAATCATGTGGGGTACAGCAGCCAGGAAACAGGAAGAATAGGGCAGCAAGCAAGGTATAATGGGATTTATTGGTATAAAGTAATTAAAATAATCTTAGTACATGGATGTACTAAGATTATTTTATTATTTTATACCAATAAATCCCATTATACCTTGCTTGCTGTCCCTATTCTTCCTGTTTCCTGGCTGCTGTACCCCACATGATTGTGATCTACACCGCTGCTGAGGATCAGGGGAACGGATACTGAACAACATCAAGGCTCTTGGAGTACCCAAAGATTGGAGGACCACCACAGACGTTGGAGCACCACCAAGGGAAGTCTGGCGTTCCTTCCATAATTCTGCCAGCCGCTATAAACATCTGGTGTCTGATACTAAGACACCACACCATGTGAGTGCAATCCTCTTATCTTTATTTTAATAGTATACTGCCTTGACATACTGCACCATTATTTTTGTTTTCTGTTCTGTTTGAGGTTTACACTCATCCAACAGAGGGGAGAACTGTCATTTAAGTGAGGACATCCCTGTCAATGTGAAGGAAGCGCCTGTCCCGCCACATTTTCTCTCTACCTGTGTGAGTATGGCACAAGGACAGGTTCAGGTCAACTTGTTTTTTTTTCCCACCCACAGAGGCTGATTATCAAGGATGCATGCACTGTACTGTCACCATTTGAAGAGGCAACGAGGATGGTGAGCAGGGACAGTGCATGCATCAGTGACACAATTCCTTTAGGGTTCCTGCTGGTGCACACTCTGCGGGGAATTATAGATGTGGCTCTAGAGGCAGAGCAGCGGGAGGAAGAGGAGGCCTTCCCTAGCTCTCAAGGCCCCAGTCTTTCCGCAGACAGCATTCCAGCGGGTCCTCCTCTGATCAGACAGGAGGAGGAGGAGGAATATTTAAGTA